>JACRUU010000012.1:19869056-20181556 GCA_030449085.1 Kryptopterus vitreolus
TGGTCCTAATATCAGATAAAGATGAAGAAAAATATTAGGGTTTACAAAGTATCTAAAGCAAGCTATGTTCAGGGTCTTTACGACCTTCACGTGATAGCGTTTTTCCTCCATTGAGAGTTATTTCATTTGTTTTCTCTTTGATATCTAATGATAGGACAACTTTGAATTCCGTGAATCTCCCATCTTCCAAATATTTACTGCTCTACAGAAAAAAAAAACCAACAATTTTATCATACATCATTATTTCCACTATTTTACTAGAAGCATGTACTTAGGTATAACGTATATACGAGATATAACGGGTTTGATCCTGTTGATCCGATGATAAGATAATGATGCAATGAAAGAAATGCGTGAAATGGTCGGAGGCAAAAAAAAAAAAACGGTCTGGCCTCCAAGAATATGTAAGAGTTTAACATTCTAAATACACTTTCCTTCCTTCCAGCTTACAGACAGCTCCAAGGACTATTTTACATGTAAATATTCAGTCAGGAAGAAAAAAAAAAAACGCCAGATCATTAATTATTGAGAGGCAAAAAGAAGTGTAATTCTTCAGTGTTAAACACATGCATCTGATATCTCATTAGATGGGGCTGAGGATGAGCTCGAAGGAGGAAATCTATTCTTCGAATAGTCTGGGAATTAGCTAGGAAGAAACAAAATGGTGGACATTCACAGTAATGTCATTAGAGATTTGGGGTAAAAGTTATTTTTTTTTCGCATCAGGAGCACTCTTTCCTGGCAAGCTAACCACGTCTTTAAATGCAGTTAATAGATGTGTGTGTATGTGTGTGTGTGTGTGTGTTTTTAATATAAACTTTAAGAAATTTCTCTCTATAGAAATAATGATGCTTCTGATTATTATTATTAGCTCTTGCTAATAATAATATTAATATGAATATGAATAATATGAATATTTAAAGCAGTAAAGAAATAGCTTCCATTTATTCTTCTGGAAATAGGGCAGCTTATTGAACCATGATCAAATAATGCTTTTTTTTTTTTTTTTTTTTTTGTTTTTTTTAATCGATTATAAATTGTTTTCATTTTCCCCAAATGCATCTCAGTTACAAACAAACACAACAACAAATTCTCTTCCCTCGCTCACCAGGCATTTGGAAAAGCGGGCCTGATTAAATTCAATCAAAGGATAAATATTTCCCAATGTTTATCGTGGACCTGGAGTTCGCATCGGTGTTAAAAGATATACCAAGAGATAACATGAATAAAACATTCATAGATGAGCGGACTGAGATATCATTGAGTATTCAAAGACAAAGGCTTGGCATTGACGTCTACATGAATCTATGTGCTATATGAATCCATATGGCCGAAGACTTGATAATCTTTCATACTTGTCAAAAGTTTCAAGTTGAACTTTCCCCATGTATGGCCAGCCGAGCTGCATTCTGGCACCCATCGTCTTTGTTACATTATGGCCTGTGGCTGAGCTCTTGACAGGTTGTCACAAGGTGATAGGACTCAAGTGGAGACACTAGAAAGGTGGCACTTAAGAGCACAAGGAGTTTGACTTCCGGGTGTGCCGTGGAGCCTGTCAGTGAATCGGCCCTTGAAGGAGTGCACTCACACACACCGGTGTGATTGGAATGTCCCCTAAATGAGAGCTGTGCTTTAGATGTAACAATGCCTTCAAATGAAAGAACCAAGATATATGGAATCTCATGCACAAAAAATTCCCCTGAAGTGGTTGCTTTTTTTTTCTTCTTTCCTCCACAATGTTTTTGTAAGTTATTCAATGCAAAGTTTTGGAGAAGCTTGATACAGGTAGGCACGCCATCAAAAGTAAATGATTGCTTTGCTATGGAAAAAAGTGTATATATATATATATATATATATATATATATATATATATATATATATATATATATATATATATATATATATATTTGTTCACAATAAAATAATAATTTTTCATACATGTTGCGTATCTGTGTATTGTACTCATTTATTTCTCTTTTTATACATACACAACATATAATATATTATGAGCTAGCTTAAAAAACACAGAAAGAAAAGCCACATTTGAGAAAAGGATGCAAAAATAAAGATGGCAATTTAGTCTATGGAAAAAAAAAAACAATTACTGAGATTTCACTTGTGGATCAATAGCAAGAGTTCCATCAGAAAGTATGATCATCTAATGTAGGCTGTAAAAGCCTGGCTTTGGTTTCTGATATCGAGCTCATGATAATTGATGAAAATCTGAATTCATTTGATTACACAAAATGATATTTGTAATTGGACCCCCTCCCCTCCCACACACACATACACACACACATACACACACAGCAAATGAAACCATATTGTTTGCTGTCCTCAATATTTTTATGACAGATTTAGAAATAGAATATGGTGCATCTGGCTTAATAATTGTAAGTTTACTTTCCTGTGAAAAGTGATCCGGAAATAAAAGACACATCAAAAGCCCTTCTGAAATGTAGGTGTTACTTTGCATGGAAAGAAAAGCCAGTATCTTTTGAGTTTTTTGAATAAATAAGTAAACATGATCTATAGGATTTCTTCCTACAGGTAAATGTATCAGTGTCTGCAGATTTGGTCTCACTGCACGCTCTACATTTTGCTGTCTCTTCAATTCCATTTAATTTGCAAACGCCACGGGAAACACAGTGGGATCGGTGAGAATTAGCAACCCTAAACTACAGACGCACGATAGCTCGGCGGAGTGTCAGCTGCATCTGATTATTTCCTAGTAAATCCGTTCAAAACGTGAAGCGACGACTATTACTGAAGTATCAGTACCACAGTCACCACAAGCACTTTATTTAAGAAAAAAATATAAAATATCATGCTTTAAAAAAAAATAAAAAAATCAATCTGAAATGACTTATCATAGATCAGAAATCAAGTGTAGATCACTTACTTATTGTCAAACTAGCTGAGTTGGTGTCGGTTCCACAAAAACAACAAAAAAACAACCCCAAAAGAAAGTCATACCAACAAAGACTGATTAGGATTACTATGATATTGTTGTTACGTATCTACCGTATACCAAGCTAAAGCCAGAGCACACATCTCATTAGAAATACAGTGTCCGGTGAATGCTAATAGCGGCATAAAAATGGTGCAAAATTAAACAACCATGTCAGTGTGCTGTCATATCGCATGGTGCCATGATAGTGAATCCTCATTTTAAATGGCATAGCTCAGAATAATTGTAGGCCATATGATTTTCTGCTTGTCCGTCCTGCCTGAAAGTGTAAAATTGGCGAAAACAGTTGTCAACTTTTGCACCCCGTTATCTCTTTGTTCCTTCATGCCGTCCGAATTTAAATTTAATGCATTCTCTCCCAACTATGTCTCTTCGTGATATCTTGTATTCTCCTTTAATATTCAATGGTTTGTTAATTATTAAAGGTATGTATTTGAATTATAAATATACTAGTTATACAGAAGTAGGCAAAGCAGGCATATAGCCTCAGGCTAAATTCTTCCATTACCCATTATTTTGCAGCCTCCCGCCACCATTTCCCTGCCTTCCTATCTTTATGTCATCTCCAAAAAACAGCCAGGCATTCCTTTGTACTCCCATACCCCTCCCTGCTATGACCACAAAAAATCATCCCCTTTCGATACGTATGGGTGCTGTTTCCTTGAAGAAGGATGTCATACCTGTCTTAAATATAATGAATTTCTATCTTCAAGGCGTTGCAGAATCCCAGACACTCCCCTCAGTAAGATGCCTGGTGCTCCCCTATTCAACCATCCTGCTTGTCACCAATCATCTGGCATGGCATGCAGTACAGTGAATCATTAACTGTGTCAGAAATGACTTTGCTAGAGAGAAGGCCCATGGATAAAGGAGTATTTACTAATACTCTGCACAAACACTATAACACACTCACCACAAATTATATATATATATATATATATATATATATATATATATATATATATATATATATATACAATATTTTTATATATATATATATATATATAGATATATATATATATATATATATATATATATATATATATATCTATATATATATATATATTATAACATATATATATATATATATATTTTGTGTGAGTGTGTATGAGTGTGTGCAGAATGCAGAAGAATTTAAGCTTAGCTTTTCTCACTCCACTTGATGGTTTTTTTTTTCCTTCTCACTCCTCTTACTGTGCCTCACTCCCTCTTTGGAACTGATGAATAAAATACTAGAGTTGCAGGATAAAGAGAGGACACTACAGTAACTGTCAAACATCCAGATAAAAAGTTGAGATGAAATATTAAATTCAGCTCTCTATCCCTGTCTTGTTGTGGATTTAAAAAAGAAGAAAACTTTGTGCTCTTCTTGCATGCTGGCATTCCTTTCAGGTTTGAATAAGAGTCTAGCTTTATATACACACACACACACACACACACACACACACACACACACACATACACACACACACATATATATATATATATATATATATAAATATATACAGTATATGGGGCTGTAGGGCTGTCAATCGATTAAAATAATATAATATAATATAATAATATTACACTACAATAATAATTGCATATTAATGCATGACTTCAATGTACCATAAGTGAATGCTTAATACTATGTTTTAAATACACTAACCTGATGTTATTATTATATATATTTCTCTTAAAATATCTCCCTTTAATAAACTTATTGATTATTTAATATTTATTTTACTCTTTAAATTATTCTTTTAATATCAGTTTCTTTCTAATTCATTATTTTATTGTTAATTTCAAAGTTAACATTTTAGTGGTTGTTTTAATTGTAAAATATGGGACGTGGCTCCTTTAAGAATTCTGTTTCGGTTGCTTTCCATATAAACTGGTTATACGTTAAGGTTGCATACGGAAGCGCATTTTTCTTTTGTGAATGCAATGCGCTTCCGTATGTAACCTAAAAGTATCATCAATACAGATTTGGGAGTTCAACGTGCTTCCGTAAGGTTACATACGTTAATATATGGTAATATAGTGAGTAGTTTATACTTGTGGTGAATGAACAAGTATGAACTACTCAATATATTACCATATATTACCATATGTAACCTTACGGAAGCGCATTGCACTCCATTGCACTAGGAGGCGTAATTCAGGGAAATTTAGGAAGTGTGAAGACTCTTTATTCATTTGTTCTTTTTCAATATTCAATATTATGATTTATATTCACATACACAGTATTGAACATGCATTTCACAACTGCCATTTGCTGATACTGGGTGTATAGCACGGTTTGTATCGTTTTTCCAAATATTTTTTTGCCAAATGTGGTAAAGCTTAAAAATGGCCATTGAACATTTGTAATCTCATACTGACCTGCGGTTACAAGCTCAATGCTCTGCAGAAGAAAGCTGCTTACTGGCTTAATCCATGGTAAAACCCAAGGATATTCTCGCCCTATCTAGAGGATATTCACCCACCTACCTCTATCAAGGAGCTGACTAATTTTCTTTCAATTTCCGTCGCTCTTTTCCTTTGAAGAAGCTAAGGAATGATTGATAATGGATGGTGGAAAAGCAGAGTGGTTCTGTTTTTAACCTTGCTCAAGCCATTAATCCAGTTTATGCCCATGAAGGTAATAAAGGAGACAATGAATTAGTCATTAAAGCACAGGTCAGTTTATTAGAAAGCCTGATTGAACTGCAAAATGACTTCTCGTGGGTGAGCAGGATGGGGAAAACTGCAGAGAGAAGACGGTGTTGGGGGGAGTAGAAAAAAAAAAGAAAAGAAAAGAATCATTCAGCCAGTCTCTCGATTTCTCCGCAGAGAGACAGATACCACTTTGAGCAAACATTGTAAACCTACAGGGGAAGTGTGAAGATCAAAATTATCCAGTAGCCTTGATACTTCCTCTGTGGCCATGGAACTGCTTTCAGAGGTAAAGCCTATGCTGTTTACAACATCTCTTCTCTGTGAAGGTGTAAAATGTTTTGTTTGTGACCCTAGGCTGGCCTGCACCTCTCTCTTCAGCAAGGGCACAGCCAGCGGCAGAATAAATGGCTTCAAAGGCCTAGGTGATCCAACTAATCCCTCAGAGTAACCCCAACACAGACCTTTGAAAGAAACTACCAAGCCTCCTGACCTGCTGCTCAGGTTAGACAGCCCTGGCAGACAGAAGAACACTGAGCTTTCAAACTGCTTGATAATACATATCTATTTAAAATGCTTATTGTTTCAAATATGGCACTAATGTTTGGCTTTGGATAAATAGATCCAAATAAAATCAATATTTTTTTTACAGTATGTTACACAACAATGATATTTATTTATTACTGGTATAACACTTATAATCACCTGACTAAATGAACCAAATACATCTTTTGAAACAAAACACAAGTGATACAGCACTAATGAAACGTCTATGCGAAAGCGAACCACTCACCCTGTAGGCTAGTTAGGCAAAATTCTTAATTTAGAGTTGCCTAGCGACGCGTGGCCAATTAATTAATTAGCAACGTAAAATCTATTATATATGATCAATATGTAAGCTAACGTGATATAATCTACAGGTGATTTAAACGCTCACCGGGGTGCAGTTTTGTGTAGAGTAGGATGGAGCTATCTGTCTATGAACTTTGAATATTTTCACCTTGTTAATTTGTGGTTGCCGCTCTGTGTGCACACTCTCCCTAATGAGTGAAATTGCTTATGAAAGGAAACTCTATTAGATGGTGGAAAGATTAATGCACTCTGACAACATGTCTTTCCTCAAGGTGCTTTAGTGTCGTGACGTAACTCGCTTCAACCTCGAGAATCTCTCTCTCTCTCTCTCTATCTTTCTCTCTCTCTCTCGCTCTCTCTCTCGCTCTCTCTCCATCATTGCCATCAATAGCAAATGACAAATTTACTCATTTAGGTCAGGTGACACTTAGCTTTCTGAAATTAGCAAAATGCGAGTGTGTAAACAGACTAGTTTTGCAGTCGCAGAATAAAGTGTGCCATTTACACACGGAGGATCTGTTTCGCCATTTTAATTGCTGCTGAGGGTGAGTAATGGCCAGTGCTATTAATGGCCATCCACTAGTAGGCATAAATATTTATATGGGCATTATTAGCCATAAGATAAGTGACAGCAGTATTAAAAATCCTACCCTCATTGTCTCAACAGGACAGTGAATACATAATACAAATCAACACACCATGAAATACATACATACATGCATGCATACATACATACATACATACATGCATGCATGAATACATACTGACATGCATTTCCAATATATGCATTTCCGCTGACCCCTGCTATGCACTTGTCTTTCAGGTACCACTATTTTCAGGATTGTCTAGTAATCCTAAGGAAAGCACATAAACAACACAGTGATCTAAACCACTAAAATGTGGTTTGGTAGACGAATCATAAAATTATTTTGCTTATGTATGTATATAATAGATATTTCAGGACAAATCTATGACGCTCACACTGATATTTCAAATCTGTTTCCATAACATCCGCAGCTATGGTCAAATAAAACGAAATAAATGTACATGTAATAGAAAACATGCCACATGCAAAACTCCGATTTTAGCATCCTATACTCAACAAGTCAAATGATTGTATCCCCGTGCCATCGTCCTCGTAATTCCCTTTCATCTTCCCTGACATTCATTTCCCAGAGCCAAATTCGTCGATATTCCCACAGCTACTCTTCATATAATAACGATCAACTAAAGATGTGCCACGCTCTTGCAAATTAATTTTCTGTCCTGGCAGCCAAGTAACGCACTCATTTTTCCACCTTTATTCATGTATTTCCCTCCTGAAATCAACACGGCGTAAAATCACCACTGTTCCAGAGTCCAAGGATCATCCAGCACCTTCTATTTCAATGAGGCGTACAGGCGAAATTCCCCCCCTTTCGATTTTCTCAATTCAATACGTGCTGTGTTTTAAAAAGCCCGGAATGTTATTGAGACAAATCCGCTAATGACGCATTTCTCCATAAGATGCCCATGATTATCATTACTTTGTTATAGTAGCTGGTTGTGATCGGAGAGAATAGGAGAGCATATTGAGAGCAAATGAGCTTTAGCCATAGCCGATGATTTTATTGCAAAGGACTGCACGCAAAAAAAAAAACGATGCCAGAATAACAGTGAACATATTGCACCTTCATGCAAAATCAGGATGGTAGGTACCTCTTGCATACATCTCAATGACTGGCTGGAGAAGTATGTTCGCAGTGTGTGTGCACATATTAAAAAATAATATTAATATTTTATTGCCTATTTATTATTATTATTTTTGTTGTCAAGCTCTGTCTGGGGGAAAGAAATACGAGAGAGGAAAAAGTTCAAACGGAAGGATTTTTTTTCTCCCCTTCTTCTTCTTCCTTGTAGTTGAAGGCTTGTCCGTCTTGAGTGTTTCAAATGTGTACTTTTATAGAGAATTCAAATCCTGTCATCTCATTTCCGTTTCAAAGTTGACTGCTCATCCTGTTCTTGCCATATGCCAAGCTGTGTGAGGAAAAACGACGGAGGGAGGGGGGGAAAAAATCTGTTTAAAATGCTTCATTGCATTATGAAGATATAATTGTTCCCCCTTAGCTCCAAAACAAAGAGCAATCAAACTATGTGTTTATTTTTAATTTCCCATGCATGCTTTTTTTATATCTCAGAACATGCTTTGAAAAGAATGGGGTTATATGCGAGAATGAGGGAAAGAAAGAAAGAAAGAAAATGATTGAAGAAGAAAAAGAAGGAAAGAAAAAAAGAAAGAAAGAAAGGGAAAAAAGAGAGATGCTGTTGCTGGGAGAGTGAGACAGAGAGCGAGAGACCAAGAACATTATCATAGTCTTACATTTCTGCCTGCCTATTATCGTCATTCATAAGCTTAGCCCTGGTGCAAAACGACTCAGGAGCACAGATAATGTTCCTGCTTCACTGAGGCCAGGTTGGAGGCTGTCAAATCCCCAGACAGAATAAATGACAGGGTTCTGCGGCACAGCCTCAGAGGCATATTACTGCTCCCAAACACGCAATGAAATATCATTTTGTCAGAGGCACGTGGTTTTCATCCACCGCTGTCTAATACATGCATTGATTAATTGTACGAATGGATCAACATTATGTCCTTCCATGGTGCCTCTTAATTGTCTGTGCCCCTCCACCCAGCTCATCGTTCTTATAGTAATGATGGGCCGTCTGGTGAGCAGGGAACATGTGTGTGCCCTCCCCAGGTTAAGGGAGAACCCCCCCCCCCCTTCTCTAGATATACACAACCACATCCACACACACACACAACCTTATCCCACAGCATATCTGAAATGAGCCCCCGCCGACATGCCACATCACCCCCCTTCCCCCCTCATACACACACCCGCTACATTAGACTCACCTCTCGTGTTTATGACCGCACGAGGCTGGCTGTTAGTGTTAATGTATGTAGATTTCATTTCTGATGAGTGATCATTTGACTGCTCATTTTAGCCAAGATTTATGGCATGCTTTCTATCTCCTGACTGCAGTCCCACTCTTATCTGTAATGAAAGGGAGAAAGGCATTAATCAGGTTTTGTCAGTGGCCCTGACTGAGACATTAAATGTATTGTACAGGGTAAGTAAACACGCTCCATGACCCTTTCTACTTCAGCAGATCATCCCGGAAGAGGGGGTGTAAAAAAAAAAAAAAAAAAAAAAAAAAACCCTCGTTATATTTATCATAATTTCACATCTGCTGTTTTTGAAGCGATGTACCACAAGGCCATAGTCTGTGTTACAACCGTGCATAAATTCAGCTGATTTGTGACCGGACTAACTAATTCCTTGAGTACATTTTAGAAAAACAAGCACTGAGCCCTGAAATTGCAATTCCATAAAGGCTTTAAATTACTGAGTACAGAATCAAGAACGCGCCTGATGTGCAGCCGCGGCGACTGCATTATAGAGAGCGAACACTGCTCCCTGAGATTGAGTCAATAAAACCCAAGATGACTGAGCCATATACTCAAACAAAATTAAAGGGAGAGGAGATAGAGACAGGGGTGGAGATGTGACGAGGAGAAACAAGTACTGCACACATCTCATTTCACCCCTTTTTAACTATTAAGGTGCCTGAGAGGAATTGCCAAAGCCTGGCTGCTTGAATAGGACTGCTATAATCTTGTCCTGGTTATGGCCACCAATGCAGCACGTAATCGGTTTAACACATTGTCTTGGCTTTTTAGTACACGTGTGACACCAATAAATCACAGACTATGGCAGAATGCATTGATACTGATAGTCAGTAAGTTAGTATTGATGCTAAGACATAACAGACGAGTAAAAAATCTCGCATCTTTGCTAGATATAAAGAGATGAACTGCTCCTGACAGAATCATTTATCCCTGTCCCTGCCTCTTCCTGCCACGTGTTTACCATCGAAGAAAACATTTGCTGGTCCTAACCACGATCATATACCCAGACATAATAATAATAATCCCAGAGTTTAAGAGGTTTGAATAATCAACTGAGTAAAGCAGTGCTCCTGTAGGAAATGTCTTCAAGAACATATCATAATCATAATCAAATATGTTTAGGGTACTATATAGAAAATGGAAGTATTTCTTGCAAACCATCATTGTTGGTCTACAATGCCAAATATATTCTGCTTTAAATAGATAATTAACACTCGAGTGACATCAAAATCAGAAAAGTGACAGATTACAAATGGCACTGCGCATAATAGGATAAAAACCAATTTAGCAACTTATTTGGCTCGTTTGATCCACTTGGTGTTTCTTTGAATACATAAAAGAATGGTATGAAATAGCCTAGTGCAAAGAAACGTGTGTGATCCCAAAAATACCATGGGGAATAATAGCAAAAAAAAACAACAACAACTATTGTTGTTACAAAGCTCAGACACCAAAGGCTTCATCTATAGCTGTTAAATAGATGTCTCCTGACCAACACCTACACACACACACACACACACATACACATACACATCAACAATCATAGATGGGAAGTAATGAAGTACAAATACTTGTGTGTTTTTACTTAAGCAGATTTTTCTGGGATCAGTACTTCAGTATCTGATCCCAGACCAGTATCTGTGTTATGTTGCTCTATGTAGTTTTATGTTTTATGTAGCACATTTTACAGAAACGTTGCCTTATTTATTGTGTCCTGCATCACCTATATATGGCTGCTTGACTTGACTTGACTTGTACGATCACTCATTATATCTCATTTCACCAAAAACATCTGTATTTTCCATTTTCAAAGCAGGCTGGTTATTTAAACTACATTTGTTTGTTGACATGATCAACATTTTTTGACTTTACTTTTACAGTTTTTAGCCCATCGACATATTTCCTGCCATTGCACAGCCTTTTCAACCCACCACTGCTCTTACATTTCCTGGCTACCGCACACCACAGACGTAGGCTAGCCTATGATGCTAACAACAAACCAGGCAGAAGTTATTTAAACTCCATTTATTTGTTGACATGATCAACATTTTTTGACTTTACTTTTACAGTTTTTAGCCCATCGACATATTTCCTGCCATTGCACAGCCTTTTCAACCCACCACTTCTTTAGATTCCCTGGCTACCGCACACCACAGACGTAGGCTAGCCTATGACGCTAACAACAAACCAGGCAGAAGGCAACAAGAAGTATAGCTAACCTGGATGACACAGAGGGTGCCTGGGAATACAGGCATTCCTCATCAGTATCATCTTTTATTTGCTTGTGTTCTATGTACAGTTTTTGTCCAGCCTGAAGTTTAAATTAGATTTGGATTAATATAGTAGTATAATGGGAAGTCTCTTCAATACATCAAATTTTAGTCTTTTAAAACATGAGTATCTGTACTGAGAAGGATGTGTGCACTTTTGCTATCTCTGTCAACAATTATACTACTTATTAATGCTCATAGCCAATACATATTCCCTGCTATACAATTCCCTGTGTATAAATGGTTACTACAGAAAAAGGAATGTGATAGTGCAAGAACGTATTATAAACCCATTGTTTGCATACAACTGAAATTACTGCCTAAGCCATGTATTTAAACAAAAAACATTCAGCTCAGATACTTTTTTTTCCACCAATCATAACTCAGATTTCTGATTTACATGTGGATAATATATTTGTTAGTTGGCTCGTTTCTGTTCACCTTCCCAATTTTCCCCTGGAAACCACTGCGAACCAAATTAATGTAGACTGCCACATTTGTATACATGAATAAATGCATGTGTTTATGGTTGGATGAGGACTGTTGGGCTGCTGGGAAATGACTGGTTAATATATATATGGAGCTAGAGCGTTAAGAGAAATGTTCTTTAATAATGACCCCTCATTTCCATTGTGTTAAGAGGTACACTACACTTACACTACACTACACTACATGTACGCTACATAATGTATAGCTCTGGCATGGAGAGCAGCAGCAGACATTCAGCACAAACACCCATAGCGTACTGGGAATGTTTTTCTATCAAACTGGCTGCTGATGTGAAGAGGACATTTTTGATACAATCATCTATCAAAACGTATTATTAGATCATAATTATATATCATGTTTTGGAAGATTACGATTATACCTTTCCTTTTGGCACGGGAATTATCAAGAGCGCCATAAATTAATTTGTAATTAAACTAAATTAACACAGGCTGGTCCAGGCCGCTGAAAATGAGTTTTAAGAGAACGTGAAAGACACATTAACCTCGCTGACTCACAGGTGTTAAAATCAATCAACGATTGTATATCATTTTCATATTAAGATCAAATTGCAAATGGGCACTTTAACGCTGAAGCTCAAGTGCAGCGTGTAATTTGCTATATACACTTGAAGCAGTATATCTAGAAATAAAAAAATTATATATATATATATATATATATAATATATATATATATATTCTTCATGCAGTTTAATATTGTAAACGCTAATCTAGATACAGTACGCCACTTCAAGTAGCATACATGCTAACACTTCATAAGAGAGTAGTACGGAAATGAATGAAAGCACAAAATACGAATATAATTCTATTGCAGTATGTAAAGCAAAGGCTTGCGCTAAAAATCCAATAATAATTGATTTAAAGGCTATAAAGTTTGTTCATTAGAAGGTTATACTTAAAAATATTGGAAGTATACCTAAATGTGTCACTTTTATGGAGACTGTACTGGAAAGATGTCATTTGAAAAGGGTGTGATTATATTCGAAATTTGTCCTGCGGCATTTTTCTGGGAGCTCGTAAAGAGCTAAAATTTAATATGATGCTTTCAGTCAGTTTAATTGAATTTTAATTGCCACTTTGGGCAGGAGGCTTAGTTTCGGATCAATAAAATATTAAAGCTCGGGTACTTCGGGGTGGATTGTGCTCTAGGAGCTTGCTGCATGGCGAACTTTGTGTGTTTTGCAGGCATTTTTGGCTAACAGCATGTCTGTCACCCTGTCTATTAGTAGCGAGCGGGTAAATAAGGCAGGAAGAGCAAGCGGTGGATTCCATTAATTAAGGAGCCAAGGAAGAGGAGCCGGTCACCTTCAGAGTCAGGCCTTTAATGTTCCAGAGCTATAAATATTTTGAAATGTCACACCTCGACAAGACAGCACCAGGCCAAAAAACGAGCCATAAATCAGCAGCAGAGAAAGACCAAGAAGGAAAAGATGGCTCTTTGGTATTTTAGAAATAATTACTAATACAAAAAGGCTAATGCAAGAGCCTATAAATTACGCTAAAAGGGACTATTAGGAGATTATTAGTTTATAAAGCTATGTGCTGGTCCTTGAAAATTACCCTTAGTGAATATCGCAGATCTTTCTACGACCATAAATTACACACAAACCCCCGAGTGATTTCGCATAATATTTCGGAAGCGTATGATTAAGTTCGGGTTAATTGATCGAGCTAACTTTTTGTTATTCGTGGTGACATTCATGAGGATGGTGTTTATGAGTTTGGCACTAAACACACTGTAACCTGCGCTATGTATCAGGACCAGTTGTTAAAATACCTCCCTGGGAGAATACCAGTGCAGTCCAGTGCGCTTCTTCACAATCGAAATTTCCATTACGAGCCAAATTCAAGTTACAGACAATGGAGGTGTCGACACGGTCCAAGTCAGGATCAAGGCCACTGTCCGGAATAGTGTCTCGATCTGGATTTGTCCTGTGCTACAATCAGAGACAATTTATGATTCCTCCCCATGGACTGATGGAAGACAGGGAAATGGTTTCAGTCCATAAAAGTCTAAATTAAATATCAAATTGAACCACTGATGGATGACGCCCAACATTAAATCCCATGATTCCACACGGACAAATGCTGCTTACATGAGTGCAAACCAGACAAATCTGTTCGGCACAGATATACTATCATAAAACCCCATGCGCGCACACACTCACACACACACACACACACACACAACCAAATGATTACTCTTAGCATACTCGAACCAAGTTACCCTACATGCACTGCAGTTTCGAGCAATATGTTCGCAACATGGAAATTTAGTTAAATATGTAATTCGTGGCATGAAAACCTTTTCCAAAATCCCGATGTAAGTGTTTGAACATAAGGCGTCTCCAAGTCATTGTGCGTTTATTTATAACCTGAGGATAGTTCTCCTCCGAGACACAGTGTGACAATGGCTGCTGTCATGTCCCTGTGCTGCGGTATAGGATTGCTCTAATACCCTACGCCTTACAAGAGCTAAAATTGCTTGGCTAAAACTGTACATTATGAATCATCCATTGTCCCATTGCTTGCATTATCCCCCCAAGAAAATCCCAATCTGCATCTGGGCTCCTGCCTGATGGACACACCATTATTCACAGGGCACCACTTATTCACAAGGCGCGAGGACGACAGCAACACTGAGCGGCAGTAAAAAGAATGCCGTAAGATTAATCCCCTTGCCCTCCGTGCACCGCTTTTCGTAATGCGTGAGAAATAGAACATCCCTTGCCTTAATCAAAAACTTTTTTCTTTATCATTCACCAACTTGCAAAAACGGGATATTCATATTCTCTGCTTGTAAGTCAGAATGAGACGGAGAGGAGATGGACTTTTTTTTTTGTTATTTTTTGTTCTGGAAAAAGCCGGGGCAATTTAGCAAAGTCAGCTCATCCCTGCCGTTACAAGCATTATCCTCTTCTCAAGAAACGAAACAAAGCCCCCCATCTTGATGTGTTACACAAGCAGAGTAATGAGCTACTGACTCTTTGCAAATGCCCTTACACTCCAGTCAATTTTCTCAGCATGCTGGGAGAAACCCTGGATAATGGAAGGACATGCTAAGAAAAACGAAACGATACTTCTCCGGGTTAACTTGTCCAATACATATTATCAGTCTGCGATTGTTGTCTTGGTGGTACGGTGGCTTAGTGGTTAGCACGTTCGCCTCACACCGCCAGGGTCCTGGTTCGATTCCCGTCTCGGCCATGTGTGTGTGGAGTTTGCATGTTCTCCCCGTGCCTCAGGGTTTTTTTCTCCAGGTTCTCCGGTTTCCTCCCGGTCCAAAAACATGCACGGTAGGTTGATTGGCACCTTGGAAAATTGTCCCTAGTGTGTGTATGAATGTGAATGTGAGTGTGTGTGCCCTGCGATGAGTTGGCATTCCATCCAGGGTGTATCCTGCCTTAATGCCCATAGACGCCTGAGATAGACACAGGCTCCCCGTGAACCTAGGGAAGATCGGATAAAGCGGTAGAAGATGAATGAATGAATGAACGATTGTTGTCATCTGTCTATCTGGTGAACATGAAGGCAGAACTGAACTACTGAAAGGAACGCTTATAGATTCCGCGTCCTTACGTTCAGCCGGTACGTAGGACGACAATGACTGCGGTGTGAATTTATTTCCATCAAGGTGTTAATGAATTGACGGCGCCGAGTGCAGCGCTCGACGCCAAGCAAAGGTCACTGTCAGTTTACTCTGTCAAAGAGTTTACACGGATTACGTCGCCTCGTGACTTTGGCCTTTGAGTACTGATATTAACAGTGTTTGAAACTGAAGTATTTATAACTAACGCTGATTGATCGCTGATAACAGGAGCTGTTAGAGTAATAATACTAATCAGTGCGTTACTTCTTGGAATATTGGTTTGTCAGAATACTAGTCACACTTCTCGGTGACTTTACTATTCTTTTAAAAAAAAAACCCCACACAAACTTCTTGTGACTTCTAAGATAGAACATTTATTTGAATCCACTTTTATATGTGCTATATACTACAGGTTATTTGAAGCTGGCAGTTGGTGAACTTTTCGGCCTCTTGGGGATTTACCGTGAGACGAGTTGTGCGGCGCGAGGGCCGCGGCGTTGGCTGGGATTTTCCGCGACATGCCGAAGGAGCGGCTGGGAAGTCGCCGCGTGCACCCTCTAAATTGGCAGCTGGCAGGCAAATGAATTCAGTGTGAAGTGAACCCACAGAAGTGCAGGTTCCTGCTGCTCAGGCAACAAAGGGCCTCCGTGCAAGACATCTGCTGCTCTGTTATCAGAATACATTTAGTCACGTGCCCCTCGGCTCGGCCCCTGCTCCTCTATTATGTCAGCTGGGAGCCCGTTCCTCTCTCTCTCTCTCTCTCTCTCTCTCTCTTTTTTACTCTCTCTTTCTCCTCTCTTCCTCCAAGGGCATTTTCAAATCTCTTGTTCTCACTCATTTACCGCTGTAATCCGTCCCCTTTTTGCCTCCTCCATTTAGATAGTTTAGAGCAGGCAGATAACCCACTGACTGCCTGCTATCTATGGATCCTTAAGCTTGAACTTAGTGTGAATGATCACAAGCGGGCCCGAGGAAATGCCGCGCCGAATGTTAATGAGTCAGTCTCACAGAGGCAAAAGTAAATTGAGCTTACCACCATGATAAATTAACCTAATGAATGCAATTGTTCTGTGGCACGCTAGCTTGGGTTGGTGCCAGATGGTTGATACTTAGCACGCCCGCACATTTTTTTCCCCTCTCTCTCTCTCTCTCTCTCTCTCTCTCTCTCTCTCTCCCTCTCCTCATAACAGATAATAACCATTAATGTATGATAGAGACCAATTCCACAGCGCTGGTTTTGCCTTCGTGTAAAATAAATTTCCGATTAGACATTTGCATTTCCTGATTGTTCGCCGTCGAATTTGCCGCTAATTGTTTTTTAATGCTAAACGTCACGGAGCAAACAAAATTCCGCCATGAAATCCTCAGACCTAAATATAGGCCTTTTGCTTTGGGTCTGAATTCACCGAACGCTTCCGCTTTTTTCCGTCACGTGAAAATGTATGTCACAAAAAAAATAATAACCTCTGACACAGAAATGGCGGCGTGCTACTGAATTTGTTTGCTTTTGTCAGTGTTAAGTTGCATGAAATCCTCCGACTTGTTCACTGTTTACTAAATCCAGCGACTGTGAGGCAATGATAGGGAGAATGAAGATGAGCCATGTGCATTTAGCAGCCTCTGTTTTAACTCTGCATATTCACTGTTTACTTAAGCACTTAATCCTACAGAGAGCATAATTTAGAGAGCATGCCTTATCCCTCTTTATCCTCCTCAACAGTGCAGAATGAAGTGTGTAGAAGCTAGTTAGTTAAAAGGGAAAGCCCAGCTTGGGTGGGTTGTCAGAGAAGAGAGTGGCACATATCCAGATGTTCTCTGCATATTTCTTTTTTTTTTTTTCAAGATATCAGTGACACCCCAGCATAAGGACCCCTCTCCCCACATATCCACTGGAGCAATTTGCCCAATAATGACTCTTTTCGCCTGGGGCTCAGCCACATCTGTGCTTCTCTTGTTCTCTCTTCTCGCAGTATCTCTTCATGCCTACATCCATTCCATCCTCCAGTCTGTGCATCACTCAGATGAAACATCACTGCCACATATCTTCCTGCCATAACTGGCCTAACACTTTTCTTATATTCTGAAATAATCTTCCTGGTCATGATTTACATCTATAAGATTCTAGCCATTTTACTTTGTGGACTTTGCAGAAAGACTTTCTTTTTTTTTTTTTTTTGGAAATAGGTTTTTGGAGAAACTTAATTTGGTACATTTTCAAACAATGGCTACTTTTATTTTAGTAAATCTCCCCCGAATAAATAATTATGCTACTTTTCTTTATTAAGCTATATGTAATCGATAATTTTTATTTGTTTTCCTTTTTTGTTATTATAAGATTTTGTAAAGATGAAAAAAATTTTTTTTCAAGTTTACATTTTTGAATGCTTTTATGGAAATAGTTCTTTAAAATGGCTGCGTCAATACAATCATTCATTCATTCATCTTCTACCGCTATATCCGATCTTTCCTAGGGTCACGGGGAGCCTGTGCCTATCTCAGGCGTCTATGGGCATTAAGGCAGGACACACCCTGGATGGAATGCCAACCCATCGCAGGGCACACACTCACACACTCACACACACATTCATACACTAGGGACAATTTTCCAAGGTGCCAATCAACCTACCGTGCATGTTTTTGGACCATGAGGAAACCGGAGAACCCGGAGAAAAACCTCCTTGAGGCATGGGGAGAACATGCAAACTCCACACACACATGGCCGAGACGGGAATCGAACCCGGGCCCTGGCGGTGTGAGGCGAACGTGCTAACCACTAAGCCACCGTGCCCCTTCAATACAATCAAATTTAACATAATTGTTTTATAGGTGATCTCTACTGTAGTGAAGGCACAAATTTATGCAAGCTCTATGCTGGCATTATCAGACTTGGTATTATTATCATTGATTACAATTGAATTGCTTATGTATGCTTTTGAAAGGGGCACGGTGGCTTAGTGGTTAGCACATTCGCCTCACACCTCCAGGGTCCAGGTTCGATTCCCGTCTCAGCCATGTGTGTGTGTGGAGTTTGCATGTTCTCCCTGTGCCTCAGAAGGTTTTTCTCCGGGTTCTCCGGTTTCCTCCCGGTCCAAAAACATGCACAGTAGGTTGATTGGCACCTTGGAAAATTGTCCCTAGTGTATGAATGTGATTGTGAATGTGAGTGTAAGTGTGTCCTGCGATGGGTTGGCATTCCATCCAGGGTGTATCCTGCCTTAATGCCCATAGATGCCTGAGATAGGCACGGGGGGGGAGCACATGGCTCCCCGTGACCCGAGGGAAGATCATATATAGCGGTAGAAGATGAATGAATGAATGAATGTATGCTTTTGAATGGTTTGAAAATCCTTTCTGAGAAATCCTAGATACGTTCCTAGATAGCATTGAAATTAAATCATTGTAAGTCTTACGTGCAGCATAGTGAGAAAAAAGCCTATTCTTTGTTATCCCACATTTTGTTCTTGGGACATGTGCTAAAATGCTTTTACTTTTTCCCATCTTCCCTTTGGCCACTAGACTATAAACCCCAGCTCAATTGAGTGTTACAGTGATGGTTGACCTTATTTGTATCCTCCATCTCCACATATGTCTCCAGCTCAACCAATGGGTTCTCAGTCACCTCTCTAATCAAAGCCTTTTCTACCTCCAATGTTTGGCTCTAACACCTAAAGAGTCCTGTTTGTCCCCAATTTCTTCAATTTAAGAAGCATGGAGTTCTCATCTTTTCTTGCAGCAGGAATGGTTTGTAACCTTCTGCAATCTCTGCCTCAATAAAGAATGCACAATCCACCGATATGGCTCTGAAATGCATTTTCACTTGTAAGACCTTATAGAAACAGATGTGTATCTTTACAAAACATGTCCACTCATTTGAAATGACCAGACTGCCATCAAAGATGATCCAGGCAAATGAGCTAAAATTCTTTACTTATCAAAATCTAATAAATGTACATATACATGTACTAATTCATTTAGCTACATTAATACGGGAGCGGGGGGCACGGTGGCTTAGTGGTTAGCATGTTCGCCTCACACCTCCAGGGTCCGGGTTCGATTCCCGTCTCGGCCATGTGTGTGTGGAGTTTGCATGTTCTCCCTGTGCCTCAGGGGGTTTTTCTCCGGTTTCCTCCCGGTCCAAAAACATGTACAGTAGGTTGATTGACACCTTGGATAAATTGTCCCTGGTGTATGAATGTGTGTTTGAATGTGTGTGTGTGTGCCCTGCGATGGGTTGACATTCCATCCAGGGTGTATCCTGCCTTAATGCCCATAGACGCCTGAGATAGGCACAGGCTCCCCGTGACCCGAGGGAAGATCGGATATTGCGGTAGAAGATGAATGAATGAATGAATATCGGAGCGATATACTAACATCTATAGATTAGTTACTATTAGCACAGGTATAATAAGCTCGGGTTGAACGGATAATTTAAGTGTCACCTTTTTACTCCATTATACAAACCAACTGACAAAGGGTCATATTAAGGTGATCATCGTATGTTAATAATCTAACAACCAACGTCCAGTCAGATACAGACAGCCTAGTGTGAAAACATTATCTATGCGAAGTCAAAGCATTGATGATATGCCAAATCCAAGTTGATATTTTTTCAAAAGTGCTAAAGAATTCAAATGTGAAATAATAATTAAACAGTACATATTTCAAAGTAAAACTTGTAATCTTGTGTAAGCAGTTATATGTGACATTTCCTATTTGTTTTGCTAAAGAATATATGAGAAGTAAAATCCATAGTATATTTTATTGTATTCATTATTATGTGTGTATGTCCTTAGTTTGTTCTTGGCTCTGTTCATTGTCACACTATGGGATGAGGAAATAAGGAAGTACATTTCGCTACATTACATCATATGTACGTATAATGTACGTGTCAAATGAAGAACCTTGAACCTTATTATTAGCTGGAATTTGACTCGCTGCCTTGCTATGCTGTTAGCTACCGTAGTCACAGCGATCGTTAGCAAAGAAAACACCCAAACAGATCAATTTAGATACTTAACAACAGTAAATTAGTGAAACTTACCTTGACATGCGTTTCAACTTAGGTGGAGCCTTCCAGAAAGCCACAGTTTTGAGTTTATTCCCAGCATATTACAATATTTTACTGAGGTATGGCCATGGGTGCTAATTGCAGTACATTGGATTATCCAATTTTGTGTACACATAGATAGCAATTGTGCTACCTTTATAGTGGAGTAGAAGAAAATCACTGTATATGTACATTTTTGTACATGAATAAACTTGGTTAAATGCTAAATTTATATAAATCAATATTAAAAAGCCATAAACTGTGAGACTCCAGGTTAGTTACAAAACAATAAAATAGTTTTCAGTCACCCACATTTTAAAGAAATCCATAAATACTCAAATGATCTTGGTTTACATCACCTGCGGTGTGTTTCTGACCCCAAAGGAATACGAAAGTAAGCCAAACGGTACAGTCACACATCCTGATTAAATTATAATTCCACCATAATGACTGCTACACCTGGTTTAAAGTCGTCTGTTTATGTTTATACGCAAGAACAACGGGCATGAGACGGGAATACACCCTAGGTAAGACAAGTCCATTACACACACACACGCACACATTGATTTACACCTAGAGGCAATTTACAGTAGACAATCCACCTACCTGAATGCTTTTGTGCAGAGAAAGGAAAGTGGAGCAGGCCGAGAAAGTCCACGAGAACAAGTGGAGAACATGAGAAATTCCACACAAACAGTAACCCGAGCTGGCTTTCAAACCCTGGAGCTGTGCTCCCTGCACCACCATGTTAGCCATAATGATTGCAGTTTTCATCAAATAAATATATAATATGTAATCACCATGTCACTCAAACATCTGGGCCGGGAATAAAAGAAAGCTGTTCGAAATGTAGTCATGCTGGGTTCATTTAGTCGCCCAGATGAAACAGTGTTATAGAATAGACATTTAGGTGTAGACTCCACCCAGAGAAATCCAAACCATGAGTACAAATGTTTGGATACGTTTTTTTTTCTCTCCACGAGCTGTAAGACATATGTATAACTGTAAATAAAGTTATGATTAGCAAGGGAGTTCACTTTTTACATAACTTCCTCTATATCAAACATTTAAAATTAGTACTCTACTAACTACTAACTAGTACTCTTAGTGCATGACCTAGTCAGCTAGTATGTAGATGATTAGGCACCAAGGGTGCCTACCAAATGCTATGTACATTTACTTTATATATATATATATATATATATATATATATATATATATATATATATATATATATATATATATATATATATATATATATATATATATATAATATAAAACTGGGGCACGGTGGCTTAGTGGTTAGCACGTTCGCCTCACACCTCTAGGATCTGGGTTCGATACCCGCCTCTGCCATGTGTGTGTGTGGAGTTTGCATGTTCTCCCCGTGCCTCAGGGGGTTTTTCTCCGGGTTCTCCGGTTTCCCCCCCCCCGGGTCCAAAAACACGCACAGTAGGTTGATTGGCACTTTGGAAAATTGTCCCTAGTGTATGAATGTCTGTGCGATTGTGTGTGTGTGAGTGTGTGTGCCCTGTGATGGGTTGGCATTCCATCCAGGGTGTATCCTGCCTTAATGCCCATAGACGCCTGAGATAGGCACAGGCACTCCCCGTGACCCGAGGGAAGATCGGATATAGCGGTAGAAGATGAATGAATGAATGAATATATATAAAACTTATATATTATAATATAACATTTCAACAAACAGGATACAGAATTTCAGTTAAAAAACATAATTGGAAATCTTATGCTTTTAAATCGCTATGTTACATACTTTTGCTATTGTATGGTTTCAAGCCATATTGCTGAGTTTTCATTTTATGTTACACTCTGTTATGCTGTTTGATCCAGCTGTGCACACACATGGAGTTCGATTAAGAGAGAGGAACACACACACACACACACACACACACACACACACACACACATGTATGCAAAACTCTGAGCACACACACACACACACACACACACACACACACACACACACACACACACTGGTGTGCTCACCCCCAGTCTTGTTTTCAGGTTCATTAAGCCCCAGTGCTCCACAGTTTGGCTGACAGGATGAGGAACAGTGGTGAGATCTCACCCTGCAGGTATCCATGGCGATTATTATTGGGAAAAAGGCACTCTCGTTAGGGTCCTTGTTACAACTTGAGGGGGCTAATTAGGGGGACAAGCGCTGCTTGAAAATGACTCGCTTACACCTGTGGACTTTTGGTTTAAAATATCCTCCGAAATGTATTTATTTATTTATTTATTTATTTATTTATTTATTTGGTTATTTTTACCTACTACCTCTATCTTGTATTTATTTTTTCCATTTCATTAAAAAAAATAACATATATATGAACAGAGAGAGAGAAAGAGAGAGAGAGAGAGAGAGAGAGAGAGAGAGAGAGAATAGAGAGAGAGAGAGAGAGAAGTGAAGGACAGACACTGTCAGCCATTTGAAAGGCTTTATGAAAATGATCATCCAATTAGCAGCTGCGATCAAATCAGGCGTGAGCCCTCTCTGGAAGACTGGGTAATTTCCTCTCTCGCATGTGGTGTAATTTCACTGAGCTCAAATGAACTCACGAGAGAAAATTCAGTTAGTTTTCTCATCACTGGTAATTAAACTAATACATAGGAAATGCCTGTTCGAAAATGCATGAGCCCTAGAAGCCACCTCATTAACATGATATAATTTTTCTGGCAGAAAATGTATCAAACCTATTATCACTGCGGCTCTCCAGCTCACGCTCCTCTCGCGGTGGGAAAACTCCGACCAGACATATGATAGAATTTCACTGTCTGTCCTACCTCCACTGAAGTATAGGTCTTCATCAACTGGCTCTTCCACACACACACACACACATACACACACATCATTTCTTTGTCCCAGCTCTTCACTCTGAATGCATCCGTCAGAGAATATTACAGCAGATATGCGCGTAGCACATTATCTAAAACAAATATTGATTCTTTTTACTGTTGCATTTATAGCGCATGAGATGAACTGAAAATAAAGCAAAGCGATAGAAAAGACAGAGGGGACGAGAAAAAAAAAAAAAAAAAAAAAAACGCCCAAGAAAGATTCGCGTTCGGATTTGAATAGCCGTAAAATCGAGACGGATCTGATAGTATTTATGCCACTTAATGTAACTGCTGGGTAGGGGCTTTTTGTTGAAACATGAGTTAGTTCCAGCGTTTAACCCTACAAAATTAATTTCTGCACCATGGCCAGGACCACTCCATCATCCGGCTCTTTAGGGAGAGTCACTAATGTCATTAGCTGGGAGTTAATGAAATGCAAGGATACACTGCATAGTTTTACAGATTACAGAAGGAAAAAAAAAAGACAAGAGTAAATTTCAATAAGCGTGACAAGGAGGTGAATCCAGAAAGGGTGCTGAATAATATAAGTGCATTAGAAACACCAAAAAAAAAAAAAATCTGGATCATCAATATGAACTCGGCCAATTATGCTGCCTAGAAAATATCTCGACATGGTTGACCCAAAAGCCTCGAATGATTACAGTACTTACACTAAAAGTTCGACTCTGATGGCTTTAGAAAACGACTTTAGACATCGGCTGGCTGCATAAAGCCAATTTGAAATTGAACTGGGAGATGTTAACATGCCACAAGCTACAGGAATATTCTGCATCAGCCTGGCACTAAGAGGGCTTACATTATTGTGACTACGCATCTTAAACCCCTCCTACTATTGTACTCTCCACAACAGCTAGCCCCCCGAGCCAAAGCGTCCAAGTGGGTGAATACTTATTAGCATGCTGAGAGGAGGAGGAGAAGGAGAAGAAAGAAAAGCGGAATAGATTTTAGTCTAGTCTCTTAAAATGTACATGTTCATTACAGATGGTGACTGCTAGGGTGCAGACAAGGAAGCATCAGAACAGAGAGAGAGAGAGAGAGAGAGAGAGAGAGAGAGAGAGAGAGAGAGAGAGAAAGAAAACAGCCCATTGCCGGCAGCAGGGCGATGCAGAACATTAACACTATAATTTGCATAAAATTACTTACATACTGCTGCAGTAATTGAATTTGTTTGACCAGTACTGTGCAACTGTGAGGAATAGATTCAGAAAGGCTCGGGGTTGGGGGGGGGTATTTGGGGGGGCTGCTTACTCTTCCAGATGGGCGACTTTCCCTCTAAATATTACCCTGAGAAAATGAACAATAGTGACACTATAAAAAAATCCTGATTTTATTTATGAACATTTGCTCGCACACATGCACACACACACACACACACACACACACACACACACACACACACACTGCCGTACACGACACCTGCCGTACGAGCTCACATCCGCAGTCGCGACTGGTGCGTATGACAACCATTTCCAACACAGGCTTTAAATAGGTTTTCATATTATCCTGTGTGTTTTCTTTGCTCATGCAGTCTTGCTGCCTTTCTCCTACTAATAGGACACCGTTGCTGGTATCTGGGTTTACTCCGAATAATGCAATATTTACCTTAAAATAGGTACTTTATGCTTTAATTATACCGAACGCAGTGCGTTTTTCGCTTTACGTATTCTTGAGTCAGTCCGAATAACAACCCCAAAGTTGTTACTTTTCTTCGAATTTAGATTTATTTACTGCATTGTGCTCATCTTGACAACACCATTTCTGATATGCACCTTAGCTATGCATGAATTTGTTTAACAAGGTTCATGTCCCTCTCAGCGATCAGCATTCTGTCAAGCACTTGCCTCTGTCAACAAGCTCCTCTTTCTCCCTGTCTATCTCTGTCTATCTGTCCTTCACTCTTCCTCTCTGTCTCTTGACTACTGAACCCCTCCCTCTACACTTTCTGCCCCCCCCCCCCCCCCCCCCCCCCCACCCCCCCCCCCCCCCCCCCCCACCCCGCCCCCCCCCCCCCCCCCCCCCCCCCCCCACCCCCCCCACCATTCCTCAGCCAGTCCTTTCCTTCCCAAGTAAATAAGGGAATGCTCGACTCGTAAACAGAGGTTTTGGCTATGCAGCCAGATTTCTGCCCTTGTCTCCTCGCCTGGCTTGGATCTTCAGAATTTAGCAGAATTAAATAGATCTTATTTTAAAAGGCTGGAGCACCCATGACAGGTGAGCTGTCACTCCGTATCTCTTTGAGTCGGCCTTTAGATTCCACCTGCTCAAAGCTAACCCTGTCATCTGACAGATAAAAATACCCACCACCACCAGAGAAAAGAACTTAATGTCCTATTCACCCCTGTCACCATTCGAAAATTGCTCAATCCCCCCCCCCCCCCCCCCCCCATTCAGTGACATATTATTATATATATTGTTTCCTTGGAGGAAAAAAAACGGCATTCTTGTGTTATTACCATTAAAAATATGAAAGTTCAGGGGGGAAAAAGCCACGTAACAGGACGTTTAGGCAAGAAGGTTGAGAGGGGAACGATTGTAAGGATGTAATTATTTAAAATAGTCCGCTAATGTGTATTATCATGTCATTAGATGTAAATGAGATGGAGCTAAAAGGCCTGAAGTTGAAGACTTGTGACTTGTCTGAAAAGAGACACAGAGTGGTGAAAAGACGTGCCCCGTGCATTTCTATAGCCCTTAAGACGCAGTTTATTGTGTAGCAGCATATGCAGGAGCATATACCAATTTGTATATATATATATACATACATATACATATACACACACCTATATATATATATATATATATATATATATATATATATATACCTATATATATATATACATATATATATATATATATATATACATATACATATACATATATATATATAACCAATAGGGGGTTATTAGGGGGTTAGGTGGTGATCGTTGGAATATTGTAATCTTCAACATTTTCTAAAGTAACTGTAATTTAATTACATGTTTTTTCTCTCTATACCTGTAATTACTGTTGCTATTACATTTAAAAAATTAAATGACACTTTAAAAAATTGGTATATATATATATATATATATATATATATATATATATATATATATATATATATATATATATGTATATATATATATATATATATATATATATATATATATATAGCATATATATGCACCACAAAACAATAAACAGTGAACTGATGAAACCCATAATGTTGCTTCCCAACATGCTTAAACTCTCCAAACTGGAGAACGTGGTACGAGATTATTTGATGGCTGAGCCTGATGTGTGAGGCTGCCGTGAAAAGAAAGCAGCTTGTGTATTCTAGCATTTGATCCCCAACATGAGCGAGCATCATTCCACTCCAGCAGCTTAATAAGGCTGTCTGGCCTGCCAGCTCTTTATGGCCTGAAGCCCTGTTATCAGAAACATTAGGCTGAATATTAATGTCCCACAGCGAGACGAATACCATTAAGCCTGACTGGTCATTTCTCTCTGTCCTTTCTCACCACTGTACAAGAATTAATGAAACGTGGGTAACACACAAGAGAGGAAAAATGCTATTGGACATGAAAGATTTTTAGTGATTTTTTATTTATTTATTTATATTTTTATAAATTTAGCTTGAAGAATGAATAAAACGTTGCTCTGTAGCAGGAGGAGAAGAAGAAAAAAGTGTCATTGTGGTGACATAGAACAAATACACTGCTGTTCTCATTTCTTATTCCATCAGATTTCCTAAATTAATTCTTTCCCACAAGACCTTTGTATGAGGTTAGCTGGTAGAAAAGTGCTAAAAATGACAGTTTGATTACGACCTTCCTCTTTTCTTTTTTTTTCTCACTGCCTCAGAAGAGGTTTATATTTGAAGCAAGTCTTGAGCTGGAAAGCACTTATTACTCCCTAAGTGCTGTGGGGTTGCATCCTGGGCAAAGTGAGCTGTTAAGGGATATAATTTGTGCCGAATAGCCAGAGGAGGGCTTTTGATATGCAGAAAAGTCGACCCCTGCATCGCTCCTTTAATTGGGATTTTAATTTTCCAGGCCATCTGACAATATCAAACATGATCCCTCAGCTTTACCACAGTGATTGCAGGCACAGTGACAAGACAGATTCTACAGTGTATATGTGTGTGTGTGTGTGTGTGTGTGTGTGTGTGTGTGTGTGTGTACAAGGCTTGTGAAGGAAATACGGAAATTAGAGAAGAGAGTATACATTGGAAAGCTCTGAAAGGAAATTTGTTCAAAATGCTTGTGAAGCCCTCCTGTGGTTGAGCTCACTCCCTCTCTCTCTCTCTCTCTCTCTCTCTCGCTCTCTAATTCTCCCTCTCTCTTTCTCCTGGGCATGGAGCCTGAGGAACAGTACCTCTGGAGTTTTTCTGTTCCCTGTTTGTCCAATCAGCAAGACCACACAAAGAGTTTCAGTCTCCTAATCTCTTAACCAAACAAGACAGCAATTACACTCCTCGATAAAGCAGGAACATTTCCATCCCGTCTGACAGTGGAGTGGGTGTGAGAGTGCCTCTATCTCACCGCCAGCCCTGGGTTTGTTTAGATGGGGTTTAGAAAAGGAGAAAGAGTTTTTTTTTTCCCCCTCCCTCCCCCCCCACACACTCTTTCTCTATTTCTCTATGCGAGCGCATTCTACAGCACCTGCCAGTCAAACGTGTTTTAGTACTGACACCTGGTCTTCTCATAATAACCGGCTTAGCTCAGCATGCAGTGTGCAGAAACTGTGTCAATGAGTGGTAAATATGGTCACAATGAGATAATGCTACACTATCATAATAAGATTAAACAGTTTTTGAACCAATAATATTGCACTGTTGGGACTTCAAGAACCTCAAGTCTGGGTTTACACACATTTTGATTTTGTCTAATTGCCACTTCATCCATTTATTTTTTTTTTTACAAGGAGGCTTTTTTCACATAAAAGTTATTTTTCTAATTCAGAGACACCGCGAAGCACCAGCTATATCTTATTGACAGCTGACCTACACTACTCATATTTTACCATTATTGTATGAAATTAGAAAGTCTCGGAATTGCGCATATTTCTTTGCTTTTTTTTCTTACCTTTTTGTTTTTTTTTTTTGTGGCTTGCCTGTGTCATTAACACACACACACACACACACACACACACACACACACACACACACACAGGCACACACAGGAATCTCATTAAAGAAATTGCTAATTGCAGCAGACAAATGTTAATGGTTTTAGCAACAATAGTAACTGCGTGTATGAAAAATTTGAATCCGCCGAGTAATTATTACATCCAATATTAATTTAATTATACCATTTGTGCGATCCAGTAATCTAGGAGGGTTTTTTCTAATCACACATGCTCTTGTAAAAAATTAGCAGCAGTGAGGGTGCAGAGAAGTCACCAGGGGAAACAAGGGATTATCCACCTCCGCTGGAAAAACTGTGTTGCATTTGAATGGTAACGATACTTCTGTTTTTCTGCCCGACGCCGAAAGTTTAAGCAGTAAATACTTTCGTAAGAAAACGACATATTTGTATGTTTCTTGACTATATATTGTGTGTGTGTGTGTTTTTACTTTGGTAAGTTTAATGCTTAAGTATTCTGAACTATATCTATATATATATATATATATATATATATATATATATATATATACTATATCTATATATATATATATATATATATAAATAATCAGTTCAGGGTCTAATTTTGTGCATCTTCTTACAGGAGTACAGTGTAATTGCTGTGTTTGTGAGGATGTAGGCAGAAAGCGGTGCACGAGAGAGCCTTTGTTTTAATCTATTGATTCCAAACTCATTTTTTTCTGCCCTTTTCAGCAAAACAGGCCTTTTGATTGACAAGACCATTTTGTCGTTCTTTAGTTTTTTTTTCCCTTGCATGCATTGAAAGTGTTGTTATTGTCTTTTAACTCTAATTGTTTTGGAAGGTTGTCAGATGAATTGCTCGGCGCCGAATCTCTTTTTGAATGTATTTTCTCCGTGTGGCATGAGGAGCTATAATTTAAACCAACGCATGTAAGAATAAACTAGTTAAGTGCTGTATCTTTTCATGCGCAACTGCCGCGCCGCCTGAATTATTACACTTTTGTGGATGATTTTTCTTTTTTTTTATGGCGCAGGATAATGATACTTTTCATTGGAAGGGAACATCTCGTGATAGCGGGGACAGCTGTGCCTGTGGCCGAGGTGTAAATCAGCCTTGAAACATGTCAAGGAGTGAGATATCCGACCTAAAATTAGAGAAGGAACCGTGTGTATGCATGGCAGGGATGGAGGCGAGGAAAGGAAGAGAAAGGAGGGGGAAATGTGCGAGAGGCATGTCCACCCATCCCATTTACTGTAAATTAGACCTCTCTGTGACTCAGGCCCACTTCTCAGGAAGCCGCTTCCTGGAGTCAAAAGTGCAGGGGTATTTATATGATAACACTGTTTCACTATGGCCCAGCCACCCACGTGGCTCTCTCTCTCTCTCTATCTCTCTCTCTGCAACTCACCTCCATGTTCTTCCACCATAATTAAAAAGCACAGTAGGAGAATGTGGGCGCATAAATCAATGGCGACTCACTCCCTTATTCAATACTGTACAGATAGCAGCTTCCTCCTGAACAGACGCATGGTTATTTATACTGTACTTCACGTTTCTAATTGCACATGAACGGGAAAGGGATATTCGTCAAGTGTTATCCGTGCATGTATGGATTGTATTTGTGTGTAATTTGGACTTCTTAGAAATGTAAGAATGAGAAGTAAAAGAAGTAAAATTCTACTATTCATATTGACAAATTATTATGTGAGTTATGTAGATTTATGTGATTATGCATATTTATCATAGCATCCCGTCGTTTAAGACCATTTCCTAAGCAGCTCTTTACATAAAACCTGCATAATTTATGCCGTTATTTTCTTGAGCGGAAACATCAGGAACTTCAGGGCAAATTCAGGAAATTCAGGGCAAAAAAAAAACGCGTCTTCAAACCTTATATTAGCCTTATATTTTTCATTCTTGCAAAAAATGTTTCTTTGTAGTTACAGTTGGCTAAAATTTAGAATTGAGCAATACTACCTTACTTAATACTACTGAAAAGTCCACTATCGTTTGGATAGCTCATTGCGGATGACTCCGACTATGTTGATGTGAACATGTTAATTGTGTGGAAACAATTCAGCTAATAAATTTAGATGGCTTCTGCTTGGCTTGAGGCTCTGCCCCTCCTGAGACAATCACCACACCGAAATAGGTCACCACAGGTGTTCATGCTCTATTTATATGTGCATGAATAGGAAGAAAAATGAAAAAAAAATGTATTTAATTCGAGATGTGTTTTAGAGCACAGGTACAGTAAATCGAGCTAGAGTATTTACCGCTACAAGAAATAAGCATACCCGAATAATTTTTTTTTTTGTGCCGACCAAAAAGTGCAATATTTTATCTTGTTTCATATCATCCGTGCATGTCACAAAATATAGTGCCAATATATTTTTCTTTAACCTTAATAGAAACAGATTTCTTTCACCTTGCTGCCCAAATTCTAAGAGCAGGCATTTGAAAAAAAAAGCACTACAGGCATTTAAGACGGCGATTACGGACATGTTTGAGTGTTTAATGCTCGCCTGGTTTGCTCATTGGGGGGTAAAAGGGCGCGTGGGGAACACAGACTTCTGGGTCACTGACAGAGATTGGACAGGCTTAGTCGATTAGGCAGTTCTCTCTGTCAGTGTGTCTCTAACCCACCCACCCAGCTTTTTGTTGTCCCATTATTCCACTCAATGATTGTGATAATAGCTCGAGCTTTCTTCTCTTCTCCCCCCCCGAACATTATGCTTTAAAAGTTCTCGACTCTGTAGCATACATCACTACATGTCTGACCCTTTAATAGTTTCTGTGTCTTCTTGAACGACACATGGCTGTGTGTATTATCATTCCTTTTTTTTCCACCATCACTCGTGTGAAGTTTATTTTAAGACACTTAGGCCTGTTTTCTTTTCTTAAATGAAAGATGTTCACCATGAACGGCGTACGTTATCCTGTGAAAAATCCACACCACTTGGAAATCTCCTGCCGGAGTTCTCGCACTGTTCCAAATGGCCTCTGTTTATCACATGACCTCAGCCAGCCTGTACTTATAGATAGGTGTGGACAGGCTGTGACACAGTTTTTGATGTAATATCAGGATGTCAGAGTTGTAGAGCTTTACGGCTGGTTCTAATGGCCTTTGAGACTGCGGAGACAATCTCGCAGGGCAGGAAGTCAATCCTATCAGCTCCCCACCATGCCGCAGCTAACTCAGTCAGACTTAACGGCTTTCGTATACACACACCGAGACTGGTTCTCCCACTACAACGCTCTTACACATGTACAGGTATCAGCTTTTCATACATTACATTTACATTATTTACATCAGATGCCCCCAACTGAGCAGTTCAGGGCCTTGCTCAAGGGCCCAGAAGTGACATCTTGGTGCTGGTAGTTGGATTTGAACCTGCGATCTTTCAGTCCAGAGACACTGCACTCCTTCATTCAATTCTCTATTAAGCACATATGAGGGATGGACTGGTATTAATTCTTGAAGTAAGGTGGGTTAACAGGAAGGTGACTGGAACCTCAAGATGTAGTTTAAGTGCCAGTCTCCTTTTTTTTTTTTTTTTTTTTTAATTATTTCTACCCATTGCTCTTATTTACTTCAAGGTGTTGCTCATTTTTCTAAGTAGGCTGCCCGTGTAGTGTAATCTACAAGATTTGTAGTGTAATCTTAAGGCTTCTCAATTAAAAAGTAATCTATTCTTCTTCTTCTACCTCATTTATCATTAGTCATTTTGCTAATGTGATTTAACTCCAAATTACTGTGTCTGGAAAGCACACTCTATCAACGAGCCCAAACAGCTTTACAATGAGACTGAGCCAGTAATGCCCCTGGATAACAGCATTACTAAACAATTCTTACCTTTATTATTGGCAACGTGTTTGCAACAACGTCGAAAATCGAGGGTAAAACCAGACAATATGTCCATTAAATATAAAGGTTTTTTTTACACACACACACACACACACACACACACACACACACACACACACACACACACACACACACACACTTAAGACCACCTGCTTTTGTATTAAACCAAATAATAAGATTGAGGAAGATAAAAGAGAATTAAAAAACCCCAGCCACACAAATCTACCACAAATGTGTGGTTGCTTTGCAGATGGAAATCTGATTAAGACATTCTTCTCTGTGTGAGTCCACTTCAAGAGGGGGGGGGTACACTTCAGGTTAGGTGGTGGAGTGCTGATAAAAAAAAATACTTTTCACTTCCTTCTAAAGCCATTTGACACTATTTGTTTTTGAGATATGGGTGAAATGTGACAACTCTTGTTTTAGGATTGTGGTACTCTTTCCCTGATTTCGTTTCCTGATTTTCGTCGATTGCTCATAAATTCTATACAGGATAGACATTTAGAATGAACGTGTCTATATGGGTGCATGTTTGCTTTTATGTTTCCCCTAAAGCAGGTTCTCGGGTTCATCCTGAGGTCAGGAGGTGACTTGCGTCTGGTGTTAAAGAGGTGGTAAACCCAGCAGTGGCCACTGATAATATCTGATGCCTTCTGCTGACCTTTCCTTCCATTTGCATCCCGAGCTTACACATACATCTGCCCTTATCTGCTCGTGCAGCTCATGCAAGAGCTCCAGACACGCCATCATGTCTGCGGTCTGTCCATCAGCACGGCCTCTACGAGCCACATCTGAGTCTCTCGTTGTATCTAAGCTATCCGTATAAGGGAAGGGAGCGTGGCAACACAACAGACTGACAAATCACTTCATCATACAACTACCTTTCTTTGCATTGTGTAGATGCATTTTGGAAGTATTCATTTTGAAGGTAATGTAGATTTTTTTAAAACCATATAATCCGTATTGCCTTTCCTTCAATGAAGTCTTGAGAGTTTACAGAGTATGGTGTAAAAAGCAAGACAAAACTAAACAGAAAAGATGCAGTAGTTGGCTGCTGACTGGTCCAAACTCACTTGAAGTCTATGATTCTCCAGTAAAGACTCTTTTAAAGTAAAGATGTTAATCAGAAAAGCTTAAGAGAAGCATGTGCTACAAGGGTTGAATATTTCTGGTTAATATCCTGGACGAATTTGCCCATTGGCATCTAACTATCATGGCCTCCTAACAGTCCCCATATCTACTGATTGTCTTCATCATTCTGTCTCTTCTCCAAAAGTAAGCTCTCTCGCACTTTGGCTCCCGTCGCATCATCTAGGTGGAGGATGAGGAGATCCCCTTTCATAATGTAAAAAAGCGCTTTGAGTGTCCAGGAAAGTGCTATTTAATGTAATGAATCATTATTTTTTTATTATTACTCTTTTCTTTTTTTCAAGAATACGATAGTTCCGTTATACGTTACTGTTGGATATATATATATATTATATATATATATATACATATATATATAGATATATATATAAACATATATAATATATATCACACACACACACAGTCACAAACACACACACACACACACACACACACACACATATATATATATACACCAGTCAAAACAGTAAAAAAAGTAAACAGGAGTGCTGAACCAGGTGCCCTGGCCTCCACAGTCACCTGACCTAAGCCCAATCGAGATGGTTTGGGGTGAGATGGAGCGCAGGAGTGAAGTCAAAACAACATGTGCATCTTGACTGTTGGAAAACCATTTCAGGTGACTTCCTTATGAAGCTTATTGAAAGAGCATCAAGAGTGTGCAAAGCAGTAATCAAAGCAAAGGGTGGCTATTTGGAAGAATCTAAAATACGAGTCATATTATGAGATAGTTCACACTTTTCTGTTTACTACACAATTCCATATATGTCCATTCACAGCTTTCATGCATTCAGTAAGAATCTACAATGTCAATAGTCATGAAGATAAAGACAACCGTTAAATGAGAAGGCGTGTCCAAACTTTTGACGGGTAGTGTATATAAATATTATCACTTTTTCTCTTACTTACATCAATTCCAGAGCTACTTCGCTTGTGTTCTTTCCTGTCTGTAAGGTTGATTTTTTTTTCTTATCCTCAGGTGATAAAGTAATGGCGGACATTACACACAAGAAAAGAAAGCGAATGCCGGAGAGCATTCGCAGCTTCAGAAGTGAGAGCTTTTGCTCTGATTAGTGCACGGACTGTTAATCAGCATAAGAAAAGATGAACCGGCGGTGCTGATGGACTCTGCTCCAGACTACTTGGATCCCAGCTGCACATTGGGTAAAAAGAATTAAGAGGAGCGAACGCAACGGAAAAAGAGATCTGAGGGAAGTGGGAGTGCGTTTAATAAAGATTGGAGCAAAGCTCTGTGCTATCGCGGCAAATTCCTATGCATTTGCTTTACAGATATTTATTCAATTTCTGAACACCGGGGACAGCGTATGATAATCCGTTAAACGTCTGCACATACCTTCCCGCTAACACCCGGCTTATTAAAATATGCAGATTAATTTGTGACCAGTGCTGCATGTGATTATGGCTGGTGGATTGGGTGCTCGAGATTCAGCTCATATTTGTAATCTTCTAAATTTAACAGCGGACTGAGAGCTTGTCAATTAAATGGAATGAAATGATGTGAGAATAAGACTCGTCTTCATCTTCTTGTTTTATGCTTGAGTGACTGCAGAGTTATCATTTACAAGGAGCCAAATAATTGGTTGGAAAGTTTTGTTGGAGGGTTTCAGATATGGAACGAATTTGTATTCTTCTCTGCGACAGCAGCTCAATGCGCTATGCCCAAGTGCGCCTGGGCTTTGTCAATTACAGCAAGTGCCACAATATGAGATCTTGTCGTCTTAGATAAAGCAAGGTCTCATGAGAAGATTGCTATAGAGTAAGTATTGAGTGCTGGTTAACGGTTGAAACTGTGCCTAAAAACTTTGGTGTTTATCAAGACGGCGCCTATACTGTACGAAGCACATTCAAAGAGCGGTCTGAAATTGCGAGTCATTATGTCATGAGGGAAAGGAAAAGAAAAAAAAAAAGGTGTGACAGATGCCTTCATTTTAATGTAGCTATACATTTGGCTCTCTGACCTGACAGACAGGACTTTCATTTTCAGGTGCTTGTAAAATGCTGTCATTGCGAGTCAGACATTTATTTCTCTATTCTCAATTGACAGTTCGGCTCAGACGTTGACTGAGCTGCACAGAATGAGCTCGCAGAACAATGACCCATGAATGATTCATTCTCAGACCTCTTTGTCATCAGCTACAATGAGATTATTTAGGTTAATTAAATCCAGTACGATTGTCAAGGCCTGAATGACGCTTTGAAATCCCCTCTTTCACATTTTGGTAAAATTGAATTAATGCCTTTTGTCTGGCCATAATGAAGACTCATGGTTGTAAGACTGTGTTCTGTGTCTCTCAAAGTGCACCGAAAGAAACCCACACTGATGAAATCTCTTCAGCACCATGGACGCGTCCCTGTTTTTAGCATTTTGCTGTTATTTTAGAGTTTCCATCTTACTGAGGGCAGAAGTTGTGAATGAACTGGAGTCAGAGAGACCTGGGTAGTGCCTCAGTCCCTCCAGATTCTAGAGCAGGATTTTTTTTTGCTCTCTCATATAATATTACATTATAATAGCGATCATGATGGAACAAATAATGTCAGAAGAACAGAATTTGCAAACAAGTGCCGTCTCTCCGTGTTTATATTTGCAGAGAAAAACAATACGATTTAAAGACACCACCCCGCAAATAAGCAGGGAGGGTGCCATGCTTTGGCTCTCCAGTCCTTCAGTCACTTCCTCGTGCTTGACTGGGCTGCTTACCCAGCCTGAAAGCTTGGCGGTTGTCATGTTGGAGTGTGCTAATTAGGCTCCAGCCTAATTTTCCAAGATGCTCCGCTGCCCTTTAAATGGCCATTTAAAATTCAAAGTGATGGTAATTGTACAAAGCCATGCTGATCTAGTAATCACCACAGGGTTCGGGCCATGCATTTTTCTCCCTCTGGTCTGTTTTTATTGTCTGGACCTTTAGCATGTATAAGGAGGTCTTAAGTGGCCTCACAAACAATGCCCCCTGTGTTTGCATCGCGCTGTCTTTAATCCTGGCCTCGATGCGCACACACTGCAGGTCAGCCATCCAGGGGCTTCGCAAGCAGCGGGGCCAAATTAGATGTCAAAATAAGTGTGCACTTCATGAGCGAAAGCAGTGGGGGTATTGTTTAAAATAAGGGCCATCAAGTGTAGAGTGGATATGTGGAGAGGAAAAAAAAGAAAAAAAGAGGCTAAATCAATCAAAAGGGGCAACCCACTTTGAAATGTCAGTTCAGCCTTATTTTGCGAATAGTGTCACTTGATGATATGTCTTTACATACAACCTTTTTTTCTACCACCACCCCCCCCCCCAGTTTAATTTATTTATTTCCTTTTATTTGGCCTTCAGGTTTCACTACAACAAAAGCTGACTAAAAAAGAACACCGCCGTGCTCTTGTCAGCAATCCTTGCAGTTCAAAGTGGATTTATGGATAATATTAAATCACACACATCTAGCTACAAAGAATCTAAAAAATGTCTTACCCCAAAGATAAAAAAAATGTCCACAGCGTCAGATTTTTTATTTATTTATTTTATCCATACAGTGGATTTTTTTTGTTATTTATTTATTTATTTAAAAAAAAATTTATTCAAAGGGGGAATACCCGCAGTTTTTGATGCTATTTACTTTTGCTGTGCCATAGCTTTGCTTTGTCAGCTGGGGTTTGACTTGTTCTTGAAAGGGATTCCTTGAAGTGACGGTGGTGTCAGGCTTGTGACGCTCGTCTTTCCAATTGTCTGTGCACTTGAAGGAGACGTATGGGAGGGTGACTCCTCAACCGTCACAATATTGATACTGTACGAAGGCTGTCTCTGTGCAGGCTTGCTGTCTAATCTGACCTGACAGTCAGCACTGAACTACACCATGGAATATTCATCTTAAAATATGAACAAATAATGCACGATGTAGAAAACAAGGACAGTGAAATTTTGCTGAAAATACCCGAATGCGACTAATGAAGTATAATGTATATTATTTCCTATCTTCCTTCTCTGTGATCGTTAACGATACCGTACGGCCTTACTGTAACCCTGCATATTATTTTCGTCAATTTTGTGTTTTGTTTTAATACATAGCTGCAGGATCTCTCTTTTTTCTTTGCCGTCTTGGTGCATGGGTTCATTTGATGCAAAACGCTCGAATGTAGTTCAGGTTCAGGTTCACATCAAAAGTGTACTGTAAGAAAGCACCTGCTGAGGCATTATGGCAATATCGAATGCTATTCTTCTCATAGACAGTAGACTCTTGGTAGTATTAACCATGGGCTGATCAGATGTTAATGTTTTTTACCTCTTCATACAGTATTTATAAGTAGATACCTAACTTGCCCCTTCTCTCTCTGTCATCATTCAGTCCAGAATCAATTATGTCTTCACCCCATAATCTATTATACTGAATATGTAGTGGTTATTCACTTCTGATTAGCCAGATAGCGAGGCAAAATTCATTCATCTTATCCGATCTTCCCTCGGGTCACGGGGAGCCTGTGCCTATCTCAGGCGTCTATAGGCATTAAGGCAGGATACACCCTGGATGGAATGCCAACCCATCGCAGGGCAAACACACACACACACACACACACACACTCACATTCACACACACATTCATACACTAAGGACAATTTTTCCAAGGTGCCAATCAACCTATCGTGCATGTTTTTGGAACCAGGGGGAATCCGGAGAACCCGCAGAAAAAAACCCTGAGGCACGAGGAGAACAAGTCCACACACACATGGAGGAGGTGGGAATCGAACCCCGACCCTGGCGGTGTCAACTATGTCTACTTTTGCAAATTATCTCCTTGGTAGTAATGTTGCACATGTTTTATGTAATTCTGTGTTTCTTTTATTAATTTATATTCTTTGATGTAACACTTTGGTCCTTGGATGATTTATTGAACTGTGTACTTCAAGGTATATGGTTGAAATGATAATAAAGCCTACTTGTCGTGAATATAGGCGCGCAGCTATATAAGCTGTCAGTGTGGACATATCGTATAGTGTAGATACTTGTAGAAATTGGCCAAATGTGAGTAGCCATATGTATGGTTGGTTGCAAAGGTAACCATTCTTATCAAATGCCTTTTTGCTTCATTTTAATTCTTGGTCAAAAGTCATCCAGCTGTAAGTTCTAGTCCATATAATGGCTCATCAAGATCCAGTTCCAGCTCGGTGATAGCTCACTGCTCTCATTTCATAAGGGTTTCTGGGTTACAATAATGTGTTAAGGGTATACTAGAACTGACCTATCATTCATTTTCTGTCGGGGTGAATTGATTATTATCAAAATGAACCCCTTCTGGAATAGGTTTAGTTTTTTCACAAGCCTGTTTTTTTGTATTTAATTTGCTTTATATACTTCTTTAATATTACTATAAAACTATTTCACATTATTAGCGGGGGCACGGTGGCTTAGTGGTTGGCACGTTCGCCTCACACCTCCAGGGTCTGGGTTCGATTCCCGTCTCCGCCATGTGTGTGTGGAGTTTGCATGTTCTCTTCGTGCCTCAGGGGGTTTTTCTCCGGATTCTCCGGTTTCCCCCCCGGTCCAAAAACATGCACAGTAGGTTGATTGGCACCTTGAAAAATTGTCTCTAGTGTGTGAATGCATGTGTGGATGTGATTGTGTGTGTCCTGCGATGGGTCGGCATTCCATCCAGGGTGTGTCCTGCCTTAATGCCCATAGACGCCTGAGATAGGCACAGGTTCCCCGTGACCCGAGGGAAGATCGGATAAAGCGTTAGAAGATGGATGGATGAATGAATGAATTATTTCACATTATTTCACATTATTTCACATTACACTAGATATAGGTATTTGGAATGGGCAAGTTTAATGACTTTTTTCATTCATTCTGCAGGTGAAAAAATATCTTTGAAATGTTTTTTTTTAAGTTCCATTTGTTTGTCTAACACAGGAATTTTCCACTATCAAATATTTTGTCTCAAATCCTTAAAAAATGCAAGACGTTAAGAATTTCTGCGATGAAGAGCTAAAGAGGAGCTAGACCTCTTAAGTACAAGGTCAGAGAATGAAGTGCAAGTTGATCGCAGGGCAGCAGGACATATTTGATTATATATTCTTGTATTTCTTGCATTACATGTCATTAAATATTAGTGAATTTCATAACAGTATTTGGGGCGTCCTTCAGGGATAGAACTGTTCTATTGATAACATTTTGCCAAGCATCTATTTAGTGTTAATTGATGTGTCAAATTACTTAATGAGTCTTTAATGAAGCCGATTCTACATAAAGTGATAACAGAAGTTGGCACACCATGTTGCTGGCAAAGAAAAAAAAAAAGAGTCAGCTACCTTGGCCTGATCTGTCTTTCTGATTAACTGTATGTAAACCAAGCTTTATCAGAGAGATCAGTATATTGGTGCCATATGTCTCTGTAGGCTGTTTTGTGCTCTTCAACATTTTGTCTATCTATTCCAAAAGTAAATCATAAATGTATTTTGGGTTTGCATTGGCGAATATTGTTCTCGGTAGCGTCCCTGCAGGGCAGGCTTGGCACAGTTTGAAGAGCTACCATAATGACTAAACCCCGGGATTAACTGATGATCTGAATCAGCTGATGAGACATATTAAGCCTTTTAGTAGATCAGAAATTAACAAATGCTTGTGGACTTCAATCCTCTACATTTAAAAGTGTGCACCTTGTTGTAAAATGTTATTCGTGTAATATTTAGAATATTGTTTAAAATATGGAGAGTATGATTTACACTGAATAGCATTTAAAATGTGTTATTTCAAATGATGTACCAATAAAGCATATAACTGCAAAAAGACAGCTGATATTTGAGTTCGATGTGGAGGTAAAATATAGAAGCATTGGTCTTTTTGACTCACTGATTGGTTTCAATAATAACATTCGACTGTAAAGCTTAAAACAGGTGGCGATATTAGCACTGCTCAGAGTCTTTCACATATTTCCCTATTAATGTTGTGAATTTTAGCCCTCAATTATCGCTCAGCAGCATCTTTCACACTCCATTTATTGAGTCTTTAGAAATGTGTTTGTTTGTTTCTGGAGATAAACACTGGGTGGCTCTTTGAGAGCAAGCTGTCAAACAGTGATTTGACAATAAGAGGCTTGCTTGGTCACATTGTTCATTGCGAGGCTAACAGTACGAGGGCTGTTTGAGCGAGCGAGTGTGTGAGTGACAAGGTGAGAATGAGTAACCGTTCCCTATCTGTGCGTATGTAGACTCATCTTACTTTAGACTGTTTTATACCAGATCATGAAGGACCAACCCCGTCCGTGTGGAGTATCCATATGGATCGGGGGGGGGGGGGGGGGGGGGGGGGGGGGGGGGGGGGGGGGGGGGGGGGGGGGGGGGGGGGGGGTGTTTTCTTATGACCAGAAATAATTACCTGTCCAAATCTCAATACATCTCAATAAATCTCAACACACCTTTCACTTGTGTAGTAATAAATTTTTTTTGTCATCAGATACAATAAAAATACAGTATATGTAAGTATTTATGTATGTAGTAGGCAGTGTTGGGGAGTAACTAGTTACATGTAACGGCGTTAATTACAAAATAAAAGTAAACAGTAATTTGTTACAGTTACCGAGAAAAAAACATGTAATTAAATTACAGTTACTCATGATAACAGGAAATATTACAAATCCCAAACCCCCTAAACCCCCCCAATCAAAAAGTAATCAAATGTAATCAGTCACTTTACTTTTATAAAAGTAAAAGTTACACTACTTATTACATTTTGAATAGGGTCATTTGTAGTCTGTAAACTATTACATTTCCAAAGTAACCTTCCCAACACTGGTAATAGGTATGAGTGCTAAAACGTTGTTCTCTCTGGTTAAATTGCTTATTGGTAAATTTGAACATTTTGGGACATAGATTTGCTGAATCTAGTCTTTATTTGACAAAAATAAACTTTTCATTTTGTATTTAAATTGTTTCATTTAGTACTTCTAGAAAATAATTTCACATTACTTCCCTCCACACCCGACAAGAGTGGGAATTGCAAAGTGTAATGACAGTTGTACGAGTGAATGACTGTGTGAGTGACAAGGTGAGAATGAGTAACTGCTCTCTATCTATGTACCAGAGTTTTCTTACTTTTGACAAATTGGACACGTTTTATAGTAGTTCCTGAAAGACCACATGTCTGTGTTGAATGTCTATATGGGTTTTCTTATGACCAGAAGATAATAAAACCACAAATCATACATGCGTAGTAAGACATTTTACCATATTCATTCATTCATTCATTAATTCATCTTCTACCGCTATATCCAATCTTTCCTTGGGTTACGGGGAACCTGTGCCTATCTCAGGCGTCTATGGGCATTAAGGCAGGATACACCCTGGATGGAATGCCAACCCATTGCAGGGCAAACACACACACACACACACACACACACACACACACACATTCATACACTAGGGACAATTTTTCCAAGGTGCCAATCAAACTACCGTGCATGTTTTTGGACCGGGGGGAAAACCGGAGAACCCAGAGAAAAACCCCCCTGAGGCACAGGGAGAACATGCAAACTCCACACACACATGGCGGAGACGGGAATCGAACCCGGACCCTGGAGGTGTGAGGCGAACGTGCCAACCACTAAACCACCGTGTCCCTTCATTTTACCATATTGCCACATTAAATGTAAATACAGACAACCAGGAATGATGTTTTTTCTTGCATTGTTTAATCTGGTGATTAAAGATATCCTACCCGGTGGATGTGGTCTCTTTTAAGATGGCCGAACAGTACGATAGTGATGTAAAATCTTCATAATCAGCATATCTAAAACAAAGGTTACATAATTATGGGAACAAAATCATTCTCCTAGTACAGATCCTGAGCCATATAGAATCTCTGCAAAGGTTTATTGATGCTGCCTCTTATCACAGGCCAACACGTTACTAAGACAACTGATGTAGTTTTATTCATTAATCTAAATAAAATGCCTTATAGAATGAGCTTTTCTCAAGTTATATGATTTTTTTTCCTCATTTGTTCTACTCATTATGATTATATGAATTTGCAATAATAATAATAATAATGAATGTTTAAGTGGTCTCAGTGCAGGTTGAGTATGCATATATAGAAGGACAAAGAGTCTCACAACTGTCTGCCATTAGCAGCTGGCTCAAAGCCTGGTCTTTATTCTGCCAACATTATTCATCCTACTTTTTTTTTGTCGTTTCCAGTTCAAGGTTTCCTTCTTTCCCACTCCTCTACCACAGGAGGCAAAAGAAAAAAAAAAAAACACCCAGACTTTTGAGTTTGTTCATTTACTGAGAGGAAAAGTTGAAGGCCAGAACATTCTTTTCTTCTGTCAGATTTGCAAAGATTACCTCTATCATGATCCTATTAACTAAAGAGAAAATGTGACTACTTAAAATGGATTTATGGAAAATGGCGGTGCTGAAGAACGCCATTTGGACAATTTTTAAGCTCCCAACAGAAGTTTTCTCCTTCATTTATAAGTCTGAAAGTCATTATGTCAATGGAATTCTCAAGTTCTCAATGTGCATGTTGTTGAGACTCGTTTCATTTCTTTAGGGATTACTTCACCAAGGCCCTGCAAGTCTCTGATTTAAAAAAATATTTAAAAAAAAACAATTATTTCTTTCATTTGAATTGTTATTTATGTCTACATTGATTAACTGTAAAGTTGCTGGAACCTCACAAAGTCATTCAGTTGTCCATGGTTGTGTTGTGCAGGTCGTGGCTCAAGGCTGGCACCATATGCGATGAGTTCTAGGGTTGGTCAGGCATGGCACAAAGCTCAGGTAGGTTCCCAGTGGCGGATGTGCTCTCTCCGAGGAGAGGAGGTGTTAAAACCTGAAGGGCTCAGCCTGGCTCTCAGCCCCTGAGCACGCTACCATCTGCTGCCCTTCCCATCCCCAGCTGGGCTCTCTTTCATCCCTCGCCCAGGCTGCCCAAACAGGCCCGATGACTGAGCTTTCCCAGTCCTCCAAACACGCCATGCCGCACTGCAGTCGGGTCCCTGGAGGATACACTGCCTGAGTGAAAGCGATTGCATGGTGCTTCTTGCTGAGGTAATACCACACAAAGCAAAAAAGAGAATACCTTTTTGGATATAAACAACCTTGGAAAACCATTTTCAAGTACAAGCTTAGCATTGCACAATATTGGGTATAGGATGCCCCTAAGACTTAGAGCCGTGATGTAATTCGTATTGTCATCAGAGAAACGAAGCGAACGGAATACATTTAAAAAAGGCACTGGAGGTCAATTAAGATACATGGAAACTGGAGGAGATGCAGAGGTATGCGACGACCAGTAGAACATCCGTTGTGCTTTTTACTCCTTTACACCGTGGGCAAATTGATTTCCGGGAACAATTTTTGCGCGAATAATTAAAGCCATTGATTAAGCAATGAGATAATATTTAATTACAGCACCCCATTAAAATTCGTCATACACGGTCATTAATGGGTCGTTAACACGAGTAATTAATTAACCAGTCTCTGAGTACAAAAAGAAATCCGTTCCATAATGAGTAAATAGTTCGAGGGAGTTAATTAGATAATCCTTCCTCCCAATCATCGGCAAATTATAGGTACGCGTCTTAGGACAAATGCGTGAAAAATATGACTAATTTGTTGTCTTAGTCATTAGGGCGTTTGCTGTTGTTGAACAAAATCCGTCCGAACATTAATATTCCAACATTTAAAGAAATGCATGTTTGCTGATTCGTTCTAGTAGACGTACCTTTTTCATAAAGAGAGAGAGAGAGAGAGAGAGAGAGAGAGAGAGAGACAGTGCACGAGAAGAGGGGTGGAAGATAAAGCTACTATGTCTGTGAGATCAGGGGTGCATCCGCCCAATGGGATTCCTTACCCCTGTAGCGTGAACAATCCCCACCCGTGATCCAGAGACTAACCAACATGCATAAATAATATTAGTTATCTCCCATGGCTGTGCCTCTCTGTCTGCTCTGTGTATGTTTAATCATGCGGGCGCTGACAGGATGGAGCCATTTTTCTGCTGGAATAATCGGAGTCGTTGTTGCCCTGGTCATACGTATTAATCCTGCTTTTCCTTTGGCTGAGTCTTATCAGCGCCAAAGCCTCCCTCTCATGGGATCTGCTCGGGCTTCTCACCACTGCCTAATCTGCCCCTGAGAAATGGTTAACAGGATGTAAATAGTTACAGAGTTTAAATATGGTGCCTTGTAGAACACATGCAGTATTGTTAAGCTTCACATGCAAGTTATAGATTACAGAGGCGGTGTGTTGATGCTATTGATTGATGGAATAACAAATACGCGTATCACTTTAGATGCAAATGATCAGAGGTTTTTTCGTATCAAAGAATACGCTCAAGCTGCTGCCTCTGGTGCTGGTGAATGATTGAAGAAAGCCTGTTTGATCTTGATCTTGTCCTATCACTCCCCTCAATGTTTCCTGTCTCTTTTCTGAACCAGAGCTCGGTTTGCTCAGGCTGAAGTCTGCCAAAGTGTGCCGCTAAATTAGGCGTGTTCGGATTTCGGTTCTAGCCTTGTATGTGGATAATCTTCAAATTCCAAAGTTCTAAAGTGAAAGGGAAATTGTTTTTTCGAACGACTTTGATTACTATTGTTTTTCATTTATTTATTTATTTTTTTAACCGAGTCGGGCCCGCTTATAATGGCTTACCATTAAATTCCAAGTCTTGCATATTTTTATTTATTTATTTTTTTTTTGCATCTCTTTGTGGAGCAATTTTTGATAGGGAGCAACTTTTATCTGCCGATCGCTACGGCGCGGGAGGAGCGTCTAAATATTCATGACACATTCGTTATATATTTACGTTAACAAATCAAGGTGCATCATTAAGTAGCTTCCAAGGAGAGGTGTGTTTATTCGCCTTCTTTTGTTGTCGGTTTGTCACTATTATCTGTCAGATTTGAGGTGTGCGTCTCCGTGTCACTGGCTGACAGAATGGTTTAGCAGTGGCCATCAGTTCCCTCCGACAGAACGGGTTTGGGGATTCGGCAGCTCCGGGACCGTAATTAGAGCTTTCCCTTTCCTCCTGCATATCAGATGCAAAGCAGCTGTGTGGCTGCGTGATTAAAGTACACTTGTTATTTCAGACATGTCTCTGTGTGATGTCTACACACAAGCCAATGAGACACGGTGGCACATAGAAACACGCCGCCGGTAGTTACTCTATTAATACCAGGCTTTAAAGACACACTCATTGCTTATTACAATACCAGCAATACAAGTGTGTGTCTTTTTTTTTTTTGTCTTCATCCGCTTCGATAATTTGCTTAAATCCACTTGTATATAATGTATAGAGATTAGGTGGATCACAGCGTGGCTCGAAAGTTTGAACAGGAATGAATCGTTGTCCACTCGGCATTAAATTAGGTGCTGAGCACATCTGCATGGTGGCCATTTTGAAAGCAACTGTATCCACCCGAGAGCTCAGGCGAGGCCTCATTTTCAAGAGCGCTCAGTGTGAGGGCGCAAAAGCTGGTGAAGCGCTCCAGCTGCGGGTTGATTAGGCCGAGGATGGGGCGCGGCTGGAGGACGGACATCTCTGCGCTTCCTGGGAGAATAAATTTGCACCTGCCCCATCCCGAACAATGGCGCGGAGCAATGCACATAATTAAAAAACACGGTTAATTTGCACACGTCTCTCTGGTTCTAAATTGGAATCCAGTTCACCACTGAGCGTGTTAATTTGCGCAGGAAACAGCCGGCTGAGTGGGGGGGTGGGGGGGGGGGCGCTGCGTTGGAGGGGGACAGCACAGTGTCAGTCTGACAGGTGCCGGACAGCAAACGTCTGAGAGGACCGGGAGATCAGATACTTATTTCTGCATAATGTAGCTCATTTCGTATGGACTTATATGGAATAAAGCATAGGCACGCAGAGAAGTAATGAAAGCTTCGGCGCTGGATAATCTGCCTAACATAAGCACGCAGATTTTCGGAGGTTTTACCGACTTGATTGATGAGGCTTCTGTCATGTGTGTATCTGAAATGTGGATGAATTATGACAGTTTTCATATTAAGCAGACTTATCTGGAGCAAAAGAGCATTACGTGTGCTGAGTACATTGATAGCATCACAAATTGATGTGCCAATCAGCCTGCCCTGGATTCAAAGGTGCAGATAAGGTACTGAAGGTCATTTAAAGCTGACATCTCTGCGGGTCTCCTCGCCGTTATTGATAGCGTTTTATCCTCCCGAATCTGGTCTTCTGGTACACAAGAAACGATCATTTGGACTCGAGCTATTTGCAAAAGATGGCCCCCGATAGAGGATCACACTGTCTAAATTTTACCGACGTTCTCAAACAGTGAGATTAAAAAGTTTTATTTTAAAAAGGGAAGAAGAAAAAAAGTCATTTGCTGCTAGAAAAGCGACAGCATACATGTCCAGGGTTTAGAAGTAATCTCGGTGATATTTGTTCTTTTAATGAATACAAAGTCTTCACTAAAGCTTTGTTAGCGAAAGTAGGGGATGTCGGAAGAGTCTGTTCGAAGTGAAATCGGCGGCGGGCCAATTGAAATAATCCCCGCTCGGCATTAAAGTGGGCAAATTCGAAGTAATGCTATTAGATTTACTGATGTAGGCTTTTTATTAACAAAAGCTTACTTATTGTGCTTTGAATAAAAGCTCCTTTGACTATAGATGTAAGACTTAGATTAGTTAACGACAGCATCGCGGAACGGAACTCGTTATTAATCTGAATTTCGGCGTTTCGCCGCGCGGGCTCCTGACAGAAATAGACTCGACTTGTGCACGTCGAGTGACCTAGAATCTCGGGAGCGAAGGAGAAGTGAAGAGTGGTACATTTGGGTAAGATCAATCCTCACATTAGGCCGAGCTGTCGTACCTGTGGGCAGGGCGTTGACAGGCGGTTTGTTTGGAGAGGAGGTCAGGCAAGGCGCAGAGGAAGTGCAGGAATGCTGGGTACTCTCCGTGTCATTGGCAACGGGACGCGGCAGTGCCAGAGGTGACATCTTGATTTATTGACCCATCAAGGGTCATCTGGACCACAGCTCAGGGTCGCCGTATTGGCCCATACAAGCCATTTCTCTGGTATTCCATAATGAAATGTGTTTGTAGTGTGCGAGTAAATGAATGTGTGTGTGTGTGTGTGTGTGTGTGTGTGTGTGTGTGTGTGTGTGTGTGTGTGTGTGTGTGAATATTTTGATTGAGTGCCTTAGACAGACTAGAAATATGGAAAAGAGAGGAAATTGCCATGTCAGAGAAAGGAATCAGTTTAGATAAATGTACTCCAGATCAGACCCCAGAGCACTTCCAGTTGCTATCAGCGTGGGCTTTTCTGTGGCACTTCACCATCGTTTTTAGGAGGAATTTGCACAGTTGCTTGCACACGTTAGCATGCTCAGAAGAACACGTTGTTGAATAACACCCCCCCCACCACCACCACCCTTCCCGTTTAACGGAAAAAAAAATCTTCAAATACACGTCCCATCGCACGATATATTTGCCGATTGTTCTCCGTTCTATTAGTATTGTTATATTAACAATCAGGATCGATGACATACGCACTTGTGAGAGCTTCTTTCACAACATGTGTCCATTCAATTGTTTTTGCCTGACCTATTTTTCCTGTTTGTTTGTCACCGCTGGTCATTTCTTCTGCTTTCAGCGCCTCTGTAATGATGGCATTCAGGTACACACAGTACTAACGAGTAAGCACACAAACACGCCTCCTTGCCCACGGTTCCTTTCAAGCCGGCACACACCGCCAGGCCAATCACAAAGCCCCGTTTGCCGCTTTGGTCCCGTGCGGCCAGCTGTTGTGTTTGTTTGGTGTTGGTGCTGCTGGTGGGGGGATGTTGACACTGTTGCTGCTGCATTTCCTGCCCTGGCTGCCAGCTGCCATGACTCTATTCTTCCATTCTCTCCCTTTCTGTGCGACCCTGCTGACAGACGCCTCCTTCATGCCGGGCCCAACGTTACAGTATCGGCCCTGTTTTAACTCCAACAAAGAGGAGTCCACAATGGGGCCTCACCTCTCAAAGCCGCTGTATATCAACACTGTGAATGCGCCGCACGATCCGAGCGTCTCTCGGTGTGTTTACACGCACACAGTCGACTGTAGCAGAGTGCCAGGTGATGCTGTGAGTGGCAGCCAGTGTGTGCATGTGGATTTGCGTGTGTGTGTGTGCGTGTGTGTGTGTGTGTGTGTGTGTGTGTGTGTGTGTGAAACAGAAGGCCTCTCTGATTTCATTTTAAAACGACAGAATGAATTGATGCGATGTCTCGCTGATAGGCTAACATTATTTTCACGACTTTCTATTGTTTCACCGAACACAGTGATTCGATTATTTCATCAAAATGTTTGTTTTGGGTTTCTCCATTTAACCAGATATCTTGACGCAAAACTAGATCATATATTTACGCAGCGATACTCGCCCAAGTGTTTTATTCCTCTTGTATTTGATTGTACATCTTGTCTTTTTATTATGATTTTTGGCGATTGTTAAGCAGTTTTACGTCAGGTAGACCTGGCTCTTACACTGGAGACCACAAATATATATTAATAATAATTTATACACATTTTAGAAACAATAACTTATTAGCAAAGCTCTTATAAACAGCATTCCTGTCCTGAAGTGTTTTATCAAGACATCTGGACCAATCAGAATTCAGCGGTTGAATGAATTATATCAATGGTGTGGAAGAAATACGTAAATGACCCTTGCTATATGATTTGAGGTTGTGATTTGCGCACAGTCCACTGTGTTTACTGTTACTCTTTGAAAGATGTACACATCAATGGCCACGTGTCCTTTCTGCAGCAGCTGTGTTCTTCCATGAAAAGGGCTCTTTTGTGTGAATTCTATTAGAGAGATTGCAACGTAAATGTCAACGCAAAAAAGGGTGTGTTGTTGGTGTTTGTACACATGGCTGGCAAAAAAAAAAAATGTGTATGTCGCCCGAGTACAAAAGGAAGTCGATGATGATGGGATGGGGAAACTGTAGTAGAGATAAGCGGTGAGCAAACGAGGCTAAAGAGTTCTCTTATCCATTTCCACAGTGACATCACTGACATTATGCACAACAAATGCAAACACGTGTACAAGGAAGCCGGTCTATAATTAGATTGGTTGAATATTGTTATAATTGAGGTACAAATTGAACAATCGAATTACCAATTAGGCAGAGAACAAATTATAGGAACAAAAGAAAAAAAAATCAACATTTGCACATTCAGCAAATTCACAAAGGTGAAAATCTATAGATGGAAACCAGATCATAATAAAAGCGCCTTGAAAACAAATTGTTCACAAGCAAAGTGTTTAATTTTTCAGGGCTCCTCTGACCATCTATTTCCATATTAGCTCTGAGAGGCAGGCCTGGCCGAGCTGGATGGATGACACTATCAGGGATTGAAGCTAATGGAGAAGCGGTATGAGTGATCTCTACCAGGGAAAGCCTATTAGACCTGACAGGGGGATGATGATATTAGACCATCATCATTCAGAAGACACCACCCCCCCACACACCTTCATCCATCTCTCCCTCTCTCTCTCTATCTCTTTTTGTATCTCTCTACCTTCTTCCCATTTCTGACTCTGTCTCTTTCCTTCGTTTCATTCATCTCTTCCTCAATCAGTCTTTCTTTCTGTCTCTCCCATCATCACCGAGCCTTGATCTGTGCTTTCTCTCTCTCTCTCTCTCTCTCTCTCTCTCTCTCTCTCTCTCTCTTTCTCTATGTCTTTTGCTCTCTCTCTCTCTCTCTCTCTCTCTCTCTCTCTTTCTCTCTCTTGCTTTCTCTTCTGTGGCCAAAGACAAATTTTTGCCCTTTTCTTGCCCCATAAAACATTTAACATTTCATTTCAGATTGTGGCAGATGCATGTAAAAAATGACCAAATGAATCTTACTTATTGTCTCAGCTGCCTGCGATCATGAGCTAAATATGACATGTCTCTCGCTCTATAGCTATTGTGTTCCTGACCGCGTCGCTACCTGTATATCTACCGTCTCTCCTTTCGTCTTCTCATCATGATGATTCGTCACTCAAATTATTTCAGTGCCGTGCTCCTCTTTAGTGGGGTTAAAAGTGTGGTTTTATCCTCAAGAGGGCTTTCTTTTTGAATAAATATATACCTAAGGAAAAAAACAAAAACACAAATTGTTGTTTTATTTAGTACTGTGTACTCTCACTCTACAGCTGTCACTGTTCATGTTTTCCTAAAGGATTAGAGACTAGAGTCTGTGTGCATTTGTGGACCAAGCGAGACATCCCTCACCCTTAAAGCGCATGTGAACCTGAGACGCCCCCCCTCACACCTGACCCGACCTTGGACCTGATCCACTGCACCTCTGAGCATCTTGCTGCTGAGCTGTGTCTGTTGCAGTGCAAATTGTAAAGAACATGCATCAGAGGCAGTGATGATCACAACACCCTGAGAATCTATTTGCCTATGTAAGAACATATGGAATGTCATCTATATAAGAATTATGTAGTAAAAATAACATTTAAACCTAAAGCAGTTGTTATATAGCAGCATTATAAAAATCCCGATGTATTCAACATTTATGAAAATGAAAAGTAACTGTCGCAAGGAAAACTCCCAGAGATTACATAAGAAATCCTCTACTCTGTTAGATAGATTAGGCATCTTGTGCTTGTTTTACACTCGTATAAAAAGCTGCATGAAAAGTTGCACGGACCAAAACTTCATAAACAAATCCTATTTTTTTTTAAATCTATTTTTACAGTCTATTAAATATACATTCTTTTTTACCGCTGTCTCTGGATATTGCTCATTTAAAATTACATGCCCTCCCCTTTTCTTTCATTTCAATAATAGGTATGATATTTTAATATCAGTCCTGCTGGTCATGCACACAGTCTCGCCGAAAAACAAAACAAAACAACAGCAACAAAAAAACAAACGGCAATTGACATGCATGCATAAGTAGCCGTGTATTAAATAAACTGACTTCACGTGCATCGTATTGCGTTTGTTAATTGGAAGTGTTATATGATGTATCAGCTCATTTCCAGGGAAAATTAGGCTAAAAAGCAAGCTGGGGAATTTATGGTGACATTTCATTTTGATATCATGCAGCTCAGGACAGGCAAAAGTGAATATGAGATTGTTTATATGCCATAAAAACATTTTAATTGGACCTCATTATGCACACTCATGCATGCATATGAAAATCAGGCAACTCCAAAAGCATCCTTAGCAATTTATATGCTTCGTGGGTTTGTCAAGGAGGTATGTCTCAAACACACCATGGCCAGGTACAGCCATCTCGGAGAAAAAAAGGGAAAAAAAAAACACGCTTTCCTGGTTTCCATAATCTTGCATTTTGAATATTATCAAAACTTGATAAGTGACACGTCGGGCCTGTGGAACAGTCATAGGTTAGTGTTTGCTCTGCAGTGCATCGCATGCAAAGCATAGGTTTTTTTTTTCTTTCCTTTTTTTTTTCACGCCCTCCTCCACACACTAGCCCTTTCTCTGAGCCCCAGGTCAGTGTCTTCTGTCTTCTAGCTGTCATTCCTCTGTGTGTGCTTTTATTGAGTTCACGAATACATTATCCTTTTATGCAATGCAAATTTGGATAAGGGCGTGGACATCACTTCAGCCACCCGCTCCATTGTGCTTTATTCTGTCTTCTAGTGTATCACCATCCCAAGGCGAACTGCAATATTAAAGGGCACTGCATGTGATTGCCTTTACAGAGGCCAGTCTCTGGGAAATCTCCTTAAAATGTATGGAGGATTATTTCTGGAAAGTGAATGCGATCAAAATGAGAGGAGTTCTCATTGCAAGGAGCGGGCTAAAAGCTTTATGCAAAGCATGATATCTCTCCGCCTTTCCATTAGCCTGCCACTCTGAATTAATGTGTTATAGACATTTTGCCATGAAGTAATTAAAGGATTACTCTAATACAAATCACATTGACTGTTTGCTGTTGCGCAGCACTGTCTGGCAGGTTCAAAGCCCAGGCTGGGACCAGCATGTGAATTACACACTCTTTGCCCTGTGCCCACAGACATTGACAGAGGAGATATGCCAGAACACACACCACGTACCTGATGGTACACCCATTCTCTCCCTGTCATATTGAACTGACGGCAAATTTGCTCCGAAAGAGCCAATGGATTGTAAACCTGCTAGCCGGAGTGACAACGGCGTAGTGCGGCAAACAACTTCATTTGATCAGCTTTATGTAAAACAGCTGTTTCTCTGTTGGGCCAGATTAATTGTAAATGTTTACAATGGATTTTAGGATGTGTGTTAAACACGATAATCCGACCGACTACCCAAGGGGAAACTAACAAATTAATAGCCAAGGATGCATCTGCTTAGCAGGGACTAGTGTCAGAGTGAGCGTAGTGTATTTTATGAGCACTCCTGACAGTTATGAAGACTCGACGTAATGCAGCATATACTACTAGGCTGCTCCTCTCATCCATTGCTTGCACTGAACCTATCTGTTTGTGCCTTTGTTTTCTTCTATTTCATTTCCCCGACAGGGTCAATGTCATTAATTGGCTAAGGCTTGCGCCCAAGCAATTTCTTTAACACATGACACACAATTATACCACGGAAGAGTCAGACAAAGGGAGAGGGCTTTCACACATTCCCCCACTCGCCTTGGATGTTAATGATGAGAGCAGAGGAGTAGCTCGCCACATCGTAATCAGCTCTGCCTTCAATCAGGAGGACTTAATTAGCTCCTGTTATGAAGGTAAACGCAGCTCAGCAAAGCATTCAACAAACAATCAACTGGCTCACTGACTCACCCAATTCGCCACTGTACACAACACACCAAACACCACAGGGCTGCATCCTTTATTAGCCTTTTAGCATGTTTGCCTGACACACTGCAAGGATATAACTTTATGCTTTTTTTTTTTTTTAAGCTATGTATAAATCATAAGATGGTGAAATAATATCGGGATACAGAAGTATTCTGATGCATGAATAGAGGGTATGAATAATAGAAAAGGTTTGGTGCCGTCTCTTCTGTGCTCGGCGTAATGTGTTTAATCTATCTCGTAAATGTTAGGATTTACAGATGTTCCTTTCCTCCTTTCCTTCAGCCTGAAAACCTGGCTGATGCTCACTGAACTGAGCTATTGCTTAATAAAGGCATCTAGTATTTGGTTCTTTATGGGCCTTTGCTGCTCTCGCAGAGACCAGGACGACTGTAAGTAACTTTCGCACGCATAAAATAATGTAAAAACTCATGGTACTGAGCGTACTTGTCATTTTAAGTGCAGAACTTTATCACGCGGCTATTCAAAGTCGCACAAGGTACCAACGGTTGCCGCTTGCGTGGAAAAGAATAAACAAAAGAGGGGGGGAAAGGGAGGGGAGGAAAAAAAGTGAAAAATGAAAAGTCGAAAGCCAAAATGCATCACTACGAGCTTTTGTCAAATGGAACCTGTGAAAAACTGGAGTGAGGTCACGTATTAAAGCAGGAAAATGAGTAGTCAGCAGAAGCCCTGTGGAGCAGCGCGAGCCTGGCCTGAATGTGCAGAATGAATGCAGCAAGCTTCTGATTTATTGCGCCCAAGCGCAGCAGTAGCGCACCGGCCCGCTGAGCCTTGACAGAGCCAGCCTTTATGTAAAACAAACCCTGGCTTTTTAATCTACTACCTTCGCTCCTACACTATCTACTAGATTTCCCCAAGTGCACTGAATGACAAGGGTTGCACTTAATTGAGGGCAGTTTGAATATGATAAGATGAGCCCAGGTAAGTTATTACAGAACGAAGACTGTCTGTTGGTGCCGTGCGGGGGATAATGAAGACTCAGTGCTCATATTGAGTGAACCCTAGGAAGAGCCGAGTTGATGGAATAGAGGGCAGCGAAAGTGTGATCCTTTATGGCTGTGATAGAACACGGACTACATGCAGGTGTGTTTGCTGTCTCATGAGGCATGTATGCAATATTACCTCAAGTCTCAAGGCTTACCTGGACAGATTCCTGGTCCCGGTGTCAAGATTTGATTTCTGACATAAAAGACATTATTGATATTTGAATCTAAGCCTTAATTTACATCTGGATTCTACGTGTAATGATCAGCATGGCGGCGACGGTAATACTAAACTGTGTACAGACGACAACGGGGAAAGATTGCCTTCTCTTATTCTTGTCATCACTCTGCGTGTCCTCACTCGGCTTGCCTCTCCCTGATAGATTGACAAGTGAGCAAGATGAAAAGCGTTTGGTCAACAAGCCCTGCGCCATCTATTATTATGCTGCGAACATTGCGTCCACACGCTGGTAAACACGTCTTTATTAATCCTAAAGAAAGAAGAAGAAAAAAAGATGCTTTCTTCACATCAAGAATCCCTCACAGAAGCTAATAATGGAAATAAAGCAATAAAACAGACCTGATGATCTAGTGGAAGGGTAAGCAACGATGTGTGCGAGCTTGTCCAATTCATAAGCAGTCATAAGGGATGCTTGGTGAAATAAGATGTGAGACCTGCTTCTACCAATTCCTCCAAAGATCAGGTGCTGCCAATGTGGTTTCCTTCCCCTTAATGTCACTGCGGGTTTGCTCTGAAAAGGCAACACAGAGTGAACGCTAATGAACACAACACAATCAATCAGAGGCTGGAAGTCGCTTTGGTATTCGGCCATTGACACTTTCACGCCACTCATTGTACTTTGCACAATCACTTGAGCATTTGCACGACAAAAGACTATTTGCATTGTCACATATTGCCACTGATTTAACTGCACATCAATGCTGCACTGCAACTATTCATGCGTCTTATCCGTAGAACTTATTTTAATTTCTGGTCAGCTCTAAACATTAACCTGTTTATAATGACTGTAATCACTGTTATATCTTTATACTTTATACTTTATACCGAATTTGTAGTCATCTTTAATCCACTACCTGTCTTTTTTTTGTTATATACTGGAGGCCTAGAATTCACTCAGGATCAATAAAGTATCTAGCTATTGTGTTTTTGTTAAAAGAATCTTTTAACCTGTTTATTTGTCCATAAACACAATAACCATATCTGTAATTGATATGTTAAATAAGGAATGGTACATGTCTGGCTGTACTGTTTCACGGAGGTGATGTCATATGGTCCAATGCAAAGCAGGAAAAACCGGGGACTCGGATATCGCGATGACGCCACAACACAAAGAGTTCGTCCAGAAATTCATTCATTCATTCAGCTCCTACCGCTTTATCCGATCTTCCCTCGGGTCACGGGGAGCCTGTGCCTATCTCAGGCGTCTATGGGCATTAATTGTTTGGCTGGAAACTTATATGTGTCTAGTGAATTTTGAATGTTGAACGCCTTCATGTATAGGGATTTCCTTTAGACGGGAGATTCTGCAGATTGGAAAATCAAAGGTGAAAAAAAATCATCATTTTAGTAGTTAGCAGTTAATATGTATGTTAAAAATCTGAGGCACAGTATGTTAAAGCGGTGAATTAAATAACACAGGCATATGCTAGGCAGTGAAAAGATGAGTTGATGAATAAGGCAGTGAAAGTTGGTTGTAATGTCTAAATTGCAGCTCGGAGTGAATTGGGAGGTGTTGGCTTCCCAGCAGGAGCAGGATCACTCTTTCTCTCATAATGATACATAAACACTACACTGTCAACCCCAAACCTGCAGGATCCATTCACTCAGCTTTCTGACATGCCCATTACACTGGAGATAATGTCAGGAAGCCACTCACATTTATTGCTGTTTTTTTTTCTCTCTCTCTCTTTTGTTTTATACAATCTTCTTGGTCGGGTGTTTTTTTTTTTTTTTTTAACTCTCTCTATATATCTATCTAACTGTCTATCTATCTCCCTCTTATTGTCTCATTTCTCCCCTTCCACCCCAGGTTATTGCTGAGTTTGTATCCCGTAACGGGTGGTACAAACAAGCACGGCAGGTAATTCACACTATATTAAAAACTGTTGGTACAACAAAGGAGTCTAATCACCAGAGCAAATTATCATCTGTAAATTAAAACCTGATGCGGAGCCACACAGTAATAATATTCCAAGCCTCTCTCCTTACAGCGTAATCACAGTCTGGCTGGAGTTTATTGTGCTCCTTCAGTCGTTATGACTAATGCATTTGTTTTCAGAAATAAAACGCATAGAGAGAGAGAGAGAGGGAGGGGTGGGGGGGTGTACCGGTGTGATCGAGTGAGTGAGTGAGTGAGTGAGTGAGTGAGTGAGTGAGTGATGTTGAGAGAGCGTTTCCAAGCTCTTCTGTTTTACAAAGCTAAAAACGGGGTGTCAGTCAGGTAATGCCCCAGAGCATACCACGATAGGTCTTAAGTGTATCTCGCTATCCTGTCCCACTGTATACTTTATTTCATGCATCTTCTGATGCATCAAAATACCATTAGAGCATGTCACTTTGAATCACGGTAACAGATTCGAAACCAGCCCTTTGCTCTTCCATCTGTTGATTTATGTCGGAGGTATCCCCTGTAACTTCGTAATACTTTCAGGAAAGCCTTGAAATTATGATGCCTATCACCGAGCTCTTATGGTTGTCTACTTTCATCCCGTAACATCACTGCCTAATGCAATAGCATTAGGCTTATTTCTTGTTTAAACTTGTGTTATCGTGAAGGCACAGAACCCCAGCATTTGCATAAGCATCTGCTAACTCCTTAAGTGGCACATCGCAGTGTGGCAAATATCATATCATACCCCATAACCTTTCCACCAGCGCACATCTGAGTGCATAGCGAGAGAGTGTGTGTGTATGTGTGTGTGTGTGTGTGTTTGTGTGTCTGCTTGGGTGGTAGAGTTAGGTGGTGGTAAGCCCTTAAATTGGCCCATAGTCTTTCTTAGCTTTAGGGGGTGGCCGAGTGTGGGGGTTCCGGAGGGGAGGGAGGAGGGGGGGTGGAGGGCTGCTGCATTTTTATGCACCATAGGCCATGCTAGTGCTGTACCTTTCATTCACAGCAGCCTCTTGAATGCAAGCCGATTATGGATAACAACCACATTACAGCACGATACATCAAAGAACTAGCTTACAGCACAGTAGGGAGCCACTCTGTCACATTTCAAAATTCAGGCCATTCTAACAGCTCTCACCGAAAACATGTTATGCGCTAAATGTGTCACATTGAAAAGTGTTTTCAGATCCATTTGACTCCATACCTCAGCGGGGCTATGTTTTTGCCATGGTTTTATTCAAGGGCCAAGTGATGCTTGAGGAAGCAAACGGAAAAGGGGGGACAGAGGAAAAGAGATGAGGCAGAAATGGCCACTCTTACTCTCTGCAAATATCTGCAGATCATCGTAGTGCAATATTCCTTCCAGCTATATTTGGTCCGAGGATTTCCAATGGTCTATAAAGGCATCATTATATAAAAATCTACGAAAGGTGAAGAATGTGAAATTAAATAAGAACTGAATTATTGTATGTCTAGTTTTACTGTATAAATAAAACCTCTGTTCTACAGAAATCTATCATCGGGTCTGGAAATTCGCAGCCTAAAACTGAACAAAGTTTCCAGTTGTTGCTATTATTATTGCTCATTGTACTTAACTCTAAGACGATGATTGACTTAAGAATGGGTTTAAATTAGTATCTCTCTCAGCACCACACAATTACCATTCGTAATTAAAAAGAAGAACATTCAGGTGCTTGCGGAAATGATAACAGTTTGAATTCGAGATGTATTGTAGCCTGTATAATATAAACCACAATACTGTTAAATGCAATAATACTGCAATGTTGCATCATGATTTTAGCTGACACACTTTTTTTTTTTTTTTACCATTATTATAAACACCATTTGCCTAAGTTATACAATGTCTACAATGTAAAAATGGCATCATACACCACTGCGCTGTAGATTCCTTTTGTTAAGCCTGTGGCTTTCAGATCCCTCCCACCACTTTATCCAGAAGTGTTTGTTTTCTAATGAAACATAAGCCCCAGGCTTCTTTCTTAATAAGCACCTTGATTTCCTCACAGGTATTATAATGACTGTTATCACACCATTGTGCAACAGCCAAATCAAAAAATGATAATAATCATGAGCTAGTAGCACAATGTGACGCAGATGCATGGATAGGTGTTATGAAAATCAGCTCCATTTAAACCAACTGCAGAAGGCTTCGGAGCGTCAAATGCACATGGAAAGTTCAGATGCGTCGTAAGAATATCATTCTATGAATCAGGGTATAACCCAAGCCGCGTACTCCTAAATATATAACTCGTTAAAAAAAATGATTGGTTTTACCATGATAATAGTTTAGGGGTGAATGAAGTAATGAGGGGAGAAAATGCGATTTTACATTCTTATGCAAGTAAAATGTGTATTATGTATCCTCTATGTATTGTTGTTGCCTCACTATTTTTGCCCAAGGCACAGAGCTGAGGAAATTACAGGTAGTAAAAATATATACTGTTACTCCGGTTTGTAATATCAACAAAATGTGTATTATTGATGTTTTTAAGCAGAAGAATGTTAAATAAAAAATAAAAAAAAGCAAAAAGTGGCAATTAAACCGATTACCATGTAATGGCAACAAAATCAGGTCAATTAATTAAAAAATGATAATGCAAGTCTTGGATAATCTTGGATAATAATCAGATAAGAATACTGCATAACACGGGGGGGGGGGGAGGATTGTTTGCTTATGGAAAAATATTGAAATATATTGTATTTAAATATCGGCCACAAAATGTTAGAAATGTAATAATTAGGAATATTATGCACATGAATATTTGAAATATGTATTTATAAGCATAATCCACTGGAGTGTTTATTTCTTATTTGTGAGGTGTTTGCTTATAACATCTGAGATCTTTTTTTTTTTTTTTTTTTTCCTTCCTGGGATTTCTGTTCACTCTGGGCTACTACATAAATGAGGTATTCAACATTTTGCTTACCAGCATCTGCCATTTCAGACACTGAAAAGTTGCCAGCTCTACGCTGGATAACAAGGTAACAGCGAGCGTTTCCTCTGGGCAGGGTGGCAACCGAAAAACAGTGCAGGAAATCATTTGGAAACAATGGCTCCTGCTCATAAATTCCCACTTACAATTCTAGAGGCTTTCCATGGCAAGAGATGGCAGGGCAATTTCCAGGGCACTTGTCCATTACTTTGAGCTTAATTAACACTATTTAAGTGTCTATTAAAACACCAATGCTTGGTTGCGTTTTGCTGACCTCTCATCTCCACTCTCTCCCCTCATCCTCTGAAGCTCATTACAGTGCTATAATTACAGGTAGGCATCCTACATGCTACATTATCAAACAGCTTAATTAACGATGTTAGAAGGGTTCACCGAGCTAAACAGCCCAAAATAAACCTTGGCCAACACAGGAATAAATAACAGTTATTGTTAATAAAGCCAGTGCTTCATATTGCAAAGGTCACTTCTACTGCAACACTGCTTTATTTAAAAAAGAAAAGGAAAGAAAAAAATGCTCTTGCTATACGGGAAATGCATAATAAATATAGGGGCAGGGAAAAAAATTGTTTGTAAATTGACAAGGACATCTCATAAAAATTGTTATAAAACTAATTTATAGAGCACACCAGGTATGAATGAATTCGTCCCATCCCATACTCATCTGTACTGCATGCAGGGAATAAGGTTTATATGATTTTTATACTGTAGTATTGCGCTGTATCTCTCCTTGTAGTCTTGGAAGCTTCTCATGAATATGCCTCCTGCTGCTCATGTACAACTCTATGGCATACACAGTATCCCCCACCCTTTTACTCTGTGCATGTGTGTGTGTGTGTGTGTGTGTGTGTCTCTATCCCACACTCTTTTCTTCTTAGGTTTCTTCAAGCCCTTCTCACTATTAGGAGCTGGTTTGCTTCCAGGGGCCCGCATTAGCAGCATGCTTTAGAGGACCTGTTTTCTTTGTGTATACCCTGTGGACAGACCCATGCAAATAAATGCAGGCTTATAGAGGCTTGTGTGGAGAGATGAAGCTGTTTCTTGCACTTGTGTGAGGGGTTAAACATGCTACTAATCTGCTTTTATATTCATTTTTTGTTCACTCGTCCCCAGGCCGCTGATGTGTATTTATCCGCGACAGGATCGCTTTTACTATCCAACATATATATATATATATATATATGTATATATATATATATATATATATATATATATATATATATATATCTCTAGATATATATATATATATATATATATATATATAATTCAAACTGTCAAATTTCTCGTGCATTTTAGCTGTGCTTTTTTCGTTTCTTTTCTTTTCTTTTTTTAAAAACATTTTAGGTCTTCTAAAAAGTCCTTAAAGCTACTTAGAAACAGTCGGCTGATCAAAGCTAAACAGCCTTCAAGTCTCCCTTGAATTAGGGCACAAGTTTTGGATTGCCCTAAAAGAGACGAGGACACAATAAAACGGTATTGTTTGTTTCTGGCTGGACTCAATAAACCAACCAATTTAATCTTAAACTGAAGCAAAGAACATTAAATACAGGATAGAGCTCTTCAGCCGCATGAACTATTGTCTGATTTTTTTTTTTTAACCTTTTCAAAGGGCAGGTTTAAGCCGCTTTGTGTAATTTGCTGCTGCTGACCACAGTAGGACAAGCAGTGCACTCAGTGTGACCTCAGTCTTGGTCCAAAACTCAGTGACTTCCTGACAACTTCTCAGCCACCTGACTATGAACTTTGCCATCAAACTTTTCTCACTCTCACAGCACTCCGTTTTAACTAAAATCACAGCAGCTATTATTACCAATATAGGTTTGTCTTCTATTATTACAGCTGGTATAACACCTGATTTTGTGTTTAAAAATAAACACAACTGTAATAACACAATTCCTTGTTTTCAGTATAGTTAGATTTATAGCTATGTGTGTGTGTATGTGTGTAAGAGAGTTTGTGGGCTTGTGTGCAGGCATGAGTACAGTATATGTATGTTTTTGTGTACGGCAGGGAGACTGGGAGAGGGGAGGGTAAGGTATCAAAGATCGCAAAAAAGTCTGTGACAGCTGACAATTGCAGGCTTTTGATTAGGATTTGTTGATATGACCAGTGCTGGGGTCTATCCAAACTCGCTCTGGGGATTCTGGGCCAGCTTCCTGTGCTTGCGACAGAACAACCCATCAGTTGACAGAATCGTGAGGCACCAGGCGTGTTCGCCCCAACGCCTTTTTTTTTCCCTCTCCTACCTCCCTGCTGAAAACCTAGTAATTAGAGTCGCTAGGCAGCATGCAGAAACAGCAGCCACAGTGTGTTCCTTGTGTCATGGATGGCTCCAATTATGCAGCCATTTTGCTGGAGAATACTCTTTCCTGAGCTCTTATTGGAAATTACAGTCACTCATTCTCATTCAACCCTGCTCTCTAACATAATTAATACCGGTTCAATTAATGATACGATCCCGTGTAGGTCAGGAACCTATTATATGACAGTATATAGATTTCTTTTGTAATATACTGTATAGATTATAATAAGTATACGTTAATAACGTTTAACTATTTCAATTGAGCAAATGTAAAAATTTAATAAATCAATTGATGAATGCATTTTAACCGGCCCTGATAAAATGAAACATTTGTAGAAATGTAAACAATTAACATCTTAACATAATAAAAAAAAAGGACAGGATTTAAAGGGATTGGGTGATTGAAGTCAAGTTGATTTGTGTGTATTTATCAAGTTTCTTGTACATAATATATAATATATATATATATATATATATATATGATATATATATATATAGATATATAGATATATATATATATATATATTATATATAGAGATATATGTACAATCAAAGCACTTGATAAACCTTGATACATACACACACACGTATAGATATAGATAGAGATATAGAGAGATAGAGAGAGATATAGAGAGAGATAGGTACATATCAACTTGATAAAAACTTGATACATACACACACACATATATACTATATATATATATATATATATATATATATATATATATATATATATCCCTATATACATATATATATATATATATATATATAATATATATATATATATATATACTGCGCGCATGCTACATGCAAATTAAAATGTATTCAGTGAACCCTACAAGTAAAATACACAATGTTAATCTCTTCTTTGTGGAAGAACAAGCCGATAAATCACTACATCAGCTTTGCAACCTTCATAGCTTTTTAACTTTTAACTTGCATATCTTGGATTTGAGTTCGGTCACTGCAGATGAACTTTGTGTCTTTGCTGTAATGGAGTCAGAGCCATTAACATAATAATTGCCGGGGACTTCAATTTCTACATCTGTGCTAGTGTGAGGTTAATGATCAAAGGCACTGTGTATTCATCGTTTAAGATGTCTGTCCATGCATAATGACTGTTTCATCAGAGAAAGTTTTGCTTAATCATGCTGAAATAATTTCACTTAAGTGTACTGCTATTGTCTTCGGTTATATCAGCTACATTAAAACGGACAAATTGTCCTCTTCCATTTAGCAGGGCAGAACAAAAGCTCTGAGGTCAAAGTAGTACCCTTAAAAACACACATAAAAAAAAAAAACAATAACCCCATTTGCATCATTTCATCACTTGCTATCCCCAAACCTTCTGACATGAGTGAGAATTAGATCGAAGACTTATTTCACTCCTGGCATTCATTCTACACAGAAAAGAGTCATTCAATTCATCAGTATGAAATATTTTATACCCGTGGTTGTGCATCAGATAGCGAACGGGTTGCATTTATACCGGACATGCCGTTTTAGACTAAATATACTGTGTCCTATTTTAAAGGTTCACTCTGTTTGAAATGTACATAGGATATAAAGATCACATAGCGGTATTTTTGTCACCTACAAAATAATAACAAAGACAGAGACATATAAGATGAAGATAATGGGGAACGCAGTGTGGACATAGTTAAATAAGGGTTTTTTGAGTTTAAGTGTGAATGTTTTGATTATGCTTACATGTTCTTTTTTATCCACTATGCACTGCTTACTATGGTATGGGTTTTGGTTAAGAAAAAAGGGAGAGAAAAGCCATTATTGTCATTTAACTGTTGTTAATGTTTTTTTATTATAATAATAATAATTATTATAATAATAATTAATTATTATTATTATTATTATTATTATTGTTGTTGTTGTATTACTAGGGAGATCTGGGTATTTTCTACTGTTCATACCTATTTCTAAAGGTTTTTTTTTTTCTTCAACACTAAATGGTCTTTTCCTACTTCTGAGTTATTCTCGCCCATTCCTTGTCGTGCCTAAAAAGCTAGCAGAGATAGATTGCAGCATTACCTGTCTAATACCCTCCTTCCTTATTTGCACTAAAATTCACTTTAAGACGATAAGCGTTCAGGAAGAAAATCTGCACTTTAGCATGTACCACTACACCAATGTTTATTACAAGTACAAATTATATTAGGTTGTCTGTGAAGACGATAGAACCCTCGGAGGCTTACTCAATGCGGCTTACACTTTAATATTTCCAAAGCATTACAAAGCGGAACCAGCAGAACCAAGTGGAATATCATTTCACTGTTAAATCTGGAGGAGATTAGTGGTACACTTATAAATTGCTTAATGCATTGTAGAATTTCCACTGAACCTTTGACAGCAATTTCTCATAAGCAGAATGTGCGAGCGAAATGATTATGTTGCTGTAGGGCTACTTTTTATCATTGGGCAATGCTATTATACATAATGTAGATGCCCTGTTTTATTTTCTATGTATGTTAATAAGGGGTCCGTCCCTATTCATTTTCTTGGGTCCAGAACGAAATGAAATAGGTTTTTAGTTCCATTGATATTTCTTAATTTTTTTTTTTACATGACACTGCGCATGTAAAATCGTTCTCGATATTAAAGTCAAGGGAAATTGGCATTACCTATATAGCAAATGCAGGTGTTTTCTTTTTCAGCGGAATGTGGAATGTGGAACTGGTCACACTGGAATAGAATGGGAATATTTACATTGCACTTCCCTGTATTATGCAACACAATACGAGATCATATATCATCTAATATAGCGTAATATAATTCGAAAGCAAAAATCTCAGTCCAAATGATAAAATTGCATGTCATTTTCAAATTAATCAACAGTCATTAAGCTTATTTGGAGAAATATTTCCTGGCATCCAGGACTATAGCCTATCCAACTGGCAATGCTGAAACAGGAGTGGAAAGGTTTCAGAAAATATTTCTGAAGAGAGGAAAAAAAGAAAAAAAAAAAAAAAAAAAAAAAAAAAAAAAAAAACCCCCCAAAAAAACCAGTGCACAGTGCATAGCTGATTCTGACGCTCTGTGCTGCTGCATACATATTCCCCCTCAAAACAAAAGAGCTGCCCTCTGTCTTCGCATCTATGAGCCCTGAGCCCAGAAACACAGCCCTGTCAAACCATGTAACAGAGCCACATTAAGAGCGACGAGATGCAATTAGCCAAGAAATTACTCTGATCTTGGTGACATTTGAGAAAAATTGTAGCACGGAATAGGCAGAGGCTGTGTGATTGACAGCCTAATCCACGTTTGATGGGCTTCAGTCCACGTTGCATGAGCAGAGCGGGTCTCCAGCAGATAACAAGCACAGCTGCACGCCCCTGATATGTCGGCCACGAGGTGTCACTGGGCGAATTCCTCTGCTTTAAACGATGATGAAAGTATCGACCATTAATGACAGGATCATCTCCCTGCATGAAATAAATGCTCTAATCCCTTTTTCCAGGTCCATGAATTCCTAATATGAGTTATATAAACTGTGCTAATAAATCTATGTTAGCTCAGTGAGTTGTGTTGGGGAAATTGTAAGGCACACTTACTGTTTTCTGTTTCGGATTCGGAGAGGCACAGGGTTCGTTCTTTTAAGCTAAAGCGTCTATTGATTTATTGCTTTAGATTAATAAAATAACTTTCCTTTTTATAGGAATGGGAATTGCAAATGAACAAAGACCTCGAAGCGAATTTTAGTCAATGTTCATTGTGCATGCAGACTTTCGCATGCACTAAAATTAATTATTGGGTTGTCTAAAGAAAAGATTAAGGTAGATATATGCATATCTAAAGAATGTATTCATAGCCCCTTTAATTATATATATATATATATATATATATATATATATATATATATATATACACACAGTGTATCTGAATATGAATGCATTTGGCAAACTTGCTTTTTTTTAAAGTAAAGTTGTTCAGTTGAACAAAAATTATGTCCCTTAAAGGCTTTAAATCAGTGTGAAAGCCATATTGGTATTAATTCATTCTTTGGCTGTTATTATAATAAAAAAATGTTTAAAGGCATTGGTTATACTAATAAATGTGAGATGTTAATTTGCCGGTAAAAGATCGCAAAATGCATATTTGGTGGCGCGATATGGAAAACATCGTGCACAGGGCAGAAGACCTTTGGCGGTGGCTTGTGCTTTTTCTATTAGAACAAAATGGTTCACCTACAGGAGGCCGAGCGCACAAAGAAGGGACATATCCTGTAATTCTCCTCCTCTCAGCAAAAACGACTGTAGCTTTTTCAGGGGTGGAAGGGTTTCTAAAAGTGATGATTAGGGCAGGGGAAATCAGAAGTGAATGCTTTATGAATATTTCATGTAAATGTAAGCGCCACTTACTGGACACAGGGCCTGATTGATGGGAAAGTGGCTCTAAATGCCTCGACTTTGAAGGGTTTCAGACTCCCTCCCTCTTCAGTGCCTACTTCAAGCGCCACAGTTAATAGCAGAATAAAGACGTATTTAGCTGGAGAGCTCTTCATTAATGGCCTACGTTAAACAAAAGTAGTGGCATAAGATTTGTGTCAGTAGAGTGAGATGAAAAGAAGTGGTGAGACAGAAGAGAGGGAGAGGGAAAAAAAGGGGGGAAAAAGCCTTTAAGAAAAGATGTCTGAGGGGGAAAATGCAGCTTTTAGTCGCACCAATCTGCCATTTTCTTTCTCTGGCTTTTATAAGACTCCCATTTTATTTTCAAGCTTGAGCAGCAAGCCTACAGGAGGCCCTCCTTAAAAATGTCAAAAAACGAGACAGCGGCAACAGTAGGGCTGGCCAGACGCACTGAATTTGAGCTTAAGTGGAAAACCGGCTGACGTTAGTCTGCTCCCTTTGCTGTAGATGGATCATACACCTTGCACGGCTGTCATGCAGCTTTGTTCTCGCACACAAACACACAAACGCATATCAAGCTGATGAACATGCTACTCGGCTTTAGTCTTGCGTCCTCAAGTGTGTATATATATATATATATATATATATATATATATATAATATATATATATATATTAATAAGGTTTAATTTTTTTTAATTTTTTTTTTGAGCCGTCCGAATTTTCACCATGGCTAAATTGAGACCTCCATGTGTTCTCCAAAAGTGCATTCATTTCGTATTTTCTGCTACATTATCAAAATAGTATTGTAATAGTTCCAACAGGAAACTGTCACTGCTAAAAGAATAAAATCCATTTCTTTTCTTGAGGCTTCTATGCATTTTTCTAATTGTGACAAGCCCATTTACAGGCAATAATCCATTTCACATCTTCCCCCACTTGTGTGAAAGTAATGCATGTAATGAATTGAGCTAATTCCTTTGAGAAATTGAAGAGTTCATATTACATATAATTCACATCCCCCCCATACACCCCATATTCCTTTCCTATAGATATCCCCTGATGGGCATTCAGTAACATATAGATGGCAGCAGTCATTACGATGAGTTAGGCTGGTTCCGTTATCTTACATTCTTTAAAGTGAACGCTGCATTATTATTTTTTTCATTAGATAACCGTGAAGTGCCAATCCTTTATGTCTCTCTGTCCGTGTGATTCCGATATTACCATTCCGGGAGCGCATCTTAACAGCTATTCTTCTTATCACATATAATACCTACAGGGGAATCTAATGCAATTAGACTTTTTTTCTACTTATTCACTTGTTCATTGTTATCATGCTGTTTTTTGGGTTTTGGGTTTTTTGTTCTTCTCGTTAGTAGTGTGTATACGATTAAATAAAACAAGAACAGCTTTTTCTACCCGAAAGCTAAACTGTTTCCAAGTGTAACAGACTTTCCTTCTGTCGGTTTCGAATCATTAAATCAAGTCAAATGTGCTACTGCTATTCCTTGGAACGAAATGTCATTTCAAATATAATAAAACACGGTTGTAGCACACCCAGGACTACACATTGTGCGGCAAGCGCAAAATATGTAATAATTATTTAGGACAAGGAACGCGTAAGACACTGCACACTGCGTCCCTGAGAGTAGCTCAAGTTTGTTTTGTGATGAAATATCCATTACACATTGCCATAAAGGTTTGTTCTGTTAGAAAAGGCGACATTAGGAACATAAGGTGTAGATTAGAATTCACACTAAGCAATTATATCATTACAAAAATTTGCCCAGATTTATTTTTGTAAATATTTCAATCATTGTTTTGTGTCCTTATTATTGATATTATTATTATTATTATTATTATTATTATTATCCTTTATATTTCACCAGGGACTCTTATTGTTGTTGCAGTTACATTGCTGTCTCGACATATCTGGTGCGTGACGGGGACAAAAACAATTCTGTGGAACTTACTCAGATGACCACATTGCTCCTCTGTGATTTCACCTTCACCTTAGTTTCTCTGGAGGTTGGGTTCACTTCCCTTTCTGATGCATCTCATCTCCATCTCTCTCTCTCTCTCTCTCTCTCTCTCTCTCTCTCTCTCTCTCTCCCTTTCTCACTCTGTATGTGCATACAAGTCTGCTGACACTCTGTTCCTGAGACTGAGCTTCCTCGTGTATGCATCTAACCACAGAACAAGAACCAATTTGATGTGCTTCAGTGGTGTGTGAAGTCAGAGCACAAGGCAGAACCTTTCTTTATTTCTATAATGGTTTCTGTTCCTCTTGCCACCAGTTATGCTTGCCCATGTAAATATGCACATTTTTACTGGCACTAAAAAAAAAAAAAAAAAACTGTGAATCCTCTATTTTGGAAAACACATTAGTCCTGGCATGCTGGTGTGGCTTGGCAGGTTATTGTTATTGCTCTTTAATTTAGACTGGCTCAAGGAACACAAGGATGCTTTCTGATAATACTAAAGGCATCCAGACCTGCCTATCAAAGCACAAGCAAATACCACGAGAGTGGTCCATTTGCAATCACAGCGCCTGAGTGAGGCTCGTCATGGTGTCTTGTCAGCGAGGATACTGGTCCAGGTCAGCAGGGTGCTATTTTTCCACAACAGTCTCCAAAGTCAGCCTTGCTTTTAAAAGCACTTTTTTTTTCTCCCCCTGTAGTTCTCGCACTCCCCCTCTCTGAAATGGATGAGTGTGAAATAAAGCAGAAAGGAATAGTTGATCCAGAGAAATGAAAAATTGGGTTTTTTTTGTAATTTTTTGGTGCATTTCAGGTACACAGTGTATATAAAAACTCTGGACACCAAAAAAAAAAAAAGTAGCGAAGCAACATCTGGACTGAGTTAGAATGAAGAACACCTTTCTCTCAGAAGCATAAATTTAGCTAGTATATTCTCAGATAAACTAAGCCTTTGAGATTTCACAGGAAGGAGAAGGGCCATGCTTAGAGACTGAGTGACCTTTTTGCCTCAGTGGATCTGTAATTACCTGCCTTCAGCCCTCTAATCAAATGCACATCATGAACCACAGGCTCTGGGATTTACCTCCTTTTGGCACAATTTGATCTCAGGAATTTGACCGAATGAGTAAATGAGCGTAACATGATTATAAAGAGGTACAAAAAAACAAGCCATCTAAAGTAGATAAGTAGATAAGCAACACCTGCTATGTACGAAGTGCCTCCATAGCGCTTTTATAACACATATATATAACCAGTGTATCATTCATTTATAGAGGTACAGTTGTATCAAATATGTGACAATTTGTAGGAAAATACATTCCTAATTTTAGAGCACTATTTAAACAAGTCCATTCCTTTATTATAATATTATAAATGCAAGTTAAATTACCTCAATACTTCGAGTATGTTCAAATCAACAGTACAATGTGCATTTTGAAAGTTATTAGTCAGTAAGCAGCTCATAAGAAGGTAGGCCAATTAAATATATATATATATATATATATATATATATATATATAATATAAATATAAAAAAAAAAAAAATAATATATATATATATATATATATATATATATATATATAACAGGTTCAAAGATAATGTTAGCGGCTGCTTTTCTTAATTCCGCTTTTCCTGTTGTCCCACAACACTTAACAAACATTCATCAGAATTCAAATAAGCGTTACATAATCCAACAGCACTACGTGATTAAAAATGCATGCAATGCTCATGAATGTCTTGTAAAGGGCCAATGCAGATAGCATTCAATAATATGTTAATAATTTAAATGTGCACATGAGCAAGAATACATTCAAAGTCATTGCAGAATGATACAGTAACATGTACATTATTGCGCGTTATTATATATTTATGAGCACTGTTTAAATATATCGTAGTATGTGAACAAATACGAATAAATGAGTATGGATATATTAGTCAGGAAAAGCATAGTGCTTATAATTAGCTATTAGCTGTTATATAGTCTGTGTAGACTTATCTATTCTGACAAAGTTCTGAAATACAATGCACCAAAAAATTAACATCATGGCATCACAGTCGTTCTTCGGGGGACATTGATCTGTTCAGTTAGGAAACATAAGCAGTTGTGAATCAGTTTCCCACTTCTTTTGTACAAATGAAAGTGACAACAGCTGCACTGGAGAGACAACAGCAAGACATCCTCCAAAAAGCAAAATGATTTGCAGGTGCTGGCCATAGAGCACTGCTCTGTCCTTATCCTTCTTGACTAATTTGTCTCTACTTTTGTTTTTTGTTAGGGTCCTTGTCGTTACTTGGTGCTTTAGGCAGTACCTGCAACCCAATCAGGTTGCTCAGGTAGTCTAGGTCCTCTAGGGTGGCACATCCATAAGTGCCGTCACAAGGAGGATTGATGTGTCTCCCAACACAGTTTGAACAACATGGACGAAATTCTGAGAGACAGACCATTACTGAAGGAGACATAGACAGGATTATGTTATGCAACAGCCCAGAAGCAAGTGTTGGGGAATAAGGAAAAAGAGTTGCCACTGCCAGAGCCTGCGAAAAATGAAGTCTAATCAGCCTGTTGGTTTGTGAACAAACTGTTATGGTACCACTGGACTAGCACATGGAGGTCTAGGTACCGGAATGAAATCCACAGGCCACAGTGTATAGGGAGTTCACAGATGAATAAAGCATTTCCCAGACCTGAATCCCATTGAGAACCTCTAGAATGTTATGTATAAGAGCGCCCAAAGCCACCACAGACAACACAGACTGTCTCACTGTGAACCAGGGCTGGGAGGAGATTCCCCAGGACACCATGTGCCTTCTCATCAGGAGCATGCAGATATTGATTTTCTATGTCGTATGAATCCAGTCCTCAGTTGGTTGATGATGTTGGTTTCCATTGATCAAGATTATATCGTTTTATTCTCGACGAATATTTCATTCATCAAGAGCCCACGTGTGATTTAAACGGTAAATCTCATGGAGCTTGTGTAAGCTGTGTAAAAGAGCTTCACAGAACACAGAATTTCTCATAGAACAATTATTGTTTGCCCATTTGCACATTATAAACCTTGTCCTTTTTTTCTAAATCGTTTAAAAAAAAGACTATCACAACATTTTATTAGCTGGTGGTACCATGATCGTGTCACTTACACTACAATGCTACTAAAAGCTCAATTCTGACTGGTCACGAGGTCTTTAGACCTTAAATGGTCGATAAAAGTTGCACAGACAGTAGCTCTGCCTGTGTGTAATATGCACTGGTTATTATACAGTGTTTCCATAGTAACACCAAATGCACTTTGGTCAAATACATTTAGTCTTCTTGTATATGTAGATGTGTCTTTAACGTTTAACTTGTCACTGATTGTGTTTCAACACGTTGTATTCTGAATAAACAAAAATATGAAATGCATAACTAAATGCACCAAACAAGACCAGGATCAGTGAATATCAGTCCGTATAAATTTTTTTATGCAGCATTTCACAGTGATATAACATTTTATTTCTTTTAATAATATGTTTATTTTATGACACACAATGTGCTTGTTTGAGTGACATGTAAACAGATGAATAATGCAGGTAATACATAGAATGTGAAGATTCCTGTAAGGTGGCATTTATTTAGCATTCTTGGAGGGCATCTCCAGTGATATGGATACAGAAATGTCTACAAAAAAAAACTTCTGTGCTCGGTAACATGTCATGCTGTAGTACTGTCGTCTCAAAAGTAGGAAACTGGTGAGGAAACAATTTGAAACCGGTGTTATCCAAGTAAAGGGGGGAAAAAAACCTACCTAACTTGTCTTTGCAGATTGTTAACTTTAAATTAAAAGGTTAAAAGATACAGTATAATATGTTCATTAATAAATGTGAACCGAAATGAATGCCAAACCTTGTAGAACAAAAGAATTAATCCCTTGCTTCAAAATATTAATTATATTCCCGGCATGTTTTACTCCTGACTTAAAGCTACAACCCCCATCATACCTTTGTGAAGATACTAAAAAAATCCAGTAATGAATATTAGTTGCATTATTATTATTTTTATTATTATTATTATTATTATTTATTATTGCATAACTGTTTACTATCACTTGTTTATTATCAGCCCTGACTGAATGGCTCAGCAATTTGTTTTGCTATTCTGCTCCAATCAGACTACTGGTTCCATAAATCGAGTTAGCAGTTCAATCCAGACCATGCGGCTTTCTTCTCACAGGCTTTAGAGAGCACAAAAAGTTCTCTGCACCCGGGGAAAATGGAGACCCCCCCACCAGCACCCCGTACTGCCCCTTGACGCAACAGTCCTCTTAATGCAAGTGGCATGGTGTGTCCATGAGTAAATGATTTGCATGACAAACTCCCATATTGTCCCTCCTTTAGATGTGCTTCTTATCCTCCAGTCCCTGACCCATGCAGAATTCAGCTTCCCATTTTTGCTTCCCATATGTCCAAGCATTTCACTTTCAGTTCCCTCGGACATGTTCAAATCTGGGTTGGCAATGAACCTAAACATGGTCTTATCTACATGTTTTTTTCTCTTCTGTTTTAAATGGTACATTACATGCATTATTTTCAACTACCAATATAACTTGTTCTAGAGAGCAAAAGGAAGGCCTGATGAAGAAAAATATACAATGATTATTAAGATTTTAAGAACTAAGATTTGTTGTATATATATATATATATATATATATATATATATATATATATATATATATATATATATATATATATATAAGGTGCTGAAAAATGTGTAAACAAAGAACTACAGCAAACTATAGCAAACAGAATTAGTTATTCAAAAACATATTCACACCCCCACTATCAATGAATGTATATTATTTATACTCATTCATCTGCTTTACTTATTAGGAAAATGTAAATAAATGCTAATGAACAGCATAACATGGGGCTAAATGATAAAAAAGGATCATATTTGTAGGAAGTGAAACTTGATCATCTGAACCAGTAGTTTTAGCACAGTGGAATTTTAATCAAGAGTGAAATATTTTAAAGAATTTGTAATAGGAAAGAGTTTAAGCAATATTTTACTATAACATAAAGCCTGAGATGTTTATTTTCGAACCATAACAATGAATTGATATAAATAGTTAAATTGGTTTTAATATATTAACCTTATAAAATTGAAATTTATAGAAGCATGAACCTTTTGGGGTTTTTTTTCTATTTACAATTTTATATAAAAAAATTTATTTCAAGTTTAGCAAACGTGTTAATATAAATTGTCCAGCATCTAAATGTATATGTATATTACTACTGTGGAAAAAAAATAATAAGACCTGAGGTATACCTGTGAATATAAATACAAATGAGCAGTCTGTTCCTGTTTAAATCCTACTGTATTTGTAGATTCCTTTTCTACCTCAACCTCATAACTAGTTGTTGTACTCAAATACATCCAAACATTTGCAATGTTCTCTAAAATAAGACGTATGTTTTTAATAATCTCCAAGACCAACTTTATGAGGGAAATATTGATATTCGGCAGCAAAAGAAATGCACCCAAAGAACCCTTCCACTTCATCAACGGATGCACTTGTAAACCCTCTGGATTTGAACAAACCATGGGAAGAAAGCTTGCTCTGTAATTTATACAATAATGATTTTGTGTACATAGTGAGGGAAATCGATCCTCGTGTGGTTCAGATGCGTTTTCGCCGTGTCACCGCTCACACACCCCATTCCACGGCTAGAAATTCTCTGCATCACAATAGACATATAAAAGGCACCACCTCTGTTTATGAGCATGAATAGTGCAAACAAGAAGCTGAATAATAACTAACAACACAGAGACTTTTTTTATCGAACATTAACAACACTACTGATATAATATACTAGTTATCGATTCCTGATAACTGTAACAAACAATCTTTTAATTCTGTAGTCATTTCTCTACCTATATAAGGCTCTAGACCTTGGAGAGTAGAGAGTAGTGTGGAATCCAAAGAGACAGCATAATTGATTGACCCTTCAGGATTTATTGCATAGAACCAGGGCGGTTTCTGAAGGACACCTAGCATTCGCATTATCATCCATCAGCACACATTGCTCTGGTGATAGTTGAGTGCCACTACTGATCTTATTTCACACAAACATTTCGGTAATTACGATAAAAAAATACGACACTTTCACTGAAGTATGTTGCACCTCTTTGTATATACTGTTTTTAAGAATATATACATCGGGCACTAATGAAAATGCTTCCTTTGCATTATTTTCTAATCTATTTCTTGGTTAGTATTTATCAGTATTTGGTATGTCCCCTTTTCGTTGTGCTAAATTTGAATATGGCCCTTCATACAAAGCATTGAACATGGGCAGAATCACAAATTTGCTTACATTTAAACAGCAGCCTAGAAATAGTGATACCGAAATATCTGTGATATTTTATTTCCTTCTTATAAATATTTCAAAACCTTCTGTTTATTTCTAATTGTATTAGGTTAGGGACTTTTCGATACCACTGTTTGCAATCAATTATTACTCATTGTGTGTGTAATGTCTTAGATTACACAAAAAAATCGATTATTTTATGAATTTCCATACTTGTGCACATTCTCCATTTAAATCCATGATTTTCCGTATGGTCCGAATATAGAACAGAGTGTAGCTGTTTATTTTCCTTTTCCCAAATGAAGGAAAATTAATCACCCATAGCTATAGAATATCAAGTAATAATTATGACTTAAAAATTGCCTGTTTGTCTAATTAGGCTCATTTGCCGTGACTGTAGCTGAAGGTTCATAATCATTTCCTCGCAGAAAACTGAAACCGAACGTTGCAAGAGAACTCTAACCACCTTCCCTTTGATGATTTTCACAATGTGCTTCTCTCTAATCACGCATTGCATTGGGTTCCTGTGTTGAAAACCTATTTCCCCCCCCCCTCTTTTCCGGAGGTTGTCACTGGCTCTCAGTGAATTCCATGGATTATGCTTTCCCATTGAAACCCTATAACCCTGTAATCCAAGATGAGGCCATTTATCAGAATACTAATAGATAAACAGAAACACCTTTCAACTATTTAAACTAATGAAATGTTTGCAGCTTATGCCATTTGTTTCGGCATGCATGTGTAAAAAAAAAAAAAAAAAAAAAAAAAAAAGTTCTGTATTGTAGGTTTTTAATCCTAGAATAAATAAACATTCGGATGCTTTGTGGATTAACGAAACGTTCCCCTCCCCCCCCCAAACATCAAACAGAGGCATATGAAAAATGATTTATTATTTTTTAATGTTGCCCCCCACCCCCCCCCCCCCCCCCCCAAGCCATGCCATTTTATGCAATGTTTCCCAGGTTACTTTTTTGGTGCTTTAATACTGTACGGATGTGGCTGATACAAATTTAAGCCTGGAAAACAAAATCCTGGCTTATATGAATAATGCATAAAGAAAAAGAAGAAGAAAAAAAACAATGACAGAGTATTAAACAGAAGAAAAAACACCACATATTTGTGCTGTTGTTAACAATGAAGCGGTGTGTTCCTGCCTGCAGCTGATACCGCTCATAGGAAACAAGGAGCTGGACCAGATCTGAATAGTTAATGGGGAAAGTCCGACAGTCACATCACATTCATTCCTTATCTGCTCTCATTCCTATGCTGCTCCACAGCAGTAATTAGTATTCCCTTCCTCCTCTTCTCTGGAACTCAGGAAGGCTGGCAGAGTGACCAGCAGAGAGGCCACTTCTCCCAGGGGGAAACAGGACCGTAGTCCGAGTGCAGGAAAGAGATTGTAACAGAGGAAGGTGTTTGGCTTGTGTTGTGTCCATGCCGAGGTTCTAGCGTGTGAATTAAATAAGCATATCATTGAATAATTTTTTTTATTGTCTATTAAGGAATAGGTGAGTCCACGGAAATACCGCACACAGGAGGTAAAGATACTAGTTCAGGCTGCGAGCTGTGCAGATTCAGTACACAAACGCACCATAGATTATAATTGCTTGCCCTTTCAGAGCCTGCTGAAGAAGGATGCTGCCAGTATGTACTCCTCAAAGGTCAAAAGACAACATAAGCAGCACATAAAGACTTTGTAAACTCTTTCTCATCCATAACAGAGCCAAAGTTTGATATTATATATATATATATATATATATATACTATATATATATATATATATATATATATATATATATATATATATATAAATTGTCCTTGTAGTTGCACCTTTCTGATTTTAGAAGAAGATTTTTTTTTTCCCATAGAGTTAACCTTGGCTGCCCACTTCAGTGGAAGCACCCATCCCAGTCCTGCCTGCAAATTAGGGCTAGCTCCCTCAAGCCTGTGTGTGTGTGTGTGTGTGTGTGTGTGTGTGTGTGTGTGTGTATATGCGGGATGCACATGTGCAAGCGAGTGTTAGGGTGTGTGTGAGTATGTATGTGCGCCCTGACTTGTCTAAAAACTGCCAAGTGAGAACATTGTGACACTCTGACAGTCAAGGCAAGCATCCCTCAGCAGGACCCATGGGCATTTTAATTGGCCTACTTCCGAACTGTAATTTTTTTTAATTGCTTTGAGATGCTGGGCTCTCCTTAAAAAAAATCGATGCAGATGTAATAATATCTGTAATTGTCTGCCACACTCTGGGGACGCCACAAAAGCCTCGGATCAATGGAGGAGAGCAGGGAAGCTGTTAGGGTTAATTTTTTTCCTTTTTTTTCTGCGTAATGACAGGGAGACGAACGCTGCTGCCGCTTCGCCGGCCCAACTTCTACGTTTCCTATTGTCTTTGCGCGTCTTAATTGAGCCAAATGCAGTTCCTTCGGTACTGGAGGCAGCAGAGCCTATGATTAATGAGGCAACCGGTCATGACACTGTGATAAAAACCAGACAGAGATTTTTTTTTTAATAGTTTTTTTTTTTTTTAAATCAGTTTTTGCCTTTTCTTTGTCCTCTCTTTTCATCTCTTTAAACTTAAAGTGGCTTCCAAGGAAATAAGGATTTGGCTGACTGCTGAAGCCTTGAGCTGCTGTGTTACTAATGACCAACAGAACAGCGGGTGTTATCGAATGCCAGGAGGGTGACTGTCCACTGAGCACTACCTGTGATCAGGATGTCACACTTGCATGTAAAGGTTGTGACAGTTGGTGGCTCAGCCTTCGGGTGTGTGCAGGGAGCGTCCCGTCCACCGCCATATCTGGAGACACGTGTCAGGAGTTGAGGGTAAAAAGTTCACAGGTATTAGCCTCCCAGGGTCACGCTAGCCTTTTGACTAATTACCTCATTAAGTCCCACTCCAATACACCCTGCCTGTATGCTCGGACTTGCATTGTGAGGAAGCGGTGAGAAGGGGATGGTGATGCGGACATGCTGGACAAGAGAGCAAAGGTCAATCTTAAAATGGCTTAAAAACATTGTTAAGTTTATATAAGGCTTTGCGTTTGGTTTCTGCATTAACTGAAACGTGCCACAGAGTGAAGTGGAAAAGATTGTCAAGGCAGTTCTATTCTAGCAGAATATAAAAAGTGTGTTGCATGTTTTAAGTTAAACTTATGATTAAGGATAATAATTTCCCCGATCATTAATTAGATTGTTAAACATGAGCCGGATCTATATACACGCTGGGCCTTTTTTTTTTCACCTTCGGTATGAGATCCACCTCGAGATCGGTATTGTCTTTTCTGTTCCTTATTACGAGCGTGATGGATTTTCTCTCATTACGGATTCAGTTCATTAAAAGAAGAAAAACATTAACGTTGTTTACAGCCCTTGTTGGAGGCAGTTATTTTCTGGTGCCACACCGGATGATCTATCCCCACCCTCCTCGTTTTCTTGAGAAAATTAATTAATGTTTATATTTGAGAGTGTTGATATGGCTTGGTATTTCCAAGCGACTGTAATTCCTCGGTGAAAAATTCAACAATTACCATAAAATGTATGAATGATAATTAAGGAACAATGTAATGTCAATAGTTCCATGATTAATCCCCAAGAACAAAGCCAAATGGGGTACGCTGTAACTTACTAATTGATAAGCAATTTCATTTATTCTTAATTACCGAAAGACCCATTTTCTTGCAGTCATGATTAGACTTCCAAACCTATTTAACCAGTCAGGGCAAATGCATTTACTGTATGAAGCCATCTCCATCTGCTTTTTTTTCTCTTTTTTCTTCCCCCTCTCCTTCTGGTTTTGGAAGGTGTTCAAGTCCCATTAGCCCTGAACAGACATGTGTGCTTAAAGTAGCACAACTAAAGCTTGCTCAACAAAGTTTTATGGGCGAAACCCAACATGAATTATGAACTGTAACACTTTATTTAAGGTGGTGGAACAACATTTATTACTCAAGGTGAGAATTGGAGAATTTTTATGATTTTTCCCCTATCGCTTCCTCGGCCTACTATAACAGCCAAATAAGCCAAGTTTCCGAAATTGCCACATTAGCACGGAGGTATGCCTTTAAAGATCTGTCCAAGAGTCAATGTCAAAGTTCTTCTCGCATTTTCCTATAGAGAGATCTGTCCTGTTCCAAACAACAAGATTTCTCTCAAAGCTCCAAGCTCCGCTTTTAGATGATTTTTTTTCCAGCTTCTTCATTTGGTCACACCTCCTGCCCTTGAATAGTCACCTTTGAGAAGATTAACCCTTTCATTAAAAATGCTTGACCAGGGTCACATTATCGCCTGGCTTGCCTTTGATCTATCAGCTATGGAGAAATTATTAGCAATTTCTAAGCCTTGCCATGTGATTTGTTTTTGTAAATTTGCAGAAAATATTCCTAATCCTATTATGTGGCCTATGGGAGGAAAAAAAAACCTGCATCAAATATATACGGCTTTTGTTAGGTAAAAGAGGGGCAGTAGGGGGACTGCTGAATGCAGGTTCATTTGGAAACATGGGAATGGCGACGCCCCAAGCAGAAGAGCTCTAATCTCTCAACCTGGTCATGCACCTTTGAAGAATGTCTTTCCTCTACTTGACTATATGATCACTTGACGAAGGAGTAAGAGAAACAGACTATTGTCTTAGCCATATAAGAATAAACAACGTTTACTAACAAACAAGGATTTATTGTAAAATTACTACTGCACCGACATTATAAAGTATATATATATATATATATATATATATATATATATATATATATATATATATATATAGATATATATATATATATATATATCACAACTAAGAAAAGAGGGAAAAAAAAAAGTCCCATTTCTTGCAGCTCCTATCTCCTTTTCAGAGCCCGACACTTTGTAGAACAAAAGTCAGCGTCTAAGTCCAAATCTCATTTGACAATGCGTAGCAGCCTGTGCTATTTTAGGTCCTTTGTGGTGCCAATCTCCTATCTCTCCTGTGACATTTTTTCAAAGAAAGAGTAGATTTCCTAGAGACTCTGCCCTTTGCAACTTCCACAGTGTATTCTAGCCTATAGAATCAGGGGCAGTTCTTCGCTGTAATGCAGCACCACCGCTTCTATTTCTCCACCGGCCACAGAAAGGGAAATTAAGACAGCGTATCACGCTAAGGTCAGTTCCAAAAGGAACCATTTTATAAACGACTAATTCCCGACTGTTTTTTCATGCATTTAGTGGTGGAATGTTCACACTGAGCGTGTGTGTTTTTTTATTTTATTATATTATTATTATTTCTTATAAAGGAACATTTTTGCCTCATATACACACACACACACACATATACATATATATATATATATATATATATATATATATATATAGATTATATATATATATATAGATATATATATATATGATGACACATTATACTGAAATACACTACAGAGTCAATAGATTTTGAATACCCTCTGTTTCAGTTTTAGCCTAAAACAATGGGCTATAAAACTGTTCAAAATGATTCTAAACTATTTGCGATATTTATTGGGAAACAGTGTAATTGGATCACTCTAATTATGCTTATAATTAATACCGGGACGGTATATGAGTCTAAACATAGGCTTAGCTGGTTTCCCCACTAAGCTCCAAACACATTTGATTTTAATAAAGCACTCATTTCGGATCCACTTAGGCTCGAAATGGCCTTTTAATCAGTTTTCTAAATACAAAATGTAAGTCTTTTATGTTGAAACATTTTCCTTAATTATCATTTTGTACATGTGGCAACTACTATTGCTTAACCTGCAATAAAAGACAATCTACTTATTTAAATTAAGTATCATTCGGGGTTCTCAGGATGTTTCACCTGAATGTGCCTTTTTATTGCGATGCAATATTATGAAGCACTAAAAGCTCGTTTTTGCACGATAATTCACCAAGCTTTTCTTGACTGTATATATTGCTCGCGGATTGTCGGCTGGACACACCACGCAACAAATGTATATAACTCGGTTAAAAGAGCTTTTATATTTGGCAAAGGTCCAACATTATATTAATTTGCTATACAGACATTAGCTATCATACCATGTTATTATTCAAATGGGGGGGTGAATCGCTTTAAATAACACACTTCTAATGAGTTGTGTCTGCCATTAATTTCTATAAAGAGGCTGACGAGATTGTACATTATCTCTGGCAGGGTTTGGAAGCTGTGGCACTCCTCATCGTTAATCAGGAAACACACTTTTTTGCCTGTGTTTCAAAGGGCAAAGGGGAACTTTGTTAAATAGGAAGGGCTGACATTATATCTTCCACTGGAACGGGTGCAAATTGCACGGGTGTAAATTGCATTATAAATGGATTATCTTTGAGTGGTCAAAAAATGTCCAAAAAAAAAAAAAAAAAAAAACGGAAGAAATAATGACTGTGGAAAAAAAAAAAGTCTTGGCATGACAATTAATAATAAAAATGTGGTGTGAAAACTAGTGAGCTATTGAAGATTATACTTATATCTTATATATTACTAAATCAAAACCGGATAAAAAGGGGGGGTAAGGAAAAATTTAGAGAAGAAATATCTCAGAGATTTTCATACTGAAAGCATGAAGGTATTGTTTCTGTACAAATGATTCACTCAGTTGCAGCGTGCCTGAAAGAATCTGAATTCCTGTGCATTGTGTCGTGTTTCTGATTGGTTATAGGATGTTTGTCCATTATAAAGAAGAACAGAGTGGCACTGAGAGGAACTGGCTTTTGTTTGAGTGGTTTCTTTTTTGGTCCAGCTCGCTCCTTTAGGATGAGCCGGAGCAGAGCGGCTAATGCACCATGCGTGATCCTGCTGCCGTGATTTTCCGGCTGCCATTTACCACTGGGGGCCGAGGGCTGCTGAATAGAGGTGGTCTGAACAGAGATGGCCTCTTCGCTCAGGTCCTCCACCTTCTCAACTTTACTGGATTACCACGGACCCCAACCTCATCATTAGCATCTTCCCCCTGGGATTTCGATATATATATACTAAACTCCAACTAGTTGCTATGGTTATGAAGTTCAGCTATAGTACCATACTCTATCACATTAGTCCCTTGCTGTCTGTGTAGATTTTTATTTGTATTTTTTTTCTTTCTTATAAAAAAGAAAAAAAAAAAGAAGTCATATTCTGTTTATTTTCAGTTCAAGCACTCTAGACGACAGACACGCCTTTGTGAGAAAAGTTGGCGATATACAAGCTGACACAATTTACTCTGCATTTTCAACCACCCGTGGCAGGTGAGAATGCGCATGGCAGAAAAGCTGTTGAAATCACGTTGTTTAAAGTGTCACTACTACTACGTCTTCGGCTTTGCTCCTGCTAACACGGTGCGCACACGCATTGTGTGCAACAGTGAAAACTTCATCCAGCTCGGTGAAGGCCAGCTAGGTCAGGCAGAGATGAGAATGATTTGAAAAGTAAAGCAGGCATATTGACACTGTTGAATACACAAGCCCCCTCCGGTCCACTTAAGTGTTTCACAGTGAGAGGAGAGGAGAGATGGAGGTGCCAAGTGGAGCTTTATGGGGACAATTTAACATAATGGTCAAATAAATGCCGGTGTTAAAAAACACCCGTGAGCAGCTGCTGCAACACTAAAGACCATTACCATTTTTTTTGAGTGACATTTTTGCAATGTTCAATGGATTTCGCCGCATTTCTTTTCAACGCATGTACAAGTTGTTTCGTCTGGTGTAACCTGGGATTTTAGATGCATATGCATTGAAAAACACGATGCCGAATTTGTTTCCATTCCACCTCTGTCGCAACGCAACCTCAGAAATCATTATAGCGCCATGGTTTTCAAAAGTACATTCCTCGATATAACCGCAACATGCATGAAACTGTATTTTAAGCCAGCACTTGCAGTGGATCTTTACTTAGAGTTTTAAGATAATGTGTGGTGCGATATAAAAAGGTAAATAAAAAGACCTCTGTGGAAAAAGGGCAGGTCTTTAAAGCGAAGATAAAATCACGAAATAACTTTTTCCACTTTCAGCGTGAAGTGGAAGTGTATAAAAAAAGAAGTAAAACAAATAAATAAACGCACTTTTTATGGATAAATAAAATCCTGAGATATTACATTGCTGTCTATTTTGGATTGAATCTTTCCTGTGAGATGTTTCCCTACAGATGTTTTGTTCGTCGTGACTAGATCATCAAAATAAATTCACTTCTTTTGATTAGGCCTTTGCTAAATAGAATATATGTTTCGTATCACTGTCACACCGTAAGGTGAAATTCTTTTTCATCTTTAGGTTATTAGCAGACACCTGAGTTTTGCATTAAAAATCGTTTGTAGCAACAACAACAAAAAATCCCACTTCTGGTAGAAGAAAAGCAGCCATAAAGCATGATGTCACCACCAACATACTTTAATGTCGGTGATGAACTTTGGAAGATTTTTTTTCTTTGTTTTTACTTTGTTTTTTTCTTTCCGACTAAACATACCTTTTGAGGGGGGGAGGGGAATGTAAATATTACACATTTGTTGTCAGACAATAACACATTTTCCCCACATAGATTGAGGTGATTTAGGCTCCCTACCCTATAACTCAGACAAGTCAAATTTATGTCACATACAGAATGCAATCAGTACTTGTCAGATGTTCCTGCAGCTCCTTTAATGCTGCTGTGGGTCTCTTTGAGAAGAGAGAAGCCTCTATGTTAAGATTGTACTAGTCATTTTAAACTTTGAAGCGACGTCCTTCCTGGTGCTTCATTCGTCTGTTTGATGATGACGGATTTTAGTGTTCCAAAGCACATATAGGGTTTGAAATTTTCTCCTGAACAATACCTTTTCAATAAGTTCCATGCCATGCACGCTGAATAATTTAGGTCTGATCTTTATTTAGGGCTTAATCAGGCCAGTTTCATTGACGGCAGCTGTAGAATTAAATGTGAACAGCACAGCCACATCTCGGGTCGTCCTGTTTTGCACATTTATGCAGCCATTTTATTGGAACATTGGAAACAAATGTTTCAGATTCTCGTTTTTTTGTACTAAATTTGAATGCTTTCACACATTGGGTGCAAATCCTCGTTTCATTTCTGCCATTTTAGCAGGGTTGCGTGATCAACGTATATATATATATATATATATATATATATATATATATATATATATATATATATATCCATTGTACATAAGGATGTTGCTCTGCCTTATGTACATAAAGGGTTGTTTTTGTTCCTCCTCTGAATCAACTGAAGAAAGAATGGCGACTCCTGAAGTGCTTCAAAAGAGGCGTTTGTAAAGAAAGGCCACCTTAAGACTCAGATAAATGTGGGTAAACAAAATTGTTTCAGGTGACCACATACCAAACTTTGTTTTGCACTCAGCACAAATCTCATTCAGGTTCGAGAGCTGGAAGGTGTTTGCTGAAGGAATGGTGTGCTTACTTTGTTTGGCCCTTGGGCGTTCTGTCAGGGGTTTGTCCTCAGGGTCAGGAGGCTGTCTCATTGTTAGCAAGCTGTCACACCGCTCCGACCAAGACTTTTAAACAGGTGCCACTGATTTAGCAGTCATACAGCAAACCCATTTATTAGCAAGGCAGATAGATGAGGTTAATCTGACTCCTTTGTTTTAGCAGAATCCATCAATTCCAAGTCCAAATAAGTCTCTGAAATAAATAATACTGTCCCACAGTTGTTGCTAGGAAATACATTTTCTTATTATTCAGGTAAATCATTGCAATATGCACAATTTATTTCAACTTTTTAAAATTTCATTCTTTCCACAGTCTTCCCTCGAGACAAATGAATGCAGAATTATGTATGATATGTGGGTGCAACTGAATGGCTTTTGATTCCTAGCAGTTAAACTTTATTATTTATTTCTCTCAATTTGTCTTTTCTGTTGTATACGATAAAGTGACCTGTCCACCGAATGCATTTTGGCAGGTGGTTGTTTGTGAACCTCCTCGGTCATGTTTTTCCCCCCCTGTTGGATGCCTGTTTCCTGCTTCCACACTGGTCGTCTTTACTCTGCATGCTTCACTGGGGACATTGTATGTGGAGCGGCAGGCTTTTCAAAATGCTCGTATTGCCTCGTCTACCTGCTCTCGCCATGCTAAAAGCATTAATCAGCTTTTTAGTTCTTGTATATATATATATATATATATATATATATATCTATATATATATATATATATATATATATATATATATATAATATATATATATGTATATATATATAGGGAGGTGGCAGCCCTGTGGTTAAGGTGTTGGCCTCTGGACCAGAATGATCATCATGGGTTCAAACCCCACCACCAAGCTGCTACTAGTGGGCCCTTGCGCAAGGCCCTTAACCCTCAATTGCTCAGTAATATGCTGTAAATGTAAATATATAATCAAATTCCATTCATCCATATACAACCAAGCGATCAGGTAATCATCACATAACATTATTTCATTTATTCAGTTAGAGATTCAGATCAGGAGTACACCATGGAAACACCATGGATAACCTTCCAGTGCATGTTTTGGAAGAGTGGGAGGAAACCAGAAAACTGAGGAAACCCCACATGTAGGCAGAGATGTGACACTTAAAACAGAGAATAAACTCAGCTCAAGATGAAACCAGGAATCCTAGACCAGTGTGGTGGCAACCCTACCTACCAGCCCATCACCTACATCCAAACAAAACTGTTCTTAGAAATCCCTAGGTCACATATATTATAAAAGAAGTTTATGAAAGTAACTGTTTGAAGCAAATCCTCATGTAAAATGATATAGAAAGCTGTACTAATAATTTGTGTGAATTCTGAGCTTGGTAAAGATCAGTAGCTGGAGGGAAAAATCATGAAATATACTCTCAATAGTAAAAGTAACAGTGGGAAAGCAGTACACAGTGTTTACTATACATATTTTCCTTTGTATTTGCTTTAATATATTCCTCCCAGAGCCTGAGCCAGGAAAATCCGTGATCATTTCTACACGAACACGCCCGATCATTCAAGATCACAAAACATTGTGATGACCTCCTACAGGAGGTGTTTAAGCAACACAGTGTTGCATCAGCTTAATGCCACTCTAGGGTTCAGGTGTGCATATTGGACTGTTTTGGTTTGCAATTAAAATAAAAAAAAAAAAAAAAAAAAAAAAAAGACATCAGAGAGTCCGCCCAAGCTTCAAATCCACCCGGTGCACCCCCCCTCTTTTTTTCTTCCCTTTTTCTCCAATTCCTAACTGTGGGAGTGCATGGCTAATTTACGAGCACGAGTGATGCCAACTTGCTCTCTGAGGAGGGCAGATTTTAACACCTCCAAATGCTTTAATGCATCCCAGCTGACCTTAATTATAAAAGTATGGCACCCGCGAACCCCTGCTCCCCTTGAGAGGAGACGAGGTGCGAGCGTGGCTACCTGCCGCAAGCGCCTCTGGAACACAGCTCAATGTTAATAGTTGCATCCTTAGAAGAATCAATAAACCTATAAAAGGTGATATCACAGTGTCTAGAATCCCTCTGCACTCACCCTCTTTCTCTCAGTGTTTCTCTTCCATTCGTTTTACTTTTTCCCCAGGGAAGGTGTTTTATAAAGGAACCTGTGGGTTTTTGTTTTTGTTTTTGTTTTTTTTAACACCGGATGCTTAGGATTTTGAGAGGGTCAGTCTGATGATAGCTCGTGCTTTGGTCTTTTATCCAATATTAGATTGTTTTTTATGTGAAGCCTTGTTTGAAGCTGCTCAAATGCATCCAGCAAAAGCAACAAAAAAAGCCTAGAAGGATTCACATGACTAGACATACCTGGATAGAACAGCTAATATACTCTAGCTACTGACAATATATGTAAAACTGACATCACTGCCCCAGTTGCAAATTGGCCCATAACTTTGAATTACGAGTGAGCACGAGGCTCATGCATGGCGAGGAACATCGAGACATCGTTGTGCTGATAAACTGCCCAGACAATAGATAACTTTTTATGTACCTCCTCATGCAGAGCACAAATATTATGACTTCTAGTACATGAATTAACTCTCTAGCCCGGGGGCTTCCTCTCAGCTGAGGTTAAGAGCTTCTTTAATTAAAGATCAATACTGTTTTGCCATATATTTTGCCCGTGCTGAAGGAGACGGCATGCTCATCTTCACAGGCAGGCGAGCAGGCAGGCATGAGTGATGGACTGGGACTGGCAGAGAGGAAGTGCTGTGATGGTCTGCTGCAGACTCATACTTGGAAGACAATTTCTTGGACCGAAACAGTCAGGGAGCTGGAATAAAGCAGCTGAGCTTGGTTTTGCTGACTGTGGCGGTTTCAACAAGATGCTTAGCTGAAGCAAGCTCCAACATCTGTCGGACTTTTGTTGCTCGAACTAAATGACGTTATTTTGCGAAATAAGAGAACTGACACTAGATTCAGCTCAGGACAGCTCAGAGTTTGTTGGGCAGTTCCTTATGTTAAGCCGCGCTTCACCAAGTGCAGCTGTTGTGAAGTCTCTGCCTTATGGCATCCTGAACTTCCTGAACAGACATATTGAGTCAGTATCTCTGCACTAGGGAGATCCAGGTGGAGCATCGTGACTTGATCAAAGAACCCAGGCCACTCTATGGAAACACACCTTGGGCACTTGTTTTTAGTGCGGGAGATAGCAGGCACCAAACACACCTTCAGACTCCAGGCTGCTAAATTCCTCTTAGATCTCACTAATCCGCTCACATTGTGTTTGACAGGACAGGGATTCTCCTTCTGTTTCCAAAGGCTCATTTATTCTGGTGCACGGCTGACAAAGGGTGCTTGTATCCTAGCCTTGTTGCTATACAGTGTATAGCGTTCCAAAACGGGCAACTCCTTTAGTTTAGCGAATGCTTAATATGTTTACTAAAGTTTGTCCAATCACTCGCCGCTGGAGCCGGAGCCTGTCAGTAGATAAATGTCGTAGTGCTTTAGAAAATAAAAATAACACGGCGTGCTTGCTCCGCGCTAAAAATCAGCACTTCCAGTGCAATGCTAATATATAGCACGCAAGTCTCAAGGGTGAGGTGCTGTTTATAGACATGCACAAACTCTTAAAGCACAAAGAGAGGTGCGAGGTGGGATTGCACCAGTGTTGATCTGAGGGCCCAGGCGGCCAGCTCTTATTGACACCGGGGCCGGCTCTGGTTTAGCCTGGCTGGGTCTCCTAGGGCCCGTTGACCAGCCTCTTCTCCCCCTGCCACACAAGAATAAGCCAGGTTAAACAGTTAAACGCCAGCAAATCCTGCACTGCCCTGTGGGAAATTTGCCTCTAATCCCAAAGTTATAGGCACACAATCAAAGCCAAAAAGCCCGAGCAACAAATCTCATCTTTCCCCTCCGCACAATCTGTGGCCTCCTGGGAGAGCAGGGAGAGCGCGGCGGACAAGGCTGAGATGGATAAATACCTAAATGATGAGACAGTCTGGGGGACGTGGGAGCAGTGTCTGGCTATGGCCGTTCACCTCCAATTTGGCAGGCATGCGAAGAAAGGCAATTGGACGGCAGCCCCCACACAGCAGCCAGTCCTTATTATTATAAGTTGAAGTGCAGCTTCAGGAATGATTAATGACAGTGTCAGGGCAAAAACAAAGCGTGGCGCAAGTTATCTCGCATCCACCTGCTCCAGCCGGCCGATTGGATGCGAATGGAAAAGGACCCGTGTGCAAGCCATGATAATAGGACCGAGAGAGGTAGAAAGAAAAGGAAGGATGGGACAGTAGGGACTGATCAAGAAGGAAATAAATGCAAATGTGAATTTCCAACACCATGAAGAGAAACTTATTTCTCTTCATGGTGCCACATTCTTTTTTTCAAAGACAAGCAGTTAGGAACAATAAAATGGAACATGGTATATTTGTGGTCCAGGTTACAATGTAAAACAGACCATATTTCCATACGGTTGTGAATATTCATCCGCGAGCCGCCGTGTTGGTGTGTGCATGTGTCCAAGTGCAGAAGACTGGACGTAATTCTCATCCGAGGTGTGAAACTTTGCAAGGCACTGTGTGTGATTGATTTGACACACAGAGTGGACTTTCATGGCGTCTGTGTTTGTTACATGCGGGCCGACTGTCCCCTGCTGTATTGGTGTTGACATTTATAGGATGGTGTTGGAGGAGCCCTGAACGAGGCTCTAATTAGATAGAGAAGGATGGAAGACAACTGCAACCAGACAGTGCCATCCAGTGGTTCGTTCAGGAAATACGAGAAGAAAAATTACCTTATTTGCAAAGCAGCCTTATATTAAAACAAAAATGTATTTTTTAATGGATTCTTTTAGCATAGTGTGCATAGTGTGCATATACATATATAGCATATACATAGTGTGTGTGTGTGTGCATATACATTTACACACACACACACATACATTCATTCATTCATTCATTCATCTTCTACCGCTATATCCGATCTTCTCGGGTCACGGGGAGCCTGTGCCTATCTCAGGCGTCTATGGGCATTAAGGCAGGATATACCCTGGATGGAATGCCAACCCATCGCAGGGCACACACACTCACATTCACACACACATTCATACACTAGGGACAATTTTCCAAGGTGCCAATCAACCTACCGTGCATGTTTTTGGACCGGGAGGAAACCGGAGAACCCGGAGAAAAAAAACCCCCTGAGGCACGGGGAGAACATGTAAACTCCACACATACATGGCCGAGACGGGAATCGAACCCGGATCCTGGCGGTGTGAGGCGAACGTGCTAACCACTAAGCCACCGTGCCCCGCTACAAAACACATACATTATATATATATATATATATATATATATATATATATATATATATATATATATATATATATATATATATATATATATATATATATATATTCTATATATATATATACACACACACACACACACACACACACACACACACACACACACACACACACACACACACACAGACACACACACACACACACACACACACACACACACACACAGGCATACATACATACATACATGTATGTATAATGTGCATATATTTAAAATTAAACATTACAATACCTAGCTGAAAGTTACAGTAGGTTACTATGGATGTTTCAATTATAAGATTTAATAACGTATTTGTATATTTGTATGTGTACATTTCTCTACCTGACTGAGTTGTGAAATATCTTAACATTGGCTGTGTTCTTTTTAAAAAACATGGAACTCACTCTACCATTTTACTACAAATTTTTCAAGGAATATTTTGTGCGCTTCTATATTCAGAGATTTACTACCAGAAGTGAAAAGTGAATTTTACTGCCTTAGCAAAGTCTTAGTATTAATTGTAAAATGGATTACTATAGTCAATAGTGATTGTTAATTTTACAATGGCCGTTGTGAATATTAAAACTATAGTGATTTTTACTCCCATAGTCTTTGTTTGGTCTGTGAGTTTGTGTGTGTGTGTGGACAAGATTTTCACACAAGACTCTGAATGAGGTCAGCTGGTGGCAGAGCTGCAGGAGTACTGTGACTAGCGAAGGCACAGCTGACCTAGATAATGACGTGTACAGGATTTTATTTATGCACACCGTCTTGTATGTGTGTGCGTGTGTCTCTGTTTGGCTACAGTTACACTGCTGCATCAGCACTTGCGCAGTTATCCATTTAAAAGTTCAAATATAATATATTACTGTAGGTTTTCTGTTCAGGAATCCAAACCTGTGAATTGGAAAGGGAGCGTGTACACACCCAGCGCGCCTGCTTTAGTGATCCGCAACTTGTCTCGAGCACAGCCCCCACAAAAGACTGGGAAATTCAAGTTCCCCACTGTTACCCTTGCTAATAATCCTACAGAAAAAAAAGGAAAACTTCTCCCATCAGGTCATCAAAGAGCGTAGCACAGCCCTCACCTTCTTAAAGTTTCTCACAGATCCTTTAAAGAGAAAACGGGGATAACAAGAGCGCTGGAGTGCGCACCCTTGGGCCATTGTAACAGCCTGTGCATTTGTGGGCCTATTGCAGCAAAGAAGCACTGATAGAAAGGTCAAAGGTTAGTATGGTGTGGTTTTAGCCCTCAGCAACGCATCCCACCGAGACAGGCTCAAGTGTGACCAAGTCGGAATCTGTCCGCTTGTCATTTCAGCTTGCTTGTGGCCTCTTGAGACGATCAACAGAGGATTCCAAAACGGCACAGTTTCACTCTTAAGCTTAGTAAAGGAGCCATCCATTTCCTCTCTGGAGATAGTCAGAGACAGTGCACACTACAAACTGTCAAACTGATGTACGGTGTGATGCTGCTATTTAGTGCCATCATGTATGTGTGCGAGGTGAATGTATGCCGTAAGCTGCTCTGTCTTGTAATCCCCCTTCTTGTATTAAAATGCTAGTGAAAATGCCAGTCACCCAAACTGCTTCGAACTTGTCCCCGAATAGTAAATTTAGCCTATTGCAATATTGCTAAAAAAATCAATATCATTGTAATTGTTCCTCAATTAAATTCAACCCCTGCTGATAATAAAAGTAAGTCATTTTGTAGAATATTAGTTCACTTCTGATTTAATCAAAATGAGACTCACCTCCTGTTGTCCTCTGTAGGTAATGATATTCCTGAAAGCGATTTAGATTTAGGTAGATAAAATGTGCAGAGAATACTGGGGGGTGATAATAATAAGAAAAAGCGAATCTCGAAGAAGCAGTGTTCTTCCAATAGTTTCTCAGAAATGGGGTTTGTCTATCCGGGATTGCAGAAGACTTTGAAAGGCTTTGACTTTTTTGTGGGGGGTAAAAAAAAAAAAAAAAAAAAAAAAAAATCAAAAAAACAAAATGAAAATACCCAAAGAATACGCTTAAAAGGGAACAAAATATGGCACCATATGTATATGTTGCTTTACACATCTGTTCGGTTTTCATTCTCTCCAATGTTCTGTGAGCCTTCTGTGAAGCCGTGCATGGCGTCTTGAGAGTCTTTTAATGAAAACAGCGAAGGTACAAAAAAATCTCTTATGCACTCAAACGTACAACCTAGGGACAAAACATGAATTGAGCATGGTGTCTTCCCTTGTAGTCTCGTGCTCAGACAAGTGCGCGTTTTAGCGGCACAGTTCACACGTGGAGTCCGGTGGGATGTGCAGCTATGTGTTTATCATAAGAGCGACACTTTTCGGTGCTTTTCTTCTGCTGCTGCGGCTGCGGCTGATCCTGAGAGTTCACAGAGCTGCAGAGAAGGCGACACGGTGGAACTCAGCAGTTCCTTGACAGAGCTGCTTTCAGTCCCTCGGCAATGGTTTTTAATGAGGGCTCAGGGGGTCAGTGGTGTCTGACTCTCTGGTTGATCACCTTTTTTTGTTTTTTTTTCTGTTTTGTTTTCTTTTTTTAGAGAGGAGCAGATTAAGTACGTGGAGTGACAGTGGTTTGTTCCCTTTTGGCTTTCCTGGTGGGGGGGGACAGCACTGAATATGCTGTAAACACTGAAATTGTGCACTGAACAAATTTGCATACAAAACCTATATAATGGTATATAAACTGCATGATCAACAATTTCAATCAATTCAGTCTGTATATATATATATATATAAAACACATAACACATACACACACACACACATTATATATATATATATATATATATAATATATATATATATATATATATATATATATATATATATAGTGTGTGTGTGTGTGTGTATGTGTTATGTGTTTTATATATATATATAATATAAAACTCTGACCTACAAAGTCTCCTTGCTCTCTAAATGCAGCGGTTGCTATAAAAAGGCAATGGTGCCGCTGTGTGGTTCTAAAACACGATCACTGTGTACTTGTAAACTATTGCAAACCAGTGAAATTGAGAATGTATTACAATTGCAGGGGGAGCACAGAAGCAGGATTTTGATGCAATCGTTTCAGTACACCGTCTGTATCAATACAGTTATAAACACTTCACATTCAGACTGCTTCTTATTGTGTTTTTTTTTGGTAAAAGACATAAAGACATGTAGCATGACTTTGTAAAAATGGGACTTAAAGGGGTATTTTTATTCTGGCATTTGACAAAACAACTGGAAAAGAATATGTCAAATATTATTAAACCTTGGCCTGATAAGTAGTAATTGAATTATGCCGATGACAAAACCCCTTCTGATAAACCGACTTCCAATTTAGAGAGTCTGTAGGTGTTTTTCGATGTGCTGAAAAATGTAGTAATACCAGAATAAACTGTGTCATTCTATTCACAAGATGGATAGTTACATTCTTGTTACGCTTCAAAGTCATTTTTCCATCATGTTACTCCCTGCGAATACTCTGAGGCTGAGAGCTCTACTGCCACCCACTGTAGTGGTTGTGCAATTATACTACACCAATAAAGCATATTCACACACGCCCCCCTCTGGCATCACGCTGCACTGCGCCCCTATTTGTAATCTTTAACATTTTCATAAGTAACTGAAGGGGCACGGTGGCTTAGTGGTTAGCACGTTCGCCTCACACCGCCAGGGTCCGGGTTCGATTCCCGTCTCGGCCATGTGTGTGTGTAGAGTTTGCATGTTCTCCCTGTGCCTCAGGAGGTTTTTGTCCGGGTTCTCCGGTTTCCTCCCGGTCCAAAAAACATGCACGGTAGGTTGATTGGCACCTTAGAAAATTGTCCCTAGTGTATGAATGTGTGTATGTGTGTGCCCTGCGATGGTTTGGCATTCCATCCAGGGTGTATCCTGCCTTAATGCCCATAGACGCCTGAGAGGCACAGGATTCCCGTGACCCGAGGGAAGATCGGATAAAGCGGTAGAAGATGAATGAATTAATGAATAAGTAACTGTCATTTAATTACACATTTTCCACCTATATATGTATATGCTAACTCTGGCAAGCTAACCTTATTTCATCAGCCTGTGCATTTTCACACATGCACAGTGGAGTTTTTACAAGCATTTTAAACTTTTTTTTTTTTAAATATTCAATTTAGTGTTGTTTATAATAGATTAAGACTGAAATACTTAATGAGGGTTAACGAGCTCCACAGCCATCACCATTTTAGAGTATCTAATTCTTATATTCTAACTATGGAGACGTAAACAGTATTTACAGTAGTTAAGATCAGAATCCAACAATTAAATATTTAACATAAATGATGCACATAAAATAAACGGTCTAAACACATACAATAATCTTCAAACTTTTTGGAATGCCAGTGGCATGGTAAGTAATAATTGTTTGCTATATACAGAAATGTATGAGATTAAAAAGATGAATATAAGAGGGCAGATCTAGATGTACTGGACAAATTTAGAATGCACCACATTTAATCAGAGAATTTACAGTGTTAATAACACTGAATATTTGGCAACCCACTGACAGCGAACATGCGTTTTTAATGATGCTTTTCCGGATTTGTAGCACAGCTTTTTTCAGTCGTATGTTTTAAGGTATTTGCAATTTGGTCTCCTTTTTAGAAGGGGTATGTTTTGAAGTCTTTTAATTCAATTGGTCAGTCTAAAACATACCACTTTTGTTGTCCTGGGGACTTTGTTGTGTTGGCAGTGTGTTCTCTGTCATTATATTGCATTGTATTGTTGCACAATTAACTTTATCTTAATTAGATTGGAATACATATACAAGGCATGATACATTTTCATTAGGCTTCATTATATTTTGGATCAAACGCATACATGAGCTTTTTCACTACGTTGGTAGAAAATGTAATCTTGGTTAGTGTGCGATGGGGTGGTGAGGTTCCTTACAAAAAAAGAAAAAAGAAAAAATAAGCCCATCCAAATTATGTGTTACAGAAAATGTGTTCTGGCCTGAGAAGACAAAGGTTGAATTTTTGGCCTTAATTCTAAAAGATATGTTTGGCAGAAACCCAATACAGAGAATCATTTAAGAAACTCCATTCTGACACTGAAGTGTGGTCGGAGTAGCATTAAGATTTGGGGCTGCTTCTTTTCAGACTGGCCAGGTGCACTTGTCAAGATAGATGGTAAAATGAACGGCTCCAAATACCAAAATATTTTGCCACAAAACCTTCTGTCAAAAAGCTAAAAATGAAGAGGAATTTCACATTTCAGCATCACAATGACCCAAAGCACATATCAAATTCAACAAAGACATGACTAGATGTGTGAAGTTAGCAGAGACTTATCCACAAAGACTTGGTGCCATAAAAAGGCAAATGAGCTTCCATAAAGTGCTAACTGAGAGGGGTATTAATAATAATAATAATAATAATAATAATAATAATAATAATAATAATATCGGGGCATGGTAACTTAGTGGTTCGTCTCACACCGCCAGGTTCCGGGTTCGATTCCCATCTCGGCCATGTGTGTGTGGAGTTCTCCCCGTGCCTCAGTGGGTTTTTCTCCGGGTTCTCCGGTTTTCCCCGGTCCAAAAACATGCAGGGTAGGTTGATTGGCACCTTGGAAAATTGTCACTAGTGTATGCCCTGTGATGTGTTTGGCATTCCATCCAGGGTGTATCCTGCTTTAAGTTAATAATGTTATCTTTATATATTTTTTTCTAATTTCTTAAGAGTGTGTGTAGACTTATATAAGTGTGTATATAAATATTTCGCAGTACATTGTCGGTTACATGTAACTTGGCAAGAATTGCCACTAGAGGGCGATGGATCATATTAAACAGGTATATATATATATATTTAGCACACTTAAATCGATAGGATTTAGCCGTAATTTAAAAGCTAAATTTACATAACGTGTACCTCGTTCTAATTTCATTAAACTAACTAATTAATATAACTTCAGAAATGCTCGTTTGTATATTTGCAGTTATACAGATTACTACATTAAATGTTAGTAGGAACAAATAAACTTGCCTCGGGATCTTTATGGTGAGAGAGATTTAAATGCATCATTAATCATCATTCATGTTTGAAGACAGAGGAGTAATAAAACATTTTCCACAATAAAAGATTCGTTTTCGTCATTTACCATTTCTTGCGGTTGTAGTTCACTTGCTCCTCCAGCAGGTAGCACGATACGCCACCATATCCAACTTTACCGCAGACCTCGATTTTTCACAAATTAAAAGTATGCTGAAAGGAAACGAAAATTCAAGTGCATATAATAACATTCGTGGTCAATTACACGAGCTATACTTTAATCTAACATTTCAAAAATACATATACTTTTAAGGTGTTTTCCCTGAACGAGACCTGTGTTGAGAAAGCTGTCCACTAAACAGCCACAGAACGGTGGGGGTAATAAACAGAGTTGCACTACTAAATTGTATACTTAATGTTTTTCAGATCTTTACAGATATGTAACTGAACTTCTGTGCTTTTTTTGCTTCTAATTGTTCCCCTTGATATGAGTCCCTACAAATGATAAGAACGTAAGAGCTTAAAACTTCTGCTTTGCAACTTACCTGAGCTCTTAAAGACTGCAGTCAGTATCCACATAAAGAGCCAAGATTCAAATGTTTGTGCTTGAGAATGAAAGAGGCATGAATGGGTAGCATGTGGGGTTCGTAGGGTCGGCAATAAAGCCCACGGGCCTGTTCTGGTGTGGTCCTTTATGCAGCCATCCGTTCAAGTGCCGGTTAGTTTCTCTCTCAACCCAAACAAACTGACAGGCAGTTGTTTATTTGCTTGATTGAGAAAACAAATTCTAAAATTCCGGTGCAGTTCTGGAGATCAAAACCCCAATGCAAAAATCAATTAGCTCTACAAAGTCTTAAGACTGGCATTTTGCAAATTGCCCTTGAAATACAGTTGCATACAAAGCTTTAGTTTTGTTTTATGTAGAAGGACGACTGAATTAAGGTTTAATAAATGGCACATGTCCTGTGTTTTGTAATTTAGAACAAAGCCAACAACTTCTTGCAGACTCTGTTTTAGTACACTCTGGATGAAGGGGAAAGGATTCATGCAAACTTCGAGCCAAATCAGTCACAGGTCTTATCTAAGACTTGATTACTGAGACAAGACCTTTATTTATTTTATTTTTTTCCCCTTAATTTTGAGGAAGGAAATCTGAAAGTGCCCTAAGTAAGCTTTCCTGGTCTTAGTTATAATAAGCAAACTCTAAAAACAGCGAGAATTATGTTTAAATATGGAACATTGAAATACTGTTGAAAATAGGCAGCAAATGTACACCATCATCTACTCCAGACAGAGTCTGTCAAGAAACTTATGTGTTATTTCAACCAATAAAACCTTTCAATATGATTGTTTAACCAAAGAGATAAAGAGAAAAAAATACACACACCACAAATTTAAAATAAGGAGCGACTTCTGGGAATTTGAAAAATGGGACCATTAAATGATGTCCAAACTATCTAAAAAAGAAAAAAAAATATTATAGTCGTTTATTTTCCTAAGCTGGAAAGCTTAGCATTATGAAACGACTTCATAACAATTCATGAATCAATAAAAAAAAATCTATTTGGCCTCTGGGCCAAGGGAACAATTAATTGCTCTCAGGATGTACTTTAGAACTTTCTGCACTCTTTATATTCATTGAGAAAGAAGCATCTGGAGAGGAAGAAGAAATACAATTAAAGCTAGGCCACATTCCATCTTGCCGTCCTGGGCGGCCAACAGATCTGTAGCATTCTTTTACCTGCCCATCAAAAAAGGTGAATACTGCACTATGAGCACTCGCGTTCCTACACACAGTGCAGTGAAACATACTCGTGTGGAGATGAAGGGCAAGGAGGGAGCAGTGGGTGGAACATCCGGGGCTTTTGGAATGGCTCATTCTCTCACTCCTAAAGCATTGCAAGTTCAGGATAAAAAAAACCTTTACATTGTGGCTTGGTACCTGCCTCAACTACAAACATACACACACAAACACATGCAAGCAGCACTTGGAGGGGTTAAGTGACTCTCAAGTGGGAGGAGGAGAGCTGGGGAGAGGGTGAGAGAAAGGGGAGGAGGGTGGAGGAAACTCATTTCAATGCTCCTCTCATGCAGAGGCAGTTGTATCTGCAGGGTTTGCCGAATGTAAAAAAGCCACAGCCGCTCCCAGAACAAAAGCACCATTCAGCGTGTGGAGCTGCTTCCCCTCCACACTACTCCAGTATCGTGCTTGTGCACACTCAGGCCCAGCAACTCACACACACACACACACACACAGTCTACTTGTACATGCTATTTGACAGGCATGGGACTATATGCTTGAAAGGCTTGAATCAGACCCATTATTTCCTGCGTGCATGACTATTCCTTCCCTTCACATTCCTGCTGCCTACAAGTTCCCCCCACAGTCCCCCAATCTCGCTCATATGTGCAAGAAGAGCAGGAGAAACCCCCTCCCCTTCTTCCCTCTTTCCCATATGGCCTTTCAGCACTTAACTTCCCTCCAATCCCCCTCCTTAAAATCAAATTTCCCCTTTAAAAGCACTGATCACTATCCTTAACACCCCTCTCGCTGGCTAGCAAATGGTATACTCCAAGGCTGTAGAAGTTGAGAGAGCACATTGTTCAATTCTACCACTGGAGGGGTAACGGCATGAGTTGCATATCCTTTCCCCAAGTGCTTTTACTAGATACCCCCTTTTCTTTCCCATACAACATAGCCTTGATAATCTGAACCATCCTGTGCCATCCTATTTTGCGCAGGATGTTCCAACATCTGATCACAATCAAATAATCTGGACACAATGCTGCTCTTTATGAAGGACCGCTTGTTGCTCCCAGAAGAATCTTGGGAGATTAAGGGGGGGTTTGCACAGCTGAGTGTGTGGAGAGGGAATAACATATTGTATAACACCAGAGTTGTTTTTTTTTTTTGTTTGTTTATTGTTTTTTTTTTTTTTTTAGTTACATGCAGAATCAAACAGGAATAAAAAAAAAAATTTTTCAATAGACCACACATTTAAGGAATCAAGTGCATTTTCATTACATTGTCGATGAGGTCAATTTCACATCCTCCTGCACTTTTAACATCCTCGTAGTTTTCAGTGATTAAACTCCTTCAAATATTTCAGTGTCTTTCCAGCTCAGTATAACAGTTTCCCACTTTTTAATCTTCAAGTCAAACAAATATTGTATTAGTCCTAAGACCAAATAAGAAATGTATCCCAATGAATATGACAGATTGATTTCCAACACACTTAAAATGACAGACCTGAGATTCAATAATCAGCAGCATTTAGGCTTTTGACTGGGCAACTTCTAATGAAGTATTTGTACTATTATAAGCATGTTATGCTTTTGAAACGAAATAACAGTTTGTATAACATAAAAAGATCACACCCTTTACTTCCAGGTTGCAACTATTTTTTTCATGCCAGCCTGCAATTAGCATACCTGACAAACAGCGTTCCTAAAGAACCAGACTCACACTAATAGCAGGTATGTTGTGATCAGCTGACTGTGCTATTAAAACCTTACACTTCTAATGAATGGGACTTGCCTGTAGGCTAACTCTTTGCACTTAATAGGATCAGCTGATTGGCTTTCTTCCTGTTATTAAATGAGTCCTGTCACCTCTTAAGCCAGAAAAACAGATAAGCAATGTTAAAGTCTCCCAAGAAAAATATTGTTTCAAGAGCAAAGAATGTTGAGTGTCAAATCTCCGCTGAACATCTCTGAGCTAAACAGATCACTGCTTTTCTGTTTGTTACTTGGTGATATGTGAGCAACACAGGAAATGCAGTAACATCCATATTTGTGGGATGAGAAAGCAGAGTGACTTCCTGAACTCGGAATACTCCTAAGGATAGAAGCATGCTGCTTAGATATGTCAAAGATGGCCATTGTAGTTCTTTTAAAGGAAAACAAGTGCTACATAATTTCATAACATGGTGGGAAATGAAATTGGGGGGGGGGGGGAAGCAGTGGTCTGGAGTTTAACATATTGTTAATTTATCCATTGATTTCCAAACAAAATAGATTGTAAATAAATCATAAAGAAAATAACACCTTTTAACATCTTAAACCTACAGTATATTAAAACATCTTTAAGTACAACAAACTATAATATTGTCTGTCAAGGACTTGTATTACTAAACACACACATCACTGTGGCTTAAACTGTAGTATATTTCTCCAGATAAAACATAATCTCATAATATCGACTGTATAAGAACCAGATAAGGATTTATAGCTTAATTTCTCCATGAAAATAAATACAGAAGCAATTAAATGTAAATAATTGGTCAAAATTTGCCATTATACCATGTTATGATTGTAGTTCTGCAAATGGCAAAACGTTAAGTTCATTTAATGTTCTTAATAGCAAACCACTGGTTGGGAAATGAGAAAAAATTAAGAAAATAAATGAACTGAATGAGTATGTGATTTCTTTTTTTTCCCTTTTGATTTCTTTCAGTGTATGTAAACAGAGCGTCAGTGTAAGTTCAATAAATGTAGGAAAATAAGTTTTTTTTTTCTGCAGCAAAATAAAGAGTTCAGAGGTGTGATGAGTGTGAGTTTAGCACCTATATATACACAAACACACACTTGCATGTAAAATGTGTACACGAACTAAAACAAATGCAGTAATCCAGGGTACTTAACGCTATTACCATTCCTTTGCATTTGCAAAACTGCTTCCGGTCCATATTTACATGTTTAATGAGTAATAAGTCGTTTTTTTTCTACTGAAACGAAAATGCAATGTCCAACTTCACACACTGGCATTAATAAAATGTTTACATGATCGTTTAAAAAGTAACAATGGCTTGTAAAGTCGGATTAAATGTAGAAGTAGCTATGGAGACGCCATAGCCGCCTGCATGATGGAAGTGAGAGATCCTCGTGCAGTTTCCTCCTCGCGTCTGCACGCCTCAACTTCTTTTGGAAACTGAAGGAACTATTTGCAGCACCTTTAAAAAAAGCAATTCTATCAACCCCTACGATCAAACAAGCACGCCAAAAAAATCAACATGACAAAACGTTTGCTTAGAAAATAACAAATCACGATACCACATTAAAAAAACAGTAGGATGTTTGGTTAATTGTGTCTTATTCATACTTTGAGGCGGAAGGATTTCAGGGGCGTGGTGCGACCAAAAGCTTCCGCCCAGTTTTCCGATGCGCGTCCCCGAGTTGAAAATGGAGTTGGTGCAGAGAAAGCAGATCCTGTGAACTTCCACACCGCTCTTCTTTCACTTATTATTTTTTTTTTTTGCGTGTATTTGTTTTATTAGTGAACACCATATTGTTGTGTTTTTCTTTGTGTTATTCGGATCCTTATTCGAGGCGGTCCATGCTGTAGGAAGGTTCACTAGTGCGAGGCGCTGGTGCTTTCTGTTTTTCCCAGTATTGACTGAAAGTTGGTGGCGGAGAGAGGGAGTAGCACGGTCGTGAGCTGCCCGTTCACAATATTCCAAACCAGAGCAATTCCTGTTTATTTTTTATTTTTCTGGTGCACTTGTTTAGGTTTAGAGCCCCGTGGAATAGGTGACCGAACGCAGAAGAGGACGCTGAAGGATGATCACTCGGTCGCAGATGGATTTTATTCATTGGGAAGGACCGACTCAGCGGCCGCGGCTCCACTCCTTCTTCTTGTGAATTGGCTCGGGGGAGCTCTGGAGCTCCAGCAATGCGCCGCCATCCCGTCCGACCGGCGCTGGCTTTGTGAATAAGCGCGTTTCGACGCGACCCCTCAAAAAATGGTGATTTTTGCGACTTGTTTCCTCGCCTTGACCGCCTCGCCGATGCTGTTTGCAGGATCTGGATCCCCGTGAGGACAAAAAATGAGCGAAGAACCGGCAAATCCAAACAACGAGTGAGTAAACATCTATTGGATCCACTACTGAGAATATGCTCTATGTATAATCATCATGTGCCGTTTTGTGATACATGCACACAACAAACACTACAAAAAAATTATATACATAATATATATATATATATATATACATATATATATATATATATATATATATATATATATATATATATATATATATATATATATATATATATAATCATAGTATATATAAGTATGAAGATGAGTGAAATTGACAGTTAAAAAAATAAGTGATCGATCCGACAATAAGGGGATTAAAGGCTTCTCGGATCATACATCAAATGATATTTTCATTTCTAGGTGTTTATATTTGTTTGCAGTAAAGCCCATCGTTTATTTGAAGGCCAAGTTAATGTCCTCAGGCTTCTCTGTTTAAATAGGTAATATATGTCACCTTGTATATGACTTGGTATAAACCTTAATCAGAAGGAAATACGATTCTATTTAGGATCGTGTTGGTTTAACTGGAATTTGTGTCAGTGAAATGGGTTGGGATGATCGATATTAGTATTGCAGGGCAGTTTGGAAAAATGTAAACATGATCGCGTTTAAAGAAGTCCTCCTTCTCCTCCTGCGCTGGAACATGGAGCCCAATGTGTCGTGCTTTTCGTCCAGCTTGCAAAGCGATTTGATGTACATGGATGTAAAATGGCTACGATTTGGTGTATGCCAGATCGAAAAGGTATCCTTAAATCGTCGATTAAATATAATAACACGGCATTTGGGGGATACGGAGTTGTTTAGTCGAGTGTGCGGGGTTATTAGCGCAGCGTCGAGCTCAGACTGGCTTCGGACGCCATATTTTTCTCAATCACGCTCATTTGCATATCGCGCTCCTCATTCATAAAAAAACGGCAAAATGACACTTTCAGAACCTCAAACCGAGCTCTACAAACACTATCCGCAACGGAACATGTAATATAATGTAAATAAGCGGTTATTATATACGTATCGGGCAATTTTTCCACATATATTCCGTCTTTCCTTCTTTTTTTTTTAATGGGCTGATCGCTTGTTGACAGTCAGTGAGGAAAAGCTGGTCGGGAGGCGCTGCGGTCACGTGACCGCTCCCATTCATAAACTACCTGGCTGCTCATTCACACTCCGCTCTACTGTAAAGACCGGAGGCTCACACAAAGATCACAGCGAGCATGCTGCTGAGCTGATTATTTCCTTGGCACATCTCGTACATTTCTAATGGCTTTTACTATTCAGCTCGAGTTCTGATGGTCGCACTCTACATGAACACTGGAGATTTTTTTTCTCTGCGCTTCTCTGCCTCATGTCAATGGATCGCCCATGTTCCCTCGCCATTTTTTCCCCTCATGTATGCGATGCAGGTTTCAGACTCCGTGTCCTTGAAACTAATCATGTCCTATCACATATAAGACCCAAATGACTGCTTCTTTTGTTGTTTCAGTTAAAGCTGATCATGTATTCTTCATGTGAAATATACAGAAAATATATATTAGTCATTGCATGTGATGTATATCTATATCTATCTATATATAGATATTATTTTATATTATAGTATATATGTGCTATATATATATATATATATATATATATATATATATATATCTATATATATATATATATATAATATGCGCGTAAAAGGTATTATTATTGTTGTTTTTTTTTTTCACATGATTTTTTTATTCCCGTCCCTTGTCGAGGCAGTCATTTTGCGCAATGCTGAGGATCAGCAGATGATGCTGGTGTGGTCAGGAAAAAGAGAGCTTAGTAAACCAAACAATGGCATCATTTAGCAAAAAAAAAAAATAGTCCATTTTTTTCTTTGGAACATGATTTGTTTTTAACTTCTAGGCAGTTGGAAGGGTGTTGATAAACAAAAAACAGATAAATATGTGTTTGTCATGTCTGAGGACATAGCGTTTGTGACGCAGTGTAGATTTTTGCTTTAAACCTGGTGTACATGTGCAATATTATCTGCAAAACCTTAATATCCAGCATTTCTGTATTCATTACAATTCAGTTTTGTCTAGGCATAGGCTTTCGGACTGCTGAACTGAAATTGACGGTGTAATAACATGTTGGGTAACAGTAATAATAAATTGCACTAATTGTGATTTTTATAATCAGATTATTTTGAGATTCATATATTGGTGACAATATAGGATGCCCATATTTGTCGTGTGTTTGTGTATAAGATGCTTGTGAACCGTGATGACTCTACAGACACTAGAGTCTGTGGTGCCATAAACAACAAAATAGCAGTAAAATGAATAGGGAAGTTGGCAACATTTTGATTTACTTGTATAATACTGTCTTGAACGTGTTTGTTTATTGAATTTGATTTTGTTTTTAATTAAATGTTTTTTTTTTCCCGTTTGGTTTTCTTTCTCAGTGGTCTGATTAAGTTTCGTAATTTGAAATTGTGAAACTATAACGTGTTTGTACAATAATTAGTCATTACACCCACATGAAGAACCAGGGAAAATTATTTTTTAATATATAAAGTTTATTAATTTTTTTTTTGCTGTTCTCAGTCATTGTGCACTGTTGTAAGAAAAAATGTTTTACATTTCACTCTCATGTTCCAATGGCACAGGTACATACATTTGTAATATATTTGTTTTCCTTATAAATCCCATAGATGCTGTTGTACCAGCAGCATGGTGCCACACAGGCATGTAGTTTCTTTGATAGAAGACTTTCGTTTTCAACTGAAACTAATATAGCAACTAAACTAAAAATGTGTTTAAAAAACAATATTTTTTAAATACTTTGTCATTTCTGGAAAAATGTCCCAAGGTGGGTTTGCTGGCGTGGCTTACAATGTTCAAGCACATTCACGTAGTTCACGTTAACAACATTAACCTTGGATTAGAAGCATTTTCTGATCTTGCTGACATTTTTAATACTAGACCTGAGATTTGTCTCAAGACATGGCACTCTCTTTACTCTACATTTGCATGGCAATACTGTGAAAACAGAATCCATAAGGCCTGAAATGCAGACCAGCAAAATTATATATACACATGCGTGGCTAGATTTTGTTCATAGTCATAAATAAGTCATATTATAACATCTGCATATTTTTTGGAAGGTGCCCTTTATGGTGTTTTACATTTCTAACTTTCAGGGTAGCATACATATTCATTTTAGTCAGGACAATCCGGTTATTCTGTAGTACACGAGATTTACAAAAACATTTTACACCAAATCCAGGCCTATCCTCTCATCTACTGCACAGTTATGTGGTATTAATGTAGTGTGTAAGTTCATACAGAGTGTATAAGAGTGTTATAAACCAGAGCTAGTCCGTTGTAATGGTGTGAGATCAAATCACACTTCTACTTCCTTATTTCAATATTTTTTTGTTTTAGAAACCAAAGACCCTTTTTTTCCCCCCTTGAAGACAGTTTAAGTAGAAACCTTGGAAGCTTTTTTTTTAAAAAAGAAAATGTTTACAACCTAAATAAACAGAGTCTTTAAGACAGGTAGTAACTGATGACATGTCATTTGTGTTGTCAGTCTGTGGTCAAGCTAAAAACAGCTTTTCATGGCTGACGAGTGACGGAAACGTTGCTGTTTTAACATGCTCGTAGTATTAGGAGAGTCTTTGGGTGGTTGCTTTTGTTAAGACTAAAAATGAGTGTGTAAAAAAAAAAAAATATATATATATATATATATATATTATTCAGTGTGACAGAAACCTGCTATGCAAAAACAATGATTCCTAGCTTACAAACACACACACATGTGATCAGATCAGCAAAATGACTATGCAGGTTTTTTTTCTGTTTGTTTGTTTATAGATATACATGTGTATATATATGTGTGTGTGTGTGTGTGTGTTTGTGTGTAAATAAAATGTATAGTCAAAAATAATAATTCCCCTAATAATGGTTTCAACTACAAGTTAGCTAATTATTCAGGCCCAGGTTATGAACAGTTCACGAAAATTCTGAAATTGTGCCAATAAATTACAGTCGAACTGATATTGAAAATGCCTAATGTTACAGACTTTTGTCACCTTCCTCTTAATTCTCTCAATTCATCCAGGTTTTTGTTTCATTCTGACTTCCTGTGACATTTTCATGATTATTCAGACGAGACACCGAGGCATGTCTTGCCCGAGGGCATATTTCACAGCTCCGTTTGCCGTATGCCGCTGATTTAAATTTCTAACTTGTGTACTTTCTGTGAAGGTTCTTTTTGACATTTGTTTTTCCTGATGAACAAAAAAAAAAGGATTTGGCTTTGCTTGGGTTTCCTTCTCTTTTAAGTTTGACAGTTGCTTAATAATGCATATAAAGACTTGGTAAAAAAGGAGTGCACTTTTATATGAAATCCCATGGGGTTTTTGGATCGAGGTATGTCCGGGATGTCTATAGGAAGTGAATTATTAGCAGTGATTTTCCCTGAAGCTTGATAATGCTACGTGACTGCTGGCTTCTTATATTAAAGCAACATGGACTCGGAGTGTATAAGGAGGGGGGGAAACAGTTAGTTTTGTGTCTGAAACATATTATTATGAGATTTCTCAAATGTTTCTGGTTTAATCCTGCATTGTGTGTGTGTGTCGGTTTGTAGACGTGCGGCTGCTTCCATGGTCGAGCATGAATACAGAGTAAGGACTGAACCAGTTCCTTTAAAACCGCTCTCGTTTCCTTTTTTTTTTCTGTGTTTAAGGAACAGAGCAAGCAAAGAGCATGAATGTCACATGCCTGTAATATTATTTTGTAAAATGATGTGGCTCGTTTCGGATTTGATGTAACCGTATACTCTCTTTCTCTATTTTTAATGAATAATTTTTTTTTAATGGGGGAGATAAACAACCTATCTGACTATTTAAATGCTGATACCTATAAGTCATGCTATTGTCTCTTGTAGTGGATTTCTGAACTGTGTAAATTTTTTTAAAGGGGTGTGTGTGTGTGTGTGTGTGTGTGTGTGTGTGTGTGTGTGTGTGTGTGTGTGTGTGTCGAGTTTGCCTTTAGCCGCAGCTGTGCCAAACCTGTGTTCTTGCCTAGAAGGCCACAGGCGTAACAGGCTACAGATGTAAATCTAAAGCCTTGTGCTGTTCATCAGCTCGTCCAAACTCTTTGAAAACATAGAGATCTGTGCGCTAAATCCGTGCGCCTGCCTGCGTGCGTTTGTGATCGTGTACATATGTACATACTTGCTGTATTCCATCAGACAACAAAACCAAGAGTTTTTTTTTCTTCCATTTACACTTCTAATATACGCATATTTTATATAGAACACACTCGATTATGATGTTTTCAGTGGTTGTTTAAACAAGCGTAGTGGGAAATGCGTTGATACAGCTGTCCTGTAATTAATCACCCTGTGTATCATCAGCATCGTCATTCATCTTGAACCCATAATAACGGAAGACTTTTACATCATGAGATTAGCGCTTGCTGCCAGTCCGGCCTGCAGAAGTATAGCACAGTGCGTTGCGTATCGTCGTATGCGTGTTGCGCGTCGTGTTGTGTTTTGTCGGAGGATTGTGAACTGTGTAACACTGCCAAGTTAATTCCTCCACGTCTTTCAGAAGCCTAGCATATAATTAATCAACCGATGCTATGCTCTTTACCCAAGGCACTCTTGGTATGTAGTAGCCTGCTTTGTGAATATAGTACATATTAGGGATGTAACCATACACGAAGCCATTCTTCTGATCGAAGAGTTACTGCTTGCCATAACAGGTATGAAAAAGAAGTTTGCAATTATTTATTTATTCATAATTTATTTATTTATTTATTTATTTTTACAAAGCTTTCCGAAAAAGTTCCCATCTGGTTGAGACTAGAGATGTGCGTCAAGAGTGGGATCCTGTGGGAAGCAACAACAAAAAAAAAGGTCATGTGAGTGGGAATGGTCAAATATGAAGCTTATAGGACAAACAAAGAGCGTGTAGATGTGGTGGTGCACTATGGGGTAACGTCGATCCTTCATTCACTCACTCATTCATTCATTCGAAGTGGTTTAAGTTTTGTGCTACTAGTGTTGGTATATTTGAAAGGGGAAAAAAAAAGAACCGAATAAATTTGCTGTGGATAACGGCGGATTTGGAAAATTGTGATTTGGAGTAATATAGCTAAAATAAAGGAACCTCAGAATTCTCAGATCGCCCTAATGGTTTCTTCCTCTGTGGTTTTCACCATAAGTGTTTTCCTATGGGATCTAGTGGTATGGTTTATTAAAAAAGCCCTTCAGGTTTGGACCGGGTCAACTTTGAGTTTTAGTTTAAATACAGCTACAGATATTTGAGGAACAAATCCGATGCAGACATTCAAATTGTGTTACCATCCTATTGCATCTATTATATAAATATATCAAGCCTGGTTTGTGGTTTTGGATGGCCCAACTGGCTTATACCCAGTAGAGCTAATATAAGCATGATGTGATGATACAGTAGAGTATGAGTTTGACATTAGAAGAGTTGGAGTTTGTTGAGTCATGCTAATTACATCCACATATTGAGTAAAAAGGATTATGAGGCAAGTTGTTACTTTTTTTGTTTTGTTTTGCTTTGTTTTTTGTTTTTTTCTTCTTTGTGTAAGTGATCGATGGTAGGAGAACCCGGTTCTTCATTGCTCACGCCGCATTTTGTGCTTTTACTCTGTCGATTAGAGCTGCATCCCCGGAGAGCACTTTAACATCAAAGCCCGTAGCCACGCTGCTGCAGTCCAAACTTGCGGTTCTGCTTTTTCTGTAAACGTAGTGCAAGGTTTTAATTTTCCAAATGTTTGCGGTTTAAATTAAGATCATCTCAATATGTGGCTTGATTGATGTTGAGAAGAAGTTTCTGCTTTCGATACACAAAACCCTGGGCCTTGATTTATTGCGATACCACAGCGTTTGGGCACTAAAGCATTGTTGTCAGGATTGCGGTCACAAACTATAGGACAGTATCAGAGGGAGGCAAAAAAAATCGATGGCGCCAAATCCCCCCAAACGCCCCCCCCACCCCCCCCCCCCCCCCCCGGATCCCGGGTACGTTATCCTTTCGTCAGTCGTTTTGCTGATTTTGTTATAGCTTCGTATGGAAAGCCTTGATGTAATTTGTGCAGCGGTCTTAAACTTGTACTCATTATGCAACTTGTACTCATTTTCTTTGCAGCATTGGCCCAGATTAGCTAGTTAGCCAACATTGTAGTGTGCCAAGATGATCCATTTTTAGAAGGCATTTAATTTATTGCAGATGTGAAATATAAGGTCTTAATCGTGTCTGTAGTTTTACTCTAAATTCTAGGACCTACTTCATAAGATGTCAAGAGCGTAGGTATATATAGTATATATATATATATATATATATATATATATATATATATATATATATATATATATATATATATAATACACTTGACACGTGCTGTTGTATAAAGCTCCAATCTTCTAGGAAGATGTTCTACTATATTTTGGAGTGTGGCTGTGGTAAAGTAAAGTCTGGTACTGATCTAGGAGGAGGAGGATCTAGGAGGAGGAGGAGGCGGCCTGGGGTGCAGTCAGCGTTCCTGTTAATCCCATAGGCGTTCAAAGCTGTATTGCAGGCCATTTAAGATCTTCCGCTCCAACCCATGTAAAACATATTTTTTTTATACAGTGCTTGGTTTGGGTACAGGGCCAGGGTCATGGAACAGGTTTGGTTCTCCTGGAAAAGGACAATTTTACACTGTAAATCCACTTACAATTTACATAATTTGTGATTTAATGAAGAATCGAAAACGTTTGGAATAAATCAGTGTCCGAATATTTTTTCACGCTTTCCCCTGTATGTATGGATTGTATATGTGGATGGGTGGATGGATGGATGGATAAGGTTACATTTTATGAAATAATATATAGGTTATTTCAAAATTGTTTATTTAATTTTGTAGATGGGCAAATTAAGACACCAAGTCTAGTAAATTCTTTTAATATCGTTTGATGTAATTACTAAATCATACGCACCTTACTAGAGCTACTATGTAGTTCACAATTAAACCACTGTTCTTTGACCTTATATTGTCTCGTTCAAAGTTTCAGTACAATTAATGTTTACGTACATTTCCAACCTTATTGCACATGCAAGTGTATTTGAATTGAAGTTAAAATTAGTTTGATCTCAATAAAATGATAAAGTAGAGGCAATATTATTAGAGATGGTGTTTAAACATTTGTGTCCACATATTTTTGAACATGTGAGGACGCCATGTCAGGTTATCGTGTGTGAATATGGTATATTTATCAATAGTGTTTTATTCATCTATACTGTGTAAGATTATTTTGCTTTGCTAAATAACAAACTCAACAAGCACGTTCTTTATCATTATACTTGATCTAGTTAACCTGAAATGGAGCTTATGTTATTGTTAATTATATAACTTTATATTCATTTCTCACGTATATGTGCTGAACATATACAGTTTTTGAATATACCGTTTCATAGCATTGCAGGTTGGCACTAAGATTTAAGAATTATGTACATTCTGTCAGATTTTAGTATATAGCAGTATATATATTAATACATTTAATATATACTGTTACACACTTGGCATCTGAACCAATCAGAGTACACTTGATGCTCAACACACTGTTATGGTTTCGGAGGATTCTGTTAGTGCACCTTTGTTCATCATGCTGGCACGTAAACCACGTCTCTCCACCGTGTCGCAACGCAAACATACAAATGCACTTCTATACAAGAATAACCCGGCATTCACAGGCAGACCGGATGTGCGCCGTGACTCAACTATGCGTCACTGTCCAGTCTGATTCCTCACGATCATTTAAATAAATAAAAAAAGGAAATATTTTGGAGGTTTTGGGTCACATGTCCATGTCAAATGTATGTTTGACTATCCAATATTGTCTCTTTATATTCAATACCACAATGTTATTTTCCTGTTCTGAAACATCTGTAAAACACTTTTCTTAACAAATAAAGGCTCAATAAGAAGTAGAACAAGTCCTTAAAAAGTACCAGAGTTTAGAGAATTGTAGGAAATTGGGGGAAGTGCCACTAAGAAGAAATAAAACTTCCTTTTTTTTTAAAAAAAAAATTGTGTTTGAAAGCGGTATTTCATACCACATACGTATGTATTTCATCGAAAACAGCACAAAAAACACACACGTCTGTAACAGTAAGAAGTCGCAGGACTAAAACCACACCAAAAACTTCCCGCGCAGCTGCGTTGTGCCGCAGCAATTTATGCTCCCGTGTGTACATGTTGTGTTCCTCACTAATTCCAAGAAAATGCTACTAGTGGCTTTTTAAATGTTTAATGGTTCTAGCATTCTGAAAGGGTTCTGTTTAAAGCCTTTTACAGTTTTCTCTTTTTCCCTTTTTTTCTTTCTTTTTTTAAAGCATGGTGTATTTTTTAATACAGGCTTATTTGTTTTATACTTCCTAATGCTCACTTTCTATAATATTTCTTTATAAACCACCAGTTCAGCCATTTCAGAACTGAAATGTTTGATTAGCATGTCAACATGCGCCGTCTCAATAGCAGTGAATGTTTACTGAGATACCTTTTGAATAGTTTTGCTCTTTGGGGGGAAAAATCAAGTGCACAAGTGTTGGTGATGAGTTTGAAAATACCTTTTATTTACTCGCATGGTGATTTATTCAATGTGTTTTTCTTTTTCTACCCTTTTTTTTCCATAAAGGAAATAGGCCAGCGGAGCCGAACAGGCCTTCTTTGGTTTGGTGCAGGAAAGAAGGGTGACATTTTTTTTCCCCCTTTTCTGATGTTAATGAAAAGAGGAGTTTTTCCAGCTTTAGCTTGCAGAGCGTGTCTCTCCTGCAGCATGCTCCACTGCCTGGACATTGTGCGAGCACAAAAATCCAGGCCTGGTATCCAATAACGTGAAATTTCAGCAGAGAAGCGGCCATTGTGCGAAGTGGAGTGGGAGGGGGAGAGGCTCGGGTTGACTTGGCAGGAGCCCAGGGCTCAGGCCACATCCTACTGCTCTCCTCCTCCTCCTCCTCCTCTTTAAATCAGGCCAGGAAACGGCTGGCCCTGGATCCCCCCTGAATCCCCGGGTCAGGCCTCACACATATGCACTCAAGCAGCGCTTCACACGCTGCGAGTTTTTGCACATGAATGTACATCCTGAGACCGAGTCCTCTTTGCTTGTAGGTAACCCCAAACTCGCTGTAGAGTCACTTTTTTTTTTTTTTGCTTTATAATAAATGAAGAAGTCATTTCTCACTCAATCTACTGGGGAACACGCACTCCTGGGTGCGTCACATCGGCCGCCCACGCAGCGGTGGTGTGATTTTTTTTAATTTTTTTATTTTTTTTTTAGCCCTGTAAGTTGTACGTGTTAAAGACGAACAGCCAGCGCTGTGTGTTCGAGCAGGTCGGAGTGGAAATCGCACAGACGCACCGTGACAAAATGGCAGCGCTTTGAACACAGAGTTTTGCCGTTTCTTGCTGAGTCTGTAGACCTTTCTTTTTAACTGCATTACACATGTGCTCTTTTAGGGAAGTCGAAACTATCTTGAATGTGGAAAAAAAAATCCTCTCTGGGTTTGACTGGGGACAAACCATGGAAATATGTGACTTGAAAAGTACATAAAAGTACCTTTTTAGAGAATACAAGAATTTATTTTTTTATGCTGTGAGAGATTTTATATATATATATATATATATATATATATATATATATATATATATATATATATATATATATATATATCCCCCCCAAGGTATTTGGGGATACATCGTCTAACAAAATGTCATTGGTGCTTTAAAAGAATTACACACCATTTCAACCTATTTTAATGAGCTCTGTGGACATATTAAGTATACGCGCTTGGCCCGAGAGTGTAAAATATTTTGAGGCTCCTCAGAAGCCCATATTCCAGCTTATAATAGACGCTTCCTATTTTCTCGGAAATGTAGTCATTCTTCCAGCAGACTAGCTTGGAATCTTTGGGAATTTGGGTCTTGGCTGAGCCTCTTCTGTCTGAACTCTGCCCTCTCAACATGGGGGGGGGGGGGGGGGGCGGGGGAGTTGGTGGGGGGGTAAAACCCAACCATTGTTTCTGTGTTCATCATTGTGTACAGATGATTTTGTGTGTGTGGTGCAATGCAAAGAGATTGCTCTCATGAGATAGGTGGGGTAAGGATGGGTGGATTTGAAAGGAAGTGTGTCCCCATTAGGTTAAGTCAGGCATTTTTCTTTTGCCTTCTGCTCTTTGTGTGTAATCAAGCTTGACTTCTTTACTCGAGTACTTCAAAAGCAGTGTAGTAGGATTTTTAAATAGAATTACGCGCCTGAAACTTTGTAGGTCATATTCACCCTCTGTACGTGTGCTAGTAAAAGTGTTGTTTGAGTGGAAATGCTTTAAGATGAAAACCTTGCCTAATGCTGAAACTACCCTTTCTTCCTCTTATAGAGCTTTTTTTTTTTTCTTGTCTTTTTTTTTTCTTTTTTCTTCACAGCTGTTATTCATTTACTGACTCGCTCTTTAGAGACAGAGTTTCAACAAAATTTCCAGTGTATCAATGTTTATATAGCTTTATCGATATTATACGCTTTTTTTTTTTGTCTGGAACTGATTCTGATAAATGTTAACTTTTTTTTTTTACTATCGCACGTTAAACCGCGAATCACTGCTTGCTAGTTTGATAAGCAGAAAGCAGGAACAAATGCAGGATACTTCGAGTTAATTTCACATGAGTAACTGATTAGGATTGGGAAGTATGAGTGTGTTTTATACAGATGATTATGGCGTGTGTGTGTGTGTGTGTGTGTGTGTGACCTTCCCTGGTTTTTCAAAATGCTGATCAGAGGTTTCCTTCAGTGCTGAAATCATGGATCCTGTTCCAGTAAAGAGGAAATGGCAAATTTAGTGTCCTAAATGACAGAGAAGTTAGAAGTCATGTTGAGATAAGTCTCACCAGAGAGCTGATTTTAATTGGAGATATGATAAATGTTACAGATCTATTAAAAAGAAGAAGGAAAAAAAAAGTGGCTGATGCTATTTAATACATTACTAGGATCCATAAAAAGCTGCGTTTGTCAAACGTGACCTTTGTCATTTCCGGACTTGCATCGTTATTATCTAATCGAAGGCACAATAAGCAAGAAAGAGAACAACTGCTTCCCACATGTAGTAGGTGAAAGTTAAAGAGGGGGGGGGGGGGGGGGGGGGGGGGAACAGTTGATCTGTGGATAATTTACCAGGTTTTCATGGAACACGTAAACATTTAACCATCTCGCTAGTTTTAATCAGAAATTGTGTTTGAAACCAGAAATAGTTCGCCTATTCACGACACAGCTATTTCCTTTCTCGACCTTGATTCCAAAAAAAACGGTTTGGAGCGCTTTTACTAACGATGCGATGATGTGTGTTTGCCTTCGCAGTGACAGTTACGCGCGCGTGAGAGCAGTGGTCATGACTCGCGATGACTCCAGCGGCGGATGGCTGCCTCTGGGAGGCGGAGGCCTCAGCTGTGTGTCGGTCCACAAAGTAACCCGGACCGACTCGGACAGCCCCAACGGTGTGGACTTTCTCATCCAGGGGGAGCGACTCAAAGACAAGTTGGTAAGCATCCGCGTTTTGGAGCTCAGCCCGGTCCGTTTTTGGACCGACGCGTCCGAGTGACGCACATCCTCCTGAAAAGGGGCCGTGGGATGAAATCATCATGCTCAGCGCTCACAGGAAGTGGCTGCTTAGCACTCATCCACAGGGCAGGTAGCTCAAAATAGGAGCACGCCGCATGACGCCGGCTGATGTCATCGGTAATAGAGACAAGCTGTTTAGAAACAGAAAATGTAGGAGTGTTGCGTATTCACGCCGAGAAGATTGCCATTGTAAGCTTGCGGAGTTCCAGATCAGTAAGATCAATCGCACGTAATACTAACCGATACACGTATTTGTAGAAAAGAGGGCCACCGACACAGGATTACTAATCAGATAAACAAACGATGATTAAATAGTAGGCTATCTGCTGGGGTAAAGTAATACTGATTATTAAGCACTCGCTATCAGTTTTTAATCGACGCGTCTGCTACTCGCATGCGTTCAGGTCCATGCTGAGAGACTTCACATGTTCTAGGGAAGGAGTGCAGTGTATCGGGGCTTTAGAATTGATCTGCATTTTGTCTGGAACGCACTGAGAAAGAGCGAGAGATGGCAGTAAGTGTGATTGTTAGAGAGAATCTGCCTCCGAGTGTAGCGATGCGGCACAGAGTGTCCTGATGAGTCAGCACAGGCCGAATATAGCCCACCAATGGGCTTCTGCGCGCTCTCTCTATTCAGACAAGCTTAGATCTGCCACTGAATTACATCCATCATTCGGAAAGTAGAGAGGAAACGGGTCGAGATTCATGTATGGTGCAGTGCTACTTTTCGGGGGTTTGGATTGATTTCTAATCATGATGAGTGTATCAGCATGGTGGCTGCATTATATCTCGTTTCCCTAAGGTTCTTGGTGTGTGTGTGTGTGTGTGTGTGTGTGTGTGTGTGTGTGTGTGTGTGTGTGGATGTATGTCATCATCTGCCTGTTACTCTCTCCATGTCAATCAAGCAGAGAGACTGATATCGGAGTCTCGGTAGTAGCTCTAAAAAAGAGTCGTCCGCACAACAACTGGCATTCCATTCATATCTCTGTTTTAACCGCTCTTCCTTTCATCTCTTTCTGCCTTTCATCCTTTTCTGTCTGCCGTTCTTCCGCCTGACCCCTCCCCCCCTTGCCGTTTGTTTATCTGCATTTGCTCGCCGTGCTTTTTTGCCTGCTGGAATGCATGGTTTGAATGGTGTGTCTTCTCCTGTAACAGCGATACTTCCTTCTCTGCTCGCTTTGCATGCATTTTACTTGCAGCAGTTACACTCTGTCTCACCTTGACACTTCATCCGATACGGCAATAACCAATTTTATATATATATATAGATATATATATATATATATAGAGAGGGAGAGAGAGGGAGAGAGAGAGAGAGAGAGAGAGAGAGAGAGAGAGAGAGAGAGAGAGAGAGAGAGAGAGAGAGAACTTTTGTTTTCGGGTTTGACCTTTTTTCTTCTTCTTAGGTTTATGAAATGAGAACCAAGAGAAGAATTGAGTTGCAGATGTTACTGCTTGTTTTTCCCCCCCAGGTCTATTCTCCTTCTCTTATATAAAGTCCCTCTCTCTCTCTCTCTCTCTCTCTCTCTCTCTCTCTCTCTCTCACTCCCCCCACTGGCACTCAAACCCTAGAGACTAATGGGCGTTCCTCATTTCATTTATTCTGCTCAGGGGAAGGGCTGGATCTTTTTCAAAAACCCTCATTATTAATAATCTTTTGTGCACTCACACTTTTTGAGCTGTTAGTAACTTTGTTATTAACGAGGAGTGTTTATATAAAATTCATTCTGACATTGTCTCCTATTAGGTTGTGCTGGAGTGCTTCATAAAGAGGGACCTGGTCTACAACAAGGTCAACCCCATCTTCCACCATTGGAGAATCGACAACAAGAAGTTTGGCCTGACGTTCCAGAGTCCAGCCGATGCCAGAGCTTTTGACCGAGGGATACGGCGAGCCCTGGAAGACATAAAGCAAGGTTCGGCCTCGCTCCTTAATAATCTCTTAGCAACAGCGCAACGTGTGTAGACTTGTTGAAGCACTACCTGTCTCATCGTCTCATTCACTCGCGCTGTTGTGTAAGATTGCAGAATCGAAATAAGAGCCGGTATGATGAACCCGCGTTTCATTGACAGACATGTCAAAGTCCAGTTTTGTGAATTGCCCCTCGGCTCTAGAATCAACGAGCATGTTGATTATTTTGGCCATGTTCATCGCTGCAACCGATTTGCTTCAATCCGGCCAATTAAAACAGCGTCGTGTGCGCTCGTCCTCTGTAAAAGTGCAGTCCGGCAGCAGGATGGGAGACGTCATCAGCCAAACCTCAGACCAGATCGGAACCCTAGATAGCCAAATTTGCCTAATTAACTTTAAAATGCCTGCAGAGCATGACGCAACTTTTGGGAACCCAGTTAGTGTATCGTTATCTTGAATCAGATATACGCAAGCCAAGAGCAGGTAACCGTGAAGAGAAAGGTAGCTGGCAGGTAAAGGAGGTGTGGTCACCTTGGGGTGAAAACAAAAGGGGACACCAGTTTAACCGGGGGAGGGGTTGATATTTTTTTTGGATATAGAAAAGATTGGTTTTGGCAGAAAAGGCCTAAAGAAGTCTGTTTTAAAGAAGACCTGATTGTTAGTCCGGTTTTGTCCAATTGTTCTTGTGATAAGTGTCGGAGCTGTGCTTTGGTTCTGCCGGAATATTCTGGAGGCTGCGGTTCGGAGCACACTCAGCAGATGGGGTGGGCTGCTCTCATGTATTTCAGGCCTGCTTGTGTTGTGTAATGCCTCGCTCAGGTTCCTCTGTATTCCTGTTGCATCGCTCCACTGCCCGCACCGCAGCGTGGCAGCTTTGCAGGGTGCTGTTGCTATAGCAACCAGGCACATGGCTCATCCAGCACAGTGGCCTGGCACCGGCAGAGTCGTGCTGCAGGAAGCTCAAAGCCCGTTCCCATCCAAGCTGCGCTCCATCTCCCTGTCGTTCTTTCACTCGCCCTCGTCGTTATATCTGGGAGGGGGGGGGGGGGGGGGGGGGGGGGGGGGGGGGGGGGGGGGGGGGGGGGGGTTGCTGGTGCAGATGAAGGCAGGTCATGACTGCTGTAATTCACATGATCAAAGATTTAGTGTGATTCCGTGTCGTTACACGGCGCGATATTTGTTCTCCCACAGTCGAGCTGCGAAAGGCTTTCTTCCGATTTGCACAAACCTGTTAAAAGGTCTCAGTTGGTTAACAAGCAACTAATGGATTCATTTTTATCTTCCGATCATCACATCGAGAATGTGTTATCTGTATTGTTTTGGCCTTACTCAATTTATTCACGCTTGTCTTCGCAGGCTGCCCGGCGTACAGTGACTCAGAGGTTCCTGAAGATGGATTACAGGTGAGTCAAATACAAGGTTCATGCAGAGTGGCCAGGGCTTAGCAGACGGAGATTGTGGTGCAAATGCCCGCCTAATGCCCCTTAGTCATTTGGCAACACTTTTGAGTGGTCGGTCTCCGGGGGGGGGGGGGTTAAGAAGGGAAGAAGAAAAAAAAAAAACGAGAAAAGAACGTTCCAGCCTCCGTTAGCAAATGTTGTGTGAAATGAAATCGGCACCTGGTATGGCAGAAGCGTGTAGCAGTCAACAGATACGTGACTCAGTTTCGCAAATGGGCGGTGATGAAATTTTCCCCCGTGGACAGGCCTGATCTTCTGTCTCGAGCGCATTGCTTCTTACAGGCTTGATAGGATGCGGGTCAGTACAAATTACGGTTTTCGTGCCGTTGTTTCAGCACTATTCGCGTCCGAAAACGACTGCCCGTAAACGAGGGTTTATAACCGCTTGTTAGTTATATTTGTTTATGAAAAAAGGTTTTGGCAAATGTCAGGTTTCTTTTCTCTGGGGAATACTTTTTAATATGAAAGTTCTATTGACTAATATTCCTCCCCTGTATATTTTTTTATTTATTTATTACTTCTAGAAAGCTGTGGCTTTGTTGATCAGTTATGTCACGAAATCAACGATATTATTTCCCGCACTTTAACATTTAAATCAGAGAGAACGGGCATTCTATAATGTGCCGTGATTATTTATTTATTTATTTTGGACCCAAAGCAGCCTATTTTTCACTGCAGCCTGTTTTATCACGAGGCTCTAAATCCTTTGCTCGGTTCCAACATGTAGGTTGTCGAAACATTTTCAGCAGGTGTGATATGTTGAGGCAGATTATGACCGTTTTTTACTTCAACCATGGTGGAATTTGACTTCATTCATAGAGAAAAGGGCTGTGGAGATTACCTGGGATCAGTGATGCGTCGGCTCCAATGATGCTGCTGTTGCTAGGCGGCGAGAGAGTGGAGGAGTGATGCGGGGAGCCACTGAGGATGTAGCCATGGTGATTCACCAGCACAGTGCTGGGGTTACAGAGCCAGGACGCAGCACAACACTTAGTCATTCACACGCCTCAGCCTCCAGAACGGCACGGACAAAACAATTACACATTCGCCAAAGCACCAACCTGCGCCGAGCGAACAGGTTTCTGACCGAAGAGAGGTCATGTGGTGTTCCTAAAAAAACAAAAAACAAAAAAACAAAACAAACAAGTCACATTATTAGTGTAATGTCTTACCTTCAAGTTCTGGACCGTGTCATTTCTTTTGCAAAGAAATAGGATAAATGGTAATGCGTGTTTCAGAATCAAGAGTGCACAAATAAGGCAAATTACTCCCTTGTCTTGAATGGATAGAAAATGCCTGACGATTTGGCCTCTGGGAGCCGAGTGTACATTTTCCTGGTGTGATTGTAGCCATCTTAGTTTGAGCCAAGAATTTGTTTGCTGTCTCCTCTCCCTCCCCCTAAGTAAGGAAGTTGTGTACAGGAAAATCATCTTGTGGGGAGGCTGTAAACTCGGAAAAGGAGAGCATGCCCTGCCAAATCTATCATTAAGCAGACTTTCCCATCCATAAAAGATGTCTTTTATGTTAATTGCCAATGTTGTTAAGGATATTTTTGTAGCGCAGCACATTTTAAGATTTTCTTGGGTATGCGCATCGGGTTTTAATCCCTTCGCTTAAAATGGTTTGATCCTAAAGACAAAAGACGAAAGAAAGAAGAAGAAGAAAAAAAAATTCAAACTGTTGCAAGTCCTTGAGAGCACATAAAAAAAAAAGAGCTATTACGTGTGACTTTGTATTTGATAAGTAGACCTGTGCACACATGCCATGAATAGAGTGAGCCAGTCTGCAAAGTGGAGGACAAAAGAAAGGGAAGAGAGTGAGCAAATGTGCATTCTACTCCTGCTGGTGCACTGCCAGGCCTCAGTTCTTATCTCCCACAGTGCTCTGTGGGTAGATCACAACCAGATTTGCCCCTGCATATGCTCTGGCTCAGGCCATTCTGCAGCAAGGGCTTTAAAAGGAACTCCAAGTCTGGTTCTCATTTCAACTGGCTAACTCTCCTCCCTTCCTCCCACCGCTCATACACACACACACACACACACACACACGAGCACACACAGCTGTCATCTGGCTTTTTAAGTTCTGGACTGCGTTTCTCCAGCTGGAGCTGGTTTATGACATTCCCCCGGCAGACCCATTGGCCACTCTCTCTCTCTCTTTTTCTCTCTCCCCCCCTCTTTTTTTGCTCTCTATCTTTCTAACATACACATGCATGCACCATTTTCTCCACTCCATTTTTCACTTCACTCCCTTTTTTGCCCCTTCTTCATACTCTGCGCGCGCGTGCGTGTGTGCATACTTGTGTGCTAAAAGAAAAAAAAAGGGGGGGATGTCAAAGGAAACATCTCTTAGCAACCACAGGACAGTAATTACTGTAGCAGCAGCTGGGAGCAAACCAGATTTCCGCTGTGTGTTAAAACACTGGCGTGGGCTACTTTACACACGGTACTGACTAACCAATGCCAGCAGCCTCCCCCACATACAGAGAGCAAAAAAAAACCTGTAGGTGTGTGTGTGTGTGATTGGGGGGGGGTTGTTAGAGGAACAGAGATGCCTGGCCTAAAAGCGGCAAGCTCATGCGGCTTCACCGACGTGCACGCTGTAATTTAAATATCAGTTTTCTAGCCTCATGATAGCTCCCCACTTCCACGAGCTTTTTGGGAACTTCCTCCTCCTGCGTTGCGGCGAAGGTGGTCAGCTTTAACTCGCACCAGACTCTCAGAGCCGCTCGGTGCTTTGTTGCCTGTGCCATGTTTACACGCCGCATCTCGGCAACATTCTGCGAGTATGCGGAGGATGAATGACCTCCTGTTAGACAACATACCTTTTCGGAACTCTATACAAACCATTTCCTGTTTATGAGGTCCACCTCCTGTTCGAGCTACACCCATTTTTATCATCAACACCTAACAAATAGTTTCCTTTTTTATTTTTTTTTATTTTTGTTTGCATGTGTATAATTAGTCACTGTTGCACATCTGTCGGTATGCACAATTTGTCAGCTCCCCTGACCCCATCCATCAGGGGAAAGAGACCACCCCAGAATCTCTGCCGATCAGATGTTGGTACGGAAGGGACATGGCAGCGGCATTGGTTGGTGTTAAAGGTGCAGTAGCATTGCTGGGATTTTTTAAAAAAAAGACCTTCCTTATGGATTCAAAACAGCCCGATGAACTAAAAATGTCCAGCAAACAGAAGGAATAATGCAGTTATAAACGGATGGAAGGTTGGAGATTAATAATTGTTTTAAAAATCTGTAGTCTCTAACGTTACACTTTCGATGTATATATTGCAACAAGATAAGCGTTGCGTTCTTTTTTTTACTGGATCTGTATTTTGGACAAAGCCATTTTGGAGGCGAAAACTCCATTCCTATTCTCTGAGCTCCTTTTATCTGGCACATTCGAGGTGTCTGTGTTTGATAAGGGCATTCTTTCAGAATCTTCACCTATGAAAATGTGTCTGGGAACTCTTGCAAGGACAACACAAACTAAGTACTTGGGGGAATTGTTCCCATGCCAGTGCGGTTGTTGGATGTCAGGCTCCCCCTGGTGGCGGAAAAGTGAAGAACTTCATAGCCGTTTGGGTTAGATTCGTGGTGTTTTGTTTTGTGTTGAGTTTTATTTTGGCTTACTAAGTTCAAAGTTTATCTTTGTGAGGGAAGACGCATGTAATCAGAGATTGTAATTATCGTTTTTTTTTCCTCGCAGGTTAATCCGGAGCCTCCTTCTATCTGCACACCCATTAGAGAGCCGTTCTCTCCTCATGGCCGAGTGGTGTCCAGCGAGCCGTTCCGCAGCTGTTATGTGCGCGCCCAGCCGTTTGAGGATTTCTCAAGCCCCAGTCACCGGTATCTGCCTTCGCAGGTCAGTCCAAGCTTCAGACAAAATACATTTCTGTAAAAGTTGCTAGTTTAGATGCGGGGCTGTCCCAGAGCCAGTCCTGTTATAATGCATTGTGCGCTCTATCGTTTCAGGTCTCTTTCTCTTCGACACGCCATGTGAGTTTTCACATGGACGAAGAAGAGGTCGTTCGGATCAACCCGCGCAAGGACGTCCTCATTCGCGGCTACGAGGACTACAGGCACCCGGTGATGTGGAAGCAGGACACGGAGAGAGACGACTCCGATTTCTCCACCACGTTCACCAAACTGGACAGCAAGAAAAGCGAGTACTCGTTCCTGGAAGGTTCTGAGCATCGCACTGGCACCAAGGACTCGATCAAAACTCAACAGCCTTCGCCTCTGCTAAAGTCCAAGAAGTCGCGGAGGCGGCGGGAGGACGGCGAGCGCTCGCGCTGCATATATTGTCGCGAAATGTTCAACCATGAGGAGAACCGGCGCGGGGAGTGCCAAGACGCACCCGACCCCATCAAGCAGTGTATCTACAAGGTGAGCTGCATGCTGTGTGCGGAGAGCATGCTCTACCACTGCATGTCCGACTCGGAGGGCGACTTCTCGGACCCTTGCTCGTGCGATTCTAGCGAAGAGCAGTTCTGCGTGCGCTGGCTGGCGCTTCTCGGCCTCTCCATAATAGCGCCCTGCATGTGCTGCTACCCACCACTGCGGGCCTGTCACCACTGCGGAGAGGCCTGCCACTGCTGCGGCGGCAAACACAAGGCCGCCGGCTGAGCCGCGCCGATGGGGGAGCAACACACGGCCACGTGACGAAACAACCGCCGCCGTCGCTTTTCTTTTTTCATTCACCCCTTGAGGCGGGTGAGGTGCTCCACCCGCCACATCGGAGGCTTTGGAGAATTGATTTGGCCGAGAGCAGCAGAAGCCAATGACCGGATCTTCTTGGGCTCTCGAGCTCACATCGAGGAGCTCGTAACGGAAGGGAAGGCGTTTTTACAGAATGAACTCGAATCACGAAATGAGCAAAAGTAAACAATTAACTAAGAGACAAAAAAAAAAAAGTATCACTTGACATGAAAATGTCAGACTTTCATTACAAATAGCGTGCAACCTTCGTGAAGGAATGTTGTCTTTTGTACAGAGATCAAAACTATAACAAAGAAAACAAAACTGGTTGTGCATACAGAGGATCGGCTGTATGGGTATGCTAAAAGGGATATTTTCTTGCTTTTTGTGAATTTGCAGTAGGGTTAAAGTGGCCTTCTCTTTCGACTGGAGCATACACTGACTGTGTAATCATTAGACAAAAGGAAACATGCACTAGTTAAGTGTTTTCCCATGAAAGGTAACCCTCATGAATAATGGTACATTCACTAAAACACTTTGGGGCAAGTTTTAGCAGTACAGAGTTTCGTTTCCGTGATGGGTGTCATTTTATTTTTCCTGCATTTTCTTTTCTTTTCCGTTGTTGTGTTAGAGACAGTGACAACATTTCTTCTGAAAGGGTAGTCATATAGCCGTTGTTATTAATCGTGCTAATGTTTTAAAACGCATCCTTCTCTACTTTGCAAGACTATTTGGACCACACAGGTGCATTCCAGCATTGAGCGATCGAAAACATGATACAGCTGTCCATATTTATCCCTGGTTCATTTCCATGTCAAGGTCAGCAAGAGATTTAGAGACCAATTAGTCAGGAAGTCCAGGAAATGTTCCGGTTTATTATTATTATTTTTTAAACGCATCTCGCGTTGATCCGACTTAAACGTGGTCTTTTCAGCTTGTAACTTGTTTTTCACGCTGAAAGAGTGCTCAACTAGCAAGTTTTTATTTGTTTTAGACACATTTTGGTATTTTAACGATCAGAGTTAAAAGGGTGTCCAATTTCTTTTATCAAACAAGGCACTTGCATTCATTTTCAATTGGACATCCATGTTTGTTTGTTTTTTTTCTACTCAAATGCCCCTTCGCAAAAGCACTCAATTCCAAGCTTTGGTTACAGCTTCATGTCCTTGTTTTCTATTCCATCCCATGTCTCGTCTTTGTCATAGTTTAGAGTTAGTGCATTATTTTTCTTCATTCCTCAGTGCACACGAAACAAAAACACACAAACTGACCTGGTGCAAGATTTCTCTCGACACCATCAATCACTGGGTTCAATCACTGGGTGTACATGATGGAAAAAGTACATTTAAAAAAAGAGGGAGGAAAAAAAAGGTCTGCAGATTCACAAACCCAAACAAAATATTATTAGTAATTATTAGTCATTGCATTTCCAACAACAACAAGAAAATATTCCCAAATGAGATTTTCTTTTTCTTCTTAGCAGGATAGTTGCTCCCGATTCCAAAAATGGCCAGTAATGAGGCGTTCCATACTCCAGTTGTCTGATCTCCCTGTGCATTCGAACATCAACATACTTTACTTTCTATGCAAATATATTTCCATGAGAAACAAACAAACAAAAAAAAAAACACTTAGCTCTATTCATAAAAGTATGTAATGTGACACTTTAATATTTTAGATGTTAATCTTGGTACCAAACTCAAAAATCTTTATGTAAATATGTAACACTATATTTAAGCGACAAATAATAATCCCGTTCAAAATTTTTAAAAAGAGAGAGTTGTATTTATCACTGCTGTCGGTATATATACTATAGCTTGAGTTGACGGCATTATGTACATAGGTCACCTTTTAGTATTATTTCACATTGAAAGTAGGGGGCTTTTTTTTTTTCACCCATTTTTCACATTGAAAGTAGGGGGGGGGCGTACATGATGAAAAAGATCAAGCTTTTTTAAATAAATAAATAAATAAATAAATAAATAAAATAGATAAAAAATAAACTAGAGATTTTCTCTAGTTTGCTAATGCAGAAAGAAGGCCAGAGAAGGTACAGTAGTCTCAGTCCACTTCTCCAAGGTTTTGTCATTTGAAGCTGCTAGAAACAATCACTAATTTTGTGCTGAGAGGAATAAAATTCAGCTATGGATGACTGTTAAAACTATTAACAAAAAGTTTACTGTTCATCTTTTCGTTAAGCACACCCATTTTTACGTCTTTTTTTTTTTTATATGAACTCGTTCCTTCCCATATTGTATTGGATCGTTTTTGTTTTGTTTTGTTTTTATGTCGCAAGCTGAACCAAGGTTTGATGAACCTTAAGAAAACTTGCTGGCTGAGAGGACATGTAGAATATGCCACAACCATACAATTTATATTGTAAACAGATACTGTAATGCCTAGTTTCATTCTGCATTAAGCAGCACGGTGAAGCCACATGTAATGTGCTGTATTTAATATGCAACCTGTCCGCTTTCTTTTGCTTCCTTTCCACTTTGCCGTTAACTGCGCATTTATCCGTCTTCAGTTTTGTTTTGCTTTTTGTTTTTGTTTTTTTACCACTTGCTGCTAGTTCTTTATTTTTGAACTTTGAGTATAACTTTTGGGAATGCATAAAAGATGAACATTCTTTACTGTTTAGAGAAATGCTTATGTAAATCTGTCATTTCAGTGTGATGTAAAACAAAAAAGAGAAAAACAGCAGCAGCTATGTTCACAGCAGTTTAGTGGTTTCTTTGGAATTCTTCGATGCTTTGGTGCACTGACATGTAGCTAGGCTTTTAATCCCATCAAACACAAACACACACACACACACATACACACACACACACACACACACACACACACACACACACACACACCTCCCCCCCCTCCTCCCTTTCTCCATAGCGCTTGATGATGTAAAGCTCACGTGATTAGTTTGCAGTTGTGAAGACATTTGTGTTATGGTTATTGCGGTATAAATGGTACTCTGATGATTCCACTATGAACACTGCCTGGTTCTTTATCTGCATCTCTTGAGTTTTAGTGCCATCTGCTTCACCCACTGACAAACCTCGAGAAAAAAGGAAAAAAAAACAACAAAAAAAGTGCCTCACGTCCATCAGAATTTCCATCCGAATCTTTAACCTGCTCTTGCTATGGTTGTATTGATTTATACAGGTCTAGGTATTTGTATCATGGATTGAAAAAAAAAAAAGAAAAAATACCAAGTATATGATGTATTATTTATAGTTCAGTAACTCATGTCATAGTTGTATTTTCTTTATACAGATGTAGCTTGTTAAGTTTCATAAATATATAATGTAAATATGCAAACAAATGTTTGTAACTGTTTTTATGTTACATCATACACTTGTAATTTGACATATAAAATAACATTACCATAATAAAAGGTGAGTTTTAATGTATCTTTGGCTCTGCGTGTGTGGCTGTTGAAGGATGTATTTTCACAAATGGGAAACAGTAGCTATAGGCCAACTATATCAATACTGAGTAAAAGGTTTCCTGAATACAAAGTGATTTAAGAGTGCCCATGAAATCTAAGTGTAATATGATGCCACTATTAATAAGCTTTCCCATCTTTACTCTGACTGGATTGGATGTACATCCAAACTACAAATATCTCACCAATCATTTCAGTAACAATGTGTTCATTCATGTACTTATCCGTTCTAATCAGCCCATTATGTAGCAGCATTGCAGTGCATACACTCGTGCAGAAACAAATCAGGAACATCAGATAATGTTCATGTACTTTTGCACATTCTTATGCTGGATGTGATCCCCATAAACATTCATTGGTGGAAATGTACTAACGAGAAAGATCAGAGGAGATCGGCTAGACGAGTTCAACTTGGGTAAGAACACAACTGTAAGGATATCTGTATACTTGGGGTTTCTCTGAATTCCAACATAATTGACTTGATTACATTATTTGCATAAATGAGCAATTCCCATATGTATTCCTAGTAAATGATGCATTCTAGAACAAAGATATTGATGTTACATTTTAGTGTTCCTGAATTATCTTTATAATTATGCCTAATTATATATTGCATATTATGTATTAAATAAATATCATACATGAAATAAATAAATAAAAAAATTAAAAGTTATAAAAAAAAAATTAATGTGCGTGTATGAATAGGGTTTTGTAAATTACGAAACAAATTTGCGTTTAACTCTGCGGGGTTCACGCATCTGAAGCACTGAAGGACCATAAGGACAAAGGCAGTTTTTGGAGATGGCCTTGAAAAACTTCTGTGATGTGTCAGTGCACTCTGTGACATCACAACGCCCTTTGCCATCATGAAGGCTGCATGAATCTCGCCCCTCCAGTGGCTATTGCGAGGTGGCGCTATACAAAGAGAAAAAAGCTTTGTTTCTTCGTTTAGAGCCGTTAATTGTCGAAACTACGCAATGTTTTTGGATTTTGCCAAAGATCCCGGACATACAGAGATGCACCAAGTTTTAAAATGATATCTCATTGCGTTCAGGAGTTATAGGCAATTGTGTCAATGTGGCCTACTACTTTGATCTTAGAGCCATTCCAAAGGTGAGTCGAAACTGCAATAATCTTTGGAAATTGTAATTTTATATATATATATATATATATATATATATATATATATATATATATATATATAGATATATATATATATATATATATATAATATATATATATATATATATATATATAGATATATATATATATATATATATATATATATATCTATATATCTATATATATATATATATATATATATATATATATATATATATATATATATATATATATATATATATATATATATATATACCCCTCCCCCCCCATGTCCAAATGGCTTGAGACTTTGTCAACCTCTCCCCCAAATTGATCTCTACCACCTGTCCCAGTTTCAAGACTTCTAGGATTTACGCTTTGGTCTGCACGATAACTTTTATTATTATTAATATTAATAATAATAATTAATAATTATAATAACGACAATCACAATGGGTTTCAGCGCTACGTGCTTGAACCCTTAATAAATAAACAACAAACTGCAAATACCTGATCGTAACTAGCAGGGTCCTGGCGGAACTGTAAATCAGGGTTTGTGGTGAATTACGGACGTATTACCGATGCGCACGCGTGCTGCGCGCTTGAATCGAAAACGGCACGCTTTCCCTCTTGGCTTTATGATTTGTTTATGTTTGTTATTAGTTGTGGACAATGGAAAGCGACATACTAGATTGGCCTTGATCAAGTTGGGTATGTAATATTTCGATTTGTTTAGTGTAGAGTACTTGGCACGGTAGCTTAGCGCTTTAAGCTAGGTACGCTAGTCTGTGCTGTGAATGAAGTCCATAATCAAAACGAGGTGATAACAGCAATAATAACATCTTACTGTTTCAAACCAGCAAAAACCAACTGTTTACAACACGGACTCTAGTAATAATAAGACGTCTAGTGAAGATTACAACACTTACAATCCTTATAGTATCTTTATTTTAAAAGGTTGTACTGAATAATTGTAGCTGGGATTTACAGCACAGATTCCTCAGAATGCACACTGAGAGCCGTCATGCTCCTTATTGTAGGTAGAATCTAAGGCAGGGTTGTCCAATCTTTTCCACAAAGGGCCAGTGTGGGTGCAGGTTTTCATTCCAACCAAACCAAGTCCACCCTAAAATTGACCTGCTTCAATCTAATGATTTTCATTTTCAATGCCTATCAGGTGTGACCCTTAAATGATTGGATTGAAAATCTGCACCCCCATTGGCCCTTCGTGGAAATGATTGGACACTCCTGTATTAGTATTACTTAAGCCTTAAGTCTTAATCCATTCAATTAAGGGTCACACCTGATAGGCATTGAAAATGAAAATCATTAGATTGAAGCAGGTACATTTTAGGGTGGACTTGGTTTGGTTGGAATGAAAACCTGCACCCACACTGGCCCTTTGTGGAAAAGATTGGACAACCCTGATCTAAGGCATGTGAAGGAAATCTGTTTTCTGGACACTGAAGCAGCACTGTCTTGTTGGCCCTTTGGATGCTGATTATTTCCGATGCTAACTTATAGAGAATAGATAACACTGTAGAATTATTTCACAGCTACAGTGGTTTCCTTGATGAAAAGACGCTTTCGGAGGCATGTGAGCAAGGGTTTAACTCTCAGGAGTTTGCACATGTGTGTTCATGGTTATCATCAGAACTTCGCCAGCACTGTGATGGCAAGGATCACAAATCTGAAATCTCAGGTACACTTTTACATCATATGTCAAGTATTTTTTTACTGCATTTTCCAGGCATAGGAAGACCACACTGTATTCTACTTTTATGAGCTTTCTTATCCACAATGTGTATCTACAGAAAATCCTGAAAAATCAAAGATTGAAATAAGTCAATTGTTGAAAGAGCTGTCCTGTCCATACAAGGGACTCGATTGTGAGCTGAAGACCAAAAAACAGCATCTGGAAATCCTTTGTAAGTGTTTTTATTATTATTACTCAAATGTTATCAAAATGCTGTGATTCAGAGTGACTATTTTTACTGAACAATGTTGTGCTTGCAGTGTTTTTAGTGTCAGAACTTCAGGCCGCTCAGATTTTAACGAGAAAAACTGTTCACGAAACAAAAGGTGCGAAAAGGAGCTCGCCTCTTCAAGACCTCCAAGCAATTTGCAAAGCTCTAAAACTCCCAGAGCCAGATCAACAGAAAACAGACTTATTCACAGAGATAGAAAATGAGGTACATTTTCTGCACGTTCAATGAATATTTGAAAAAAAAAAATATATATATATATCCATATGAAAACCGTATAAAGAATTTTGCAGCAGATTTTGTTTGTTTCAGGTAAAACTTTTGCTGAAGAAAGTTCCAGAGAATCACGTTGGAAAACCAGTTTTAAAGCAGTCCCTTAGCAGCGAGCAATGGGTATGTATTCAAAAGAGGTTTAGTATTACAGAAAAGCATTATAAATAGTCAACATTTGATAGAAAACATGATGGTGTAACATGCATTGGTCTAAATTTGGGGGAACTAACAAAAAAAAACCACCTGGAGTAAAATATTGGAGGACCAAAAAAACATGTTCATTGGCTTTAAATTGCTAACAAATCTCATACAAAACATACATCATGTACAAAAAAAGTGGTAAAATTTTTATTGATTGTAAGTAATAATCATTGACTTGTTTTTAATCCACAGAGGCAGCTGGAGAAGATAAATAGTGTTCTCTTGGCAGACTATGAGTGTCGCCGGCGCATGCTGATCAAACGCTTGGATGTTACTGTGCAGTCTTTCAGCTGGTCGGACAGAGCCAAGGCAAGTTGAGCTGCAGCTTTCTGTCATTGTATTATGTTTCTATGTCATTATTTGAGTGTTTTTTGACACCACAGAACCTCTAAGCAGATCCAGGATACTCTTGGCTTGTCATTTTATAAGGAACCCTAGAGTAACATTGGGTAGTATGCCCCTTTGCTGACAGGTCCGTTTAAGAAAAGTGGATTTCGTAAATATTGCAAACTGTTTAGTGCATCACATTGGGGTTTTTTTTGCAGCGCAGATTTTTCATGCTGTGTCTCCTCAACCCAAAGATTTTCAGTGGACCCATATTATCCCATGCATGTGTTCAGCAACAGCACTCGTATACCGTGACATTTCAATAATTCTGCATAAAATCAGTTTTATGTGCACAGTGTGTGTCAACAAAACAAAAAACTGCCCATATTAAATGTTAAGTCATTTTGGGTTCGTATAGGCTGTTGATGCCAAATCCCATCCCAATCATCTGGATGGTACAACAGAAATCCAAACTTAATAGTTTTGTTCTCCGTAGATATTTGGTGCTTAGTTATTGTGTAGTCTGCGTTATGAGATGCTTTTCTTCTCGCCACAGTTTTAAAATAAGTGGTTGTTTGACTTCTCATAGCCTTTTATTCCATCTTAACCCAATCTTGGTACTCTTGTCTGACGTCCATCTTGAGCAGTCATTGAGGTTTCTGAAATACTCGAACCAACCCTTCTGGATCATTTAACTATTTAGTGCTGAAAGCCATTGAGGTCATATTTCCATTCTCATTTTGATGTTTGAATAAACCATTCACCGAAGCTTTAGACGTGTGTGATTTATGCATGGTGCCGCTCCACAAGAATCCTTATTTGGTGAAGTGCATACATTGTTTTCAATGAAGTGGGCACAGTGAGTATCGGGCAAGTAAATTCACTTTTTTTTTAGGCAAAAACAGACACAATGGCCAGAGCCTATCAGCCAAAAAGACATTCCTTAACATTAAAATCAACAACAAGCCTTGCTCACCTCCTGGCTGCACGAGAAGATATCTGCAACGTTGTGAAAACTAGCAGCAAGTCTTGCAGGGAGAGGACTGCCTGCGCTGTGAACAAGGTGAGCGCAAGCTTCACTGTATATTTGGGGCACTTGTGGGTAAAGATTGAAACCGGGAAACAGCTTGTGAGTTGCTTTAGCTACAATAAAGTTACCCCAGGGAAAACGTTTCTTTGTCGTAGCCCAATAAAGTGTAATCGCTTACAAAAAAAAGCGCAAATGTTTTGAAAAGACAAAAAAAAAATTGCAAATTTTAATTGTTTTAATTACCTACTTATCCCCAACATATAGTTTACCATCAGTTCAACAGCAAGCAGAACATGTTGAGAGCAATAAATGATGGAAGAAACTCCTGTCGAACTTGCCACAACACCCCTGGCATTATTTATTTATTTGTTTGTTTATTTATTTATTATTTATTTTTTTTGTTTTTATTTTATTTATTTATTGCGGCTATTCTGCAAAGAAGAAGAATGCAGACCGTTATTTGTTGGGTTTGGTTAAACAAAAAAAGCCCCAAAGATTTCGTCTTATGATAATTGTAAAACACTTATGTAATAAATGTTTGACTCTTTGTCTGTCTGGCCGCTCCGTATTAACACCATTATATTAATAGATCGGTGTGCTTAGTCTTTTCACGCAAGCTGAGTCCTAAATGACAGTACTTTATATACTTAAATAGAGTTGAAGGTAAATACGTTTGTATTTTAGTCAAGTGAAAGTTTAAAGGGAGCAAATTTACCATAGTAATATTTTACAGAGTGTGCCTACATGGTTCGTGTACTTCATCTGCTATTTGTCTTCTCTTGTACAGATGTTTGCTATTAATTGGTATGAACCATTATTTAGTTTACTTAAATAAATTCCCATGTTAGCATTGGATAGTATAACTTTAGGCATTTCTCAGGAATTTGCCAATGAATCCCTAGGTGCTGATGGGAAGAGTTCCTGATCGAGGTGGACGACCCTCGGAGATTGAAGCTCCTCCACCCGAGATGCCACCCTGGCAGAAGCGACAGGATGGAGGAGGAAGAGGAGGAGGAGGCGGCGATACGAGGAGGCGGATACGGAGGAGGCGGAGGAGGAGGAGGCGGCGGATACGGAGGAGGAGGTGGCTACAAAGGCGGAGAACACAGGGGTGGATATAGAGGAGGCGGATATGGCGGTGGAGGATATGGAGGAGGCAGACATGGCAGTGGATGGGGCAGAGATGGAGGTAGAGGACGAAACCAGGGGTGGTGAGGGTGGGATTATGTCGTTAAAAGAATTTATTTTAATTGTTAAGTACAGTATTTAAACAAAGGTGCATATGATATGATTAGATTAGTTGCATTGTTTGTGTCTCCCACAAATTTATTCAGAGACAAAGTGTGTCCTGAAACAGGAAACAATATTTTAATGAATCCAGTGCAATGCATTGGTTCGGATAAAATAGACTTAATGAACAAAAATACAAATTTGTACATGCTTTTTAAAAATAGGAATTGGAAATAGGAACAATGTTTGTAGTCTTCTACAAATATTCTTATTCAGGGGCACATTAGTTTTTTTAAAATGTCTCGTTTGCATGCACTTTTTTTTTTGTTTGTTTTGTTTGGTAACCAGGTTTGTGTAATAGATTATATGGATTAACATTCTGTTTGATTCGGTTAGAAAAATTGACTAACAGAGACTTGACTAACAGGGCAGTCTAAATAAAACTGCTACAGTACAGCACCTCTGTAGGTGACATTTATTTTATGATGTATGTTTTGTGAATTCATTCATTCATCATCTACCGCTTTATCTGATCTTCCCTCTGGTTACGGGGAGCCTGTGCCTATCTCAGGAGTCTATGGGCATTAAGGCAGTTCAAACCCTGGGTGGAATGCCAACCCATCGCAAGGCACACACACACATTCATACACTAAGGACCAATTTCCAGGGTGCCAATCAGCCTGCCGTGCATGTTTTTGGACCGGGGGGGAAACCGGAGAACCCGGAGAAAAAACCCTGCGGCACGGGGAGAACATGCAAACTCCACACACACACGGCCGAGACGGAAATCAAACCCGGAGCCTGGCGGTGTGAGGCGAACGTGCTAACCACTAAACCACCGTGCCCCCGCGTTTTGTGAATTACTCTGTTTATTATTATTACGTTTGTTCCGTAAAATCACTTCTTAACACAGTGTAGAAATGAAGCTTAAATGCCCCTTATCGCCTATAAAGAAAACCATAACATTCCATTTACATATCATCACTACCTGTTTTTATTTTGATAAAGTTTACCGACTAACACTGGATAGGAGGCATTAATGCACTCTACTACTCAATGCATACAAATCATTCATTACATTTTAAATCTATAATAAATTAATAATTAAGAATATAGTGCCCGGTTGTAGTTATTAATTAAGGCATAACAAGGTTCTCAATGATGTATTTCAGATGTTAATAAAATTTTTCCATTTTAATGGATTCACTCATTCACACAATAGTCGCCTATAAAGTGATGAAATGTTAATGCGTATAACCTTTCTTTCAGTAAACCTAAATGTATCATTTCTTATATTTATGTAGAAGAATTTAGCAATTACTTTATTCTCTATGCTGAATGTATAAAGTAGACATCCTGACTAATAACCCAGATTTGTTGCTAATCCCTCGCTGTGACTGCCCACTGTTACAGTAATGACCACATATCTAGTGATATAACTGAACCATCTCGATGTTTACGTTCAAGTTTATTTCTTTAGTGCTTTTCCATTTGACATGTTCACAATGCATCCTTATAAAAACAAAACATTTAAATATAAGAATTATGTCTATTAATCCCTAATGAGTAAGACAAGGCAAGGAAAAACTCCTTTATATCATATGAGGAAGAAACCATGAGAGGGACCACCCTAAAAAGGGAACCCATCCTCTTTTGGATGATATCACAAGTGTCATTATTCTGTATGTGGACATCATTAGCTCAATGGTTAATATTTCCTGTTTGCTATACATATTGTGTGGATTCTGTGTCTCTTGCTGCGAAATGATTTACTGTGTTGCGGAATTCCTAAAATAAAACATCCCCAGATGTTTAGCATTCAGTTGTTTTATCTGCATTAAATACACGTTTATTGTATTTTTCATAAACCGTCAACTGGTGTGAAACATTACAGCAAATTGAGACCATTTACTTTAGCCAAAGAACTAAATAAAATTGGAAATAAATAAAAAAAAAAACACCCACAAGTGATTTCAAGTGGGAAAATGGTTATATTACACCATCTGTCCAACCCCAGACATGTTGTTGTTATTTAATATTAATAAATAGGCTAGGTAGACATAAAACAAACTACTTCCTGATATTTAAATGCAATATAAAAAACATGAAAACTACTTCATTCGACAAAAAAGACTAGTCATCTTGTGAGTTTTGTGTGAATGGATCCACTGGTATAAATGACATCATGTTATTGGCGCACATGCACTTTGTGTGTACAAGTTCTTTCATTCGGAAACAACTGTAGGAGTAATATAAGTACAATGAGCATGATTTCAACATTGGGGTATTGCTTTCTAAACCGAGACCCATTGTGCAATCTCCAGCAGTGGTTCTGAAGGAGAACTCTTTCTTTGACTTAATTACAATGAGAAAAACCACAGTATCATTGCTGGTTTGTATTTACGGGGAAGATTGCAAATTCATTGTTTGATTTTGATCCACGTTGCTTGCTCAATTTTCTTCACAAAAAAAATCTGTCCGAGCTTTCAAAAGTTCAGACCACTCCAGTCCTGTAGCTGAGTGATGCGTTAGGAGTAAATAGACCAGTAGATGATGTTGAAGAGGGTGTATGCGCCAGGAAAAATCACCCGTGAGTACTTGTCTATGGCGTGAGTGTCAATCCAGATGTTGACGTAGCTTCTCAAGCTCCTCACCTGACTGGCGGTCTGATTGTCTGCTAATGTGAACTGAGCAAAGATCCTCTCCTGTCTCACTACGTTCTCTGGCATCCCATAGTTTCCGGCTGTGCTTTGGTCCATGTCGCTATAGGCGGGAGTCACCATCATGTTCTCGTCTGGGTGTGCTATACCACATGTGCAGGGTAACTAAAGGGAAACAGTAGTTCAGTGGGTTATTCGAAGTCTCGTCTTTTTAATTAAGAACGCCTATGTTGGAACATTTCTGGAAAGCACCACTGTATAAAGGGACCAATAAGTTACATCACTTTTTGCCAAGTGAAATCGCTTGCTCAATCAACGCTCTGAAGATTGATTATGGACTGAACGTCTATTACTTGTATCATTCCTGCAGGAATGTAGCTAATATCCTTCATGCCTTCAGGTACGTTTCCATTACAATGTGTCGATGTGTTTCCATTAACCATATAGTGCGACTAAAACTGGTCCTCTCACAATGTCACTTAAAAAAAAACGAGCATGTTTACTTATACATGTGATTGGTTGCGATATATCATGTGACCTGGAACTTTTTTGCGATACATGTGACCTTTTGACGCATTTCCATTAGGCGCATTTTGAAGGGTAATGGAAACGCACCTATTGACCATTTTTTTTAAAAAAGGTACTGTCCAATACGAACTAATACTGTTGGTGTACAATTTTGCTTTTTGCTGCCAGAAAGTGTGTTAATGTTGCCTGATACCATGGGTGTCCACTCACTTGCTCTCGGAGCTTCCTCTCTGTGCGCTCCTGCACGGTGGTCAGGTAGTTGACGGCCGCGTACTCGATAACAGAGAGAAACACGAACACAAAGCTGACCCACAGGTAGATGTCCACTGCTTTGATGTAGGACACACGTGGCATAGACGCATTGACACCAGTGATGATGGTTGACATTGTAAGAACCGTAGTAATACCTGAGTTACAGTAAACAGCTCTGTGATGGCAGTATGGACTTAGAAGATTCTAGCTAGAGCAGAATACTGCAAGAGAACTAATGCATTTTTTTTGCGAATGCAGCAGTAACACTCCAAATGATAACCATTTTGGACAGGAATAACAGTAAGGTACTGTATTCCGTCAGGTTTAGATTGATCCTGTCAACTAACCTAAAGGTACCCTGGCAGGAACAGCCCTGCGATCGATCCAGAACGACACCCAGGATAACATGACCATGAGCGTGGCAGGGAAATACGTCTGCAGCAGGAAAAAAAAGATGTGACGCCGGAGGGTGAAGTGGATGTACAGCCTATTATACCATCCTGTTAAAAAAAAACAAGGTTTAGTAACAGAGTGGGTGCCAGTTTTCAAAGTAGTGCTGCAACACAATATGATGGGATACCCGTGCTGCTGTAGAAAGCAAGCTTTGTAGTTGTATGAAACTTTTGGATGAGAAACTGGGACAGTGAGATCTTGTCATCCGTGTTCAAAGACTCGTTCCCTTTCTTCCAGTACAGCATGAGGTCATCATCGGTGTATGCGTCTACAGTGGGTAATTCAACATATTTTGCAAGACATGAGTCATTCTGTACTGCAAAAGAAAAAAATTATTCTTGGCCACTACTCTTCTTGAGTTGCCAGTATATTAAATATACACATTCACTAACATGCCCCTGCATGGATGTTTTTCTCTTTTCTCGTTCGATTGGGTTTATATGTATTCTACTCTAAAGCTAAACTTCAGGACATTTAAGCAATGACAACTTGTTGAGTTGTCTTGTAAACCTTTATGGTACATACCATACTTTATTTATCGTACAGATAACTTCAGATGCTTGATGCTTCAGATGCTTGATGGTTAAAGATGTTTCGCTACACAATACTATATAAAATCCTATATTTCACATGTTTCATATGTTTCCTATGAGTAGTAGTAAAATGTACCACCAGTGCTAATTCCTACCACCATTGCTGTATATTATATATAATTATACAAAATAGAGACAGATCTACTCACGCTAGTATACCTTCTTTAACAGGTGGTAAGTGGTATTATTATCCCATTTATATTGTAATATCTCATCACAAAATAAAATTCCGAAACGTTTCTGGCAAATATTATAAAAATTCTACCAGGCCGACCAGTTTAACAGCTGCTGGTGGATTTCTGTAGTGCCTAATACTACATTCAGATTATTGTAGTCATGTATTAGTTATTTAAATGGTGACGCATTCTGTACGCATAATGTATACTGTACGCATTCATAATTTAATAAATATGATTTTTTTTTACATCTACATACAGCTTTCTATCTCAAGTGAGCAGGTTTGTGTGTCCAGGGGGAAACGACTGAGGTCCATGTTGCACATGGCAGTGACTGTTACTCTGTAAAACAAAATGACACCATTTAATCCAATCACCTTTTGCAATATTGTCTGATTTAAATGGTACAGTCTTGTTTACTTAAGAAGAAGGCATATAGACAACATAAACGGTTAGTGCCTCTTGATTGGTAAAGTTTATAGGCGGCGTTTCCTCTATACATCTTCAAAGAATGACTTGAGAGTCCTAAATGACACCTACATGTAGCTGCTAAGATGCAATGTAAGCATGAGAGGAGAAAAGAGGAGAGGAGAAGAGAAGTGAAGAGAGGAGGAGAGAGGAGAAGCAGTTCCTCGTGGCATGATCCGAGGTCCATGAGTTCAATATTGAGTGGAATGTTCTAAATTTAACTAAAAGTGGTGTATTGTGGACAGAAGTAGCCTGCAGGCATGAGCATTTGGACATCGTTGTTTGCTCTCCAGCTGATCCCTTCCTCCTGCTGCTCTGCCCTGAGCAAGATGGAAAAACCTTGAAAACTGCCACAGCAACTAGTTGAAATAACTCTTAACAAACTATACAAAAAAATGGCATTTGGTATTATTTAAAAATAATAATAATAATAATCCCACTTGTCTTGGTTGAAGCAATTGTACCGTAAACTGTAGAGCACATTTCCGTCAGGGTAAAGGCGCAGCATCACGTTGTCTGTTGTAGTGTCATGAATGAAAGATCTTTTCGAGTGAACAAAGAACATGTCTGGGACCCAAATCTTCTTTACCAGCCTGCTGTCGAAGGTCATGCTCTGGTTGTTGGTGCTTGGAAAGGAAAGGCGCTCATCCTTCCAATAATGTCTCAGATAAAGTGTCATCGTGAAGTCCTGGGGGCATACAATTACAGAATTCTGCACCACAATTGGCTTGTTTTTTTTTTTTTTCAAACTTCAATGTATTTATTTTCTTAAATGCTTTATTAATGATGACACTCTGGTTAATGATTTGACTCGTTGCAATACAGTCTTAGGAGTTAAGAACCTTTGATAACTCCTAGGAGTTAAGAACCTTTCGTTAACTCCTAATAAATAGGATTTTTATGCAGTGGAAAAAAAATTGATAATTTCATGTACTTATTCAAGTCAGTTTTTCTAACAAGAATTTTCTATTTAAAATGTATACTGTCTCCAGATTTCAAAGATTAGAGGATTAGAGGCTAGTTATAGTGACATAGACCCAATGATGTAATCCAACACAATTCTCTCCTCCATCTAGCATATGTGTTCATGTTCATAGTTCCTGCTATTTATATGCTTTAAAGTGTATAGATGTCATATCAAACACAATAGTTTACCACAACTATTACTATGCAGGTCTTATATGCTTGCCATGTATTTACCATGTCATTTAAAAGCTCTCCTACTAATTTATTTCATAGAGAAGCACTCACCATATCAACTTCAGAGATAGTGTCAAGACTCTCAACCTGAACATCTACCCCTACTGGTATAGGAGGTCCTGTAAGGGACAATATTACAAAGCAGATATTACATTCTCATTATCATAGGTGTCATCATTCGATTCATTAGAATATATTTCCATGCAGCTGTATTCATTCCGGATTCACAAATAGAACTTAATTGTGTTCTTCACAATTCTGTAATCATCAGATTGTGCTCATGGTGCTCAGGAATTGTTCTTTTTTAGTTTTTGTCTCCATTAATACTGATGATATTAATAATAATAATAAAATAAATAACAATAATAATAATCTACATTTAGGTCACAGTGGAACAAAATTCTTAAACTTGGCGTTTTGGTTATGTATTTGCCTTCACTAAGCTTTAAAGCCATCATCTCCTGACGTGACATTTCCTGGTATGATATCCTACTGTAAGAATGTACCACTATTGTACGGTTTCTGGTTTCTAAATACTAACCTAGTCCACACATACAAAGGTTTTATCCAGTTCACCATGTGATCATGCTAAATCTCTGTGAACTGGTCGTTCAACCACAAACAAATCATGCAATCATGATCAGCCTGACAGTATTCAAATATTACCACATGATCTCCGCCTTGTATCGGTTGATATTATCATTGTGTCGGAGTCCTGGCCCAGCAGATTAGCATGTAAATGTAGTTTCATTCTCAGACAGCAGTCATGACTTTGAATACTACAGATAATTTTAGCAGAAATTCTATTAGCAATTTACATGAATGCATAGTACTTGTATTCTATATACAACACGCACCTGGAATCTAAACTTGAGTCTTTGCAGAATGGCTTTTTTTAAATTCATTTTTATTTGCACGTCTCTACTCATTCAGAGTATAAAGAAAATACATGCTTACCTCCAAATGCTGGCCTCATTGTAAAGTCATGGTCTTCTATCCTTAATAACTGTTCTGATTTCGTCACAGGAGATTTTGTTAGATCTGGACTTCTTCTGAAGATTGGACTGTTTCAATGATTAAATGTAATTTGATATTTTAATAAATATTATTTATTATAGTAAATTGTTTTGCTAAAAATTATAGTAAATTTTTTGCAATTATATTGGTAAGTGATATTGCACATTAGTTCACATTGCGCATAAACTTCAAGTAAAATGAAGTAAAATCTCAGACCTGCCGGACTTGTGAGCTCCTCCATTTACCACTTCTAGTTCTCTCCGGGACCTACACACGAAGGAAACTGGGTCATTTTAATTCAATTGCACATTAATAACACTTTGCATAGTACATTTGTGTGTGCTCTTATAGGAAAACAATGCATTTTAATTTCTTTAATTTTACAGTTTATTGCCATATTATCAGTCTAATTTTCAGTAATGTCACCTCATGAAATGTTTTGTGCCTTGCATATACCGCCATTTCTTTTTTTTTTGATATATGCTCATCCATCATATAGGCACATATATGCTTTCATATATGCTTTCTGTTCTGAATTACATACAAGATTGTGTAATTTTATTCTCACTCTTAAAATGCTTAAGACAGTAATAGCTGGACAAGTCGCAGCGAAACCTCTTATTTGTCACATACATATTCATACAGAGTACAACATGCACAAAGTATAAAGCATAGAGGTATATAAAAGTATAAAGTATAACTCAATTTATAATATTTGAATATATACACTAGGAGAGCTCCGTGATTAAACCATTGGCATGTCACAAGATTGGTTTAACCTATGATTATCATATTATCAAGTGCTAAAATTGAAAATACCAAAATACATTAGCCAATCACTTTACTGACATTTAACCTGACACCTGGATCATGGATCCAGGTGTCATTCCCTTCTGACCAAATGCGTAACATTGATAGATCACAGTAAATTAATACGACAACCTAAAATACTGGTGTAGCAAAAGCAAAAGGCTGCTGTCTCACGCAGAGGAATGCCAAGGTGGAAAGTGATATTTGATATAATCTGCCATGACGAAGGCAGGGTGTTGTTGTTTAAGAGAAATAGAGAATACTGTGGTAACGGCTGCTTTTCCCTTCTGTTCCACTCAGCAGCTGGTTACTAATCCTCTTGGCTCTGAGGTCTGTCTAATCCACTCCTATATCAGTGAACAAATCTGCAGGACTATTCACTTCGGGATGTATATTGACCTGCATGTTTTAAAATATGTAATCACTTGGAATACTCATTTTTAATAAATTTACATTTTTTAAAGCTTAAGCATGGGTGTGTGTAAATAGAGAAAAAGATCATTTTCAGCAAGCAGAGCCTAAGCAAATTGTAGATCTCACACTGAAGTGCCATTAGAGTATATATTACTATATATCGCATATATAAAAATAAAAACCTAAGTAAGGTGCAGTGAAAAAATCCTGAAAATGAATTAAAAAATGAAAACATGAATGACTGTACTAATGAGTAAAGTGTTCCCATTTACTTGAAATCTGTATGGAACAGAAATGGTGTTTCATTGCAGCTTGCAATTTTCTATCTTCTATCTTAAGAATTTAGTGGTCTTGGTCATACACCAGGAGTTTACACTGTCATACTTTACTATTTAGACTAGAGAAAAAATCCTTAACAAGTGAAATATTATGATATAAGACATCAAAGCTTTATGCTTTAGCATAGCAGCTCCATCTATATGCATGTATTAGGAAGTAGGAAGAAAACAAAGAATGTGTAGTAAATCCACACAAAACATGTGGAGAACATAAAAAGAGAAGAAATGAAATAAAAGAAAATTAGCTGAGCTTAGAATCAGGATCAAATCAAGGACCAAGAACCTGAGTTGGAAAGACTACCCGGTATACTGTTCCATAAAAAAATTCTAACAAGCTTGCCTTGTAATAAATAAAGAGCAAAATGAGCAAAATTGCTTTCTACATTAGCCACTTTAAGGAAGTAATGTTGGATACATCACTTAACATTAACAAGTTTAATCATTTTTAAACAATTGAAACTATACTATATATATTTTTTCAACAATATATATTTTTTCACCATACTCACACACACAGACAGAATTGCAGTGAGCAAAAGGCCACTTTACCTGCTTTGTTTATAGGCCTCGGGTTTGTAGCCTCTCTGGTGGACTGACTTCCCAGAAGCACCCATTAAACAGATATAGATCAGGAAAATTACAGCATCTATTTGCATAGTGCACATAGTCACATCCAGTCAGATTCTACATACAGATCCTGAATGCACAGCCCAGGACATTCTCTTTTAGCACAGAAGCCAAAGAAGACCACACAGCTCAGCGTCTACTATAAAAACCACTCAGTTCTTAATCTCCCCACTGGGAAAAGCAATTTTCACTAACCCATAAATCCCTGAGCGTCAGATGGCACAGATTTGATCCCTCCGGTGGTGTATGTGTTGTATTCACCGCCCCGAACCAATTCTCCTAATGATCCAGTGTACTGAATTTAACTGTGAGGTCAGTCGTGAGGAAGCAAGAGATACTGCACAGATATACAACTGCACTGACCAGAAGATATTAACACCACCCCCATCCCTTTTTTTGAGTTTGCTCACCTTTCCTAAAAAACATATGCTGCTCTAAATCTTTCAGAATTGATGCCAATTCCATAAACAGGCAAATTAACCTTCCAAACCATCAAAGATACAGCTTTTTGAAGTGATTACAAGCTAAGTAGTTCCTCTCCTCTTTAGTATGGAGGATGCAGTGTGTATAATTTATACAAATAATTCAAATTTCAAATTGTTTGACAGCATTCTGCCTCAGTCCTTTTTAAATGAGCGTTGTCCCTGAGAAGATGACTGTATTTCAGGATCATCTTGACATATGGCTTCGTCTTACATTACATTACATTTGTAACTGTATTGTACAGAACAAATGCACACTAATGAACAAAAAGAAATTTTTGCATGTATATGTATGAGGTTAATAGTGATGCCTCTGATCACTATTTAGAGGCGCTATCGGCATATAGAGGCATATAGAGACACTAAGAGGAAGAAGATGCCTCTTCTTTCCATGATAGAGCTTTAACCTGCATTTGTGGATGACACAATATATTTCCATTTCTATTACAGGTCTAAAAAAAACCTATTAATATCCATTATTGATTCATATATTTTGAGATGGGTTGTGGCCATCAAATTCACTAATTACCTTTATTTCTTTAAATGGTCCATTTCCTCAGTGTATATAATTAATATATTTTTCCATTATTTTGTAAATATAATGTAGGTTTGTCTGATTTTTTAAAATAATTGTTATATTTACTTTTTACACATTTACATAAATAAGAAACCTAATTAACACAATTCAACAAGTCTCCTTTCACTGCAGCCACAGCTGCAATGCCAGTATACATCATATCATGCAGAGGCATCACTATTAACCTCATACATATACATGCATTTTTTTTTTGGTTCATGAGTGTGCATTTGACTATAGTGTGCATTACAGTTTTTGTAGGGATTTAAAATTCTGGTCAGTTGTGTAATTTTGTGCAAAATCTATGGGAAAGAAAACGGAAAAGCATGAATGGTTCATGTAAAAACTCAACATCTGTGTTTAACTGTTTTCATTTTCTCACTATATACAGCTTTTCTTGAAGCGCACACACAAAAGTATTCACATTCATTAATGAGGTAGTAGTATAGATACTAGGGTTTAAAAAGACTTTTGTAGAAGTTGAAGTATCGACTCAAGCTTTTTATTCAAGTAAAAGTGTAAAAGTACTGGTTTCAAAACTACTTAAAATATTAAAGGAAAAGTATGCAAAGAGGAAAATGGCATTAAAGTACAGAAGCTTAGGCCGTGCTAACCTCAATAGCTAATTTATTCAAAAGCCTCTCTACCGAACTCACTACTGTAGCTTCATTTGCGGATTTTAAAGAGTTTGATAAATAAGCCAGTAGTGAAGAAATAAAAACTTTTAAATAAAGTTTACTACTAAATAAAGACTTTTTTTTAGTAAAAACCCCATCACTTGTCCTTACTGGAGTGTTATGTGATTTGTGTCACGTGTACATGTGATGGATCGCATACAAACCAACAGGGTGTCGCAATGGTATGTTTATACTTCTCATCCAACCACAATCACATTAACTCTATCTGGATGGCACGATTTATCTGGATAGGTTTTTCCTATCATGATAAGCTATTATGAAAACAAGCCGAAATGAAATAGGAATAACGAGGCTATGTTTAAAATGTAAGGAATAAAAAGAAGATAATTGTGTGAAAGTAGAAGTAGAAGTAAAAAGTCAGCGGAAATATAATTACTCCAGTAAAGTATAGATACCCAAAATTTCTACTTAAGCAAGGTAACGACGTATTTGTATTTCGTTACTCGACACCTCTGTTGAAAAGTCAGTCTTGTAAATGTACTTGTAAGTGTGTCTACAACTAAATAAATTCCTGCTCTTCTGTTTGCTGTTTGTGGAATGAACAGTTATGAAATCTACACAAATATATTGGACCTTGTGCGCTTCTGACTCTGGTGTGCTCTCTGACCATCCAGTCAAAGGACAAAAATGCAAATGTGATAGTACTCCTACTAGATGGCCTCAAAGCCACCAAATTAATATCTAATTTGTTAAAGCAACAGCTTTAATGCTGTCTATTTGAAGTGACAGGCAGTGGATTCTGAATGCCTTATGACAGATTTCTTTAACCCCAACAACACCGGATATTAACCCTTGAACAGTTCAGAAATAAAGAGAATATCCTAGTGAGCATAATGCATACACATTCACACAATAATACATATGTTATGCATATTCATAAACTAATACATTGTATGTATGTATGGGGGATATTCTTTGGCGTTTGCGAGCAGTGGCTGCCTGCTCGTGATTGGCTCACAGCACCGGGTGTCAAAGGTCAGCGGTCGCTATGATTCTCCACAGATCAGTCAAACATGGAGTCTATCTTCCACGAAAAAGTGAGTTGTGTTGCTTGTTTTCCTTTATTGAATGGAATCGTTGTCCATTTATTTTAACTGTAGTTGTAAAGAGCGGAGGGTTGTTAAAAATAAAAGGAAATAGAAAAGAAAAGTGCGTCTCGAAGGTGTGTGTTTTAATCCAAGGCAGGTTTCTAAGTTGCTAGTTAGCCTAGCGTGCTAACTGGCTACAAACACAGCCCAGGCAAAGTCTCGTGGGAGTGACGTGGCTCTTGTTTATTGTTTTTGTTTATCGGTTAACATGTGCGTAATTGAGTTCGCTACACGAGTTCCAGTGGTCCTCGCATGCTAAGGAAGTAGCTTTTAGGGTAGGGCTCGCGTTAGCTAGTCGTTGCCTAGCCAGGTCAGGAATAAAGTGCTTGTAGAGTTTGGAATCACTTGCTTTCTATTTTCTCCGGTTAACGTCTGTTTTCCCCTCTGTATTCTGGTTTAAAGAGCATCCGCGTTTTTGCTCTGTCAAATGTCAGTAAAATGTATGAAACTCTCCTTTTACAGCAAGAAGGCTCTCTGTGTGCGCAGCACTGCCTGAACAACCTGCTGCAGGGAGAATACTTCACCCCTGTCGATCTGTCATCTATCGCACAGCAGCTGGATGAAGAGGAGAGGATGAGGATGGCTGAAGGTGGTTTACTCAGTGAGGAGTACAGGACTTTTTTAGAGGTATGGGATGGAGCTGTTTTGTTGGAGGCTGTTTTAATACTCTCTGTTTGTTTAAACTAGCCTGATGATAATGTCTCCTGTATCTGTATTCATTTATATCAGCAACCTTCCGGAAACATGGACGACAGTGGCTTCTTTTCTATTCAAGTAAGTGATTTATTTTATACCATTATTACAGCTTCATGTCAAGTCACTGCGGCTTATGTTATATATCCACGTGCATGTATGTATGCGTGTGTGTGCATATATGTATGTGTATATATATATATATATATATATATATATATATATATATATATATATATATATATATATATAGAGAGAGAGAGTCTAAGAGAGAGTTTGAGAGGCTAATGTCTTACTTTTTTTGTTATTTACTGTTGTCTTTGTTCCTGTCTACTGTATTATATATTGACTACTGTATTGACTTGAAGAAAAAGACTGTTGATATAGTGGAAAAAGATTTCAGCTGTGTAGGTTAGACAAAGCAGAATCCAGTATGCCTCCAATGCATAGTCTGCATTCAATTTTGGCCTGTTGTTCATTCTGAGATTCCAAAGTCTAAACCAGGGGTGGCCAACTAGTATGAGGCTAAGAGCGTGTTACTGCAAAGAGACACATCATACACATGGGTACACATGAACATCATCCCATTCCCATTGACGCATGTTATGTGAAAGCTCCTAAAGAGCCGCATGAGGCTCGGGAGGTCTAAACAATTTGTGTAGGACAATGTGAACTGTTACTTTTTGCAATTTTGTTATGGGATCAATAAAGTATTCTAATTTTGATGATTGATTAACACTGTAATATTTAGTGTATTGAATTGGGTTTTTTTCTAGTTGCATATAGGCATGATGTTGTTGTTATTATTATTATTATTATTATTATTATTATTATTATTATGATATATTATTAGATATCTCAAAGAAAAAATTAAACATTTGTAGTGATGTTTTGTGTATATTAGCTAGCCTTAACACTGCCCTCACCTGGATTCAGATGGCATTACATTATCATTATCTGAAGTGAATAAAGAACAGACTGCGGCTGTTTTGAGATCTAATCTGTCCGCTACTGGTATGGACAGCTGGAACTTAACTGTTTTGTTGTTTTCTTTGCAATGGCAGGTGATCAGTAACGCTTTAAGTGTTTGGGGTTTGGAGCTGATCCTCTTCAACAGCCGCGAGTACCAGGGACTCATGATAGACCCAATGTATGTTTTCCTGCGCCTTTCCATTAATCTTAATCCTCCTACTAATATTTTTCTGTGATTGATATAATTCATATTAACTAGACTGTCATCTGTGGTTTCAGAAATGAAAAAGCCTTTATATGTAACTACAAAGAGCATTGGTTTACAGTACGAAAACTGGGACATCAGGTATGATGTCTGAACAATAAAACATTTTATCAAGACAAATCAGAAAGACAAAAAATTTTCTAAACTTATTATTATATATATATATATATATATATATATATATATATATATATATATATATATATATATATATAAGTAGAAACATTAATTGGTTTTAAGGGCAGTATTCTTCAAAGGTATCTCTTCACTGGTGCGACTATAAAACCAAATCTTTGTACCAAGTCCTGTAAATGCAAAGTCATGATCCTTTATGTTGTCAGTTATGTTTTTATTTATGTTATGTTTTATGTTTTTGGACAGTGGTTTTTTTTAATTTGAATTCTTTGTTAACGGGACCAGAGCTGCTGATATCAGACACTTACCTTGCACTTTTCCTAGCACAATTACAAACAAGAAGGTAAACATGATTTGTATTTCATCTACTAATTGCATATATACATACATATGTGTGTGTGTGTGTGTGTGTGTGTGTATGTATATATATATATATATATATATATATATATATATATATATATATATATATATATATATATATATAAAATTCTTTCTTGTCTTTAGGTTATTCCATTTTTGTTATTCGAGGGAATTTGCCTGAATGTGAAGCAGACCAACTATTGCAGATAATGAGGGTGGAACAACAGCAACGACCAAAACTCATAGGAGAGGACGAGGCACAAACCAGCGGGCAGAGGTAAGGAGTTACAACACATGGACACAATGTAAAAGACTGTTCTTTAATTAAACTAGTTATTTCCCATTATTCAGGACCACTGCACAACAGGGAGTAGAGACCCAACATAGTGTGGAACAGGGTGTAGTTGACGAGGAGGATGAGGAGCTGAGAAAGGCTTTGGCTCTTAGCAGACAAGACATAGAAGTGGAAGACGAGGAGGCTGATCTGCGCAGAGCCATACAGCTCAGTATGCAGGGTAAGAGAGCATCCAAGCTATTTAAAGTACACACAGGAACCTTTTAAATATATTATCTTTTCTTTGTTATTTTTTTACTCTGAATAATATGTTGAATTTGTTCATTATATCTTAGCTTAATTGATTAACATTCACCATAGGTACTTATTATTTCAAGATTGTGTGGCTTCACAACTGTTTGATTTGGCTTAAATAATGATCAAAATGTATACCTTTGTCAGTGGTCATTAAACCACAATAACAGCGGAGTGAAAATGACCTCTCTGAGGCAGACGGTTTATAGACAGTTTATATTCGTTACAGACAGACGAATATAATAAGCAAGGTTTGGAGTGTAAATGTCTTAAGGATAGATATGTGTACAGCTGTACTTAATTTGAGCATTTTTATCTAATGAATATTTAATTCCACAATTGTATTAGTTATGGCCTGTACTGATTCACATGTCTATATTGAAGAATATGTGCTTAGACAATCTATATGGATATGATAATTACATTTTCAGCATCCCTTTTCTCCTTTCCTGCAGGAGCTTCAGGGAGCAACAACCCTATTGTTCCCAAAGATAGTAGCACTGCAGTATCTCCAGGTTCCACAGAAAACACTACAGGAGGCAAGACAGAAAACTTAACTGCAGAAGAGCTCCGCAAGAGAAGACAAGCCTACTTTGACAGGTATGAACATTCTAGCAGTTCTTAACCCTTCATAATACCTAATGCATATGCATTATGAATTTAGTGGCCTCCTAACCCCCCCTCCCTCTCTGAACCATACAGACAGTCCCAGCAACAAGCTCAATCGACCTCTTCAAATCAGCAGGACAAAAAAACATCTGGTAAGGACTATTGCCAAACGTTGAATGTTTTTAAGGAGTCATTGTAATGGAGGACAACATTAAACATGATTTTGATAACATTCCATAATAAGTATTTAAAATATTATAAGAAATATACATGGTGTGCATTGGCTGCTGTATAAGCCAAATGTGTAAATATTTAGGCAAATGGTTTGGCAAAATAACAGAACTTTTCGTACTGGAACAATTGGCCAGCATACAGTAATAGTGGTTACAGCTGTTTTTTTGTTTGTTTCTTTGTTTGTTTTTGTTTTTTTTTGTATCTAAGTAGGATTGGTACCAAAAGGAAATAATGATATTTGGATGGTCAATGAGGATTATTCAAGGAACATGTGCTACCAAATACACAGGCAACAACAGAATTAAAACTGTGTAGTTTTGTTCGCATCATTTTCATTTTATTTATTTATTTCTAAACTACATGTAATTTTCTCACATTTTCTAATATCACGCAAAAAAACAGGTCTCTATATCTATATTAAAAAAAACAGGTTTCACGTTTACGTGCTGCTGTTTTATGCTGTAGTGATCCTGTATCACTCAGGATTTCCTCAGATTGGTAGAAAATTAACAAGTCACATCAGCAACCAGTTCTTGTTTTTGCATGTACAGTTGCAAATATATCTTTTTTTTTTTTACCCTTTGTTTTTATATTCCTAGGTGGAGGACAGGACACTGGTAGTAAAGGCACACAGTGAACACAGTGGCTATGCGGATTTATTTCCAGAGCTCTTTTGCAACCATCCTTTTTAAAAAGTGCAGCCTCTTTCCTGAAGAAGGTGGCTTCAGGTCGGGAATGACCAGAAGGAGCATTCGACCATTTGCCATTAAGTGCTCTGGGGGTCCACTCATTAAAATAATCATATGGACACAACTAAAATTCACATGGGGAAAAAAAGCCTGTTTGTTCTTTACAGTTATTACTTTTACACTTATGAACAGGGAAAAGGTAGCGCTCAGCAGCCCAGTATCGTTCTCATTCCTGGCGATGGTATGATCTTTTTCAATGTAGTCATATAATTTAACTTAGATGATATTTAAATTATATGACTTTTGGAAGGATAAGTGCAGCCAGTGAATTAATCTGGTGAATAAAAAGACATAATTCGGAACCTGGGGGAAAACGGAACAGAAACTAAAATGTTTCTTTAGGTTGCAGGAGCTACACAGGACCACTAGAGCTGTTTCTGCTTACAAGGTTGGTCTTAGATTTTTTTTTTGTCGAGAGAGAGAGAGAGAGAGAGAGATAAGTTGAGGGACCTGGATTTCTGTATAAATTCTGATGCACTTACCTGTCTTAGGTGGGATAGTGTTTAAGGGCTGTTCGAGTTTGACCTTTTGAATTATATCTGAACTTGGGAACAAGTTGACGAGTCGGATTATGTTGACACTTGAAATTGAAGCCTTCCAAGATTTTGCCACATGTATATGGGAGGCTACAGGAAGAGACAGTGTTTGTACTGTATGGACATACAACAGATCCGTAAAATAACAAATAACTGCTGTTCATTTTTCAGCAGCCTTATGTTAGTCTTGTGAGTTTGCTTGTTTGTATTTGCACCAAGCTCCAACTGAGAGCAAACCTTGTTATAGGATAATCTGCATTAATCACTGGAATATAAGTATACTACATATTGGGTCATCAAGTAGGTCCTGGTAATTTCTTTTTCTTTTTCAAATGGATATCTATTTTTTCACAAAAGGGAAGAGTTTATTTTCTCTAATTATGACTTTTCTTGTGATTTTTAGATTTGTTGTGTTTTTTTCTTCTGTTCATGAGGAAATCAGACTGTTTAGCATTAAAATACAATTCTTTTAAACTTGCAATCACTGAAGGAAACCCTCTTACATTGCTTCTCAAAAGTGAGGAATCATTGATTACTCAGAGACACAACATTAATGTTGTAACGAAATAATAGCCTTTTTGTATTTTTCCTTTGATTATCAAATATTTAATATGTTCAGAATTATTAGGGAGAAACAGCTACACGGTGAATAAAAATACAAGACTCTCCTTCCCAGGACTTACCGGAAGACTTACTATTACCCGAGTTGTTATGGTAAAACTTTAATTATTATTTACTGCACTTCCAGTGCTGTAAAATAACAAGGTTTTACCAAAATGGTTTACAGGTACCTAACGCTGGACTTGTCCAGTGGTGCAAATATTAAGGGATGAGGCTGAGTGAGGAGTCACATAAAAGGTGTGATGCTAGTGGATGTATGGTGGTAGTGTATATAAATAGGCTACTAAGAAATGTAAACTTTTTTTTTCCCCCCAAACCATTTTTATTTTGTTTATGAACAGTACTTGTGAACTTGAAGTTTTTTTTTTTTATTTGCTTTTTTTGCCTTCAAAAAGGTAATAGACCTACACAGCTTTTTATCTTGACTATAAGTCTGTGTTCTTTATACTCCTGTACCAGTGCTGTTAGTTTCATTTATCATTATTCATTTTATAAATATTTTCTTAAAATTAAATGTTTTTTCCCACGAATGGTCTCTTATTTCGAATCTCTAAACATAATTGCATTATAGGTGATTCAGCATGTTATGTTGTTAGTAATTATTTTCTTTAACACATGACATTGTGTTGTATAGTACATAACCACACTAAAAGAAAAATTTGATCTTGGCTCCTACCATATTTGATTTGTTATGGATTACATTTATTTTCTGTAAGTCCACAAATTTGACCTAATTGTTAATAGATAATCCTCAGTGTACACTTGTACTTTGCTTCCCCAAACATAAGGAACAGACGAGCCAGAGCCTGATGTCCGTCGGTAAGTTAAAATAATTGCCTTTATGTTTTTATAACTGGAGCTTTTACCTCTATTTTGATATTTATTTGTGTGTGTGATCATTTATATATATATATATATATATATATATATATATATATATATATATATATTTTTTTTTTTTTTTTGTTTGTTTGTTTTTTTTTAACCAATGCACTTGAAGTTATAAACATTGTTTAGATATATTTATAATGTGAAAATATTTCATTTCAGTGAATTAAACCTTTGGACACAACCTACTATGAATCATTACTTAAATTCTTGCTGATATATTCAGCTTTGCCTTTTTATCTTTTTAAGGCCAAACATCAACCAAGACAACATCATGAATCTTGCTGTCTTTTTCCTCCTGATTTGTGCTTCCTCATTCATGCGTTCCCTCCAATCTCCAGAACCCCATACTCCGAACATAACTGATCTCACGTTTAAAAACATTGATTTTGCCATGAACCTTTATCGCAAGATTGCGAGTCGTAATGATGACAACATTTTCTTTTCACCTCTGAGCGTTTCTACAGCATTTGCTGCACTTTCCATGGCAGCCAGGAATTCCACTCGCACTGAACTTCTTCATGGACTGAATCTGGACATGTTGGAACAGACTGGGCAGCTGGAGTTCATCCCACAGCTCTTCCAGCACTTGGAGGGAAACATCAGCCAAGCTGGAGCACTGAAGCTAGAACAGGGAACGGCACTCTTTGTGGACCGTAGTTTTCAAATAGAGAGAGCTTTTGGGCATCAGCTCCAGTTATTCTTCAATGCTGAGGTCAAAAATGTCAACTTTAAAGAAACTGAAAATACTAAGGAGATCATTAATAAGCATGTGAGTGAGAAAACGGGTGGTAAAGTGAAGGAGATGGTGACTGGCATCGATCCCGTGACTCGAATGATGCTGATAAATACGATTTTCTTTCAAGGTAGGTGGCATCTAGTAAATATCATTTATTCTGCTTTAATAGTCTGATATAATAAAGACAAATCTTTTCTATATCCAGGTACCTGGAAGCATCCTTTTAATCCGAACAACACAGAAAGTGGACGCTTTTATGTAGACAAGTACAACATTGTCCAGGTTCCCATGATGTTCAATGTCGATAAGTTCTCTGTTGCCAGTGATGATGAGCTCAAGGCGAAGGTGTTGCGTCTCCCATATTTGGGTGGTGCATCTATGCTCATCGTTCTGCCTGACCTCCATGTTGATTACACTACTATAGATGATGAGATAAATGCAGACAAGTTCCTTATCTGGATTAAGAATATGAAGCAGAAGTAAGTTTTATGGCAAAATGTGTGTTATCGTTTCGGATTTGTTCATACGAGTTCTCTTTGGTGTTTCAGTGAAGTATATTGAGATTAAGGATATGTTTAAGTCAGAACTTTATTTATTAATCTAATATGTCACTGTCTCGTTTCCAGGAAACTGGAGGTTTCACTTCCAAAATTTACAATGGAACAGTTTTATTCTCTACATACCATTCTATCAGACATGGGCATTCAAGATGTCTTCAAGGATACTGCTAACTTCAAAGGCATGAGCCAAGAGCCTGGTCTGAAAGTCTCCCAGGTCCTTAAGCAATTTTTTATCCTTAAACATCTTTCTGTAAAGTGTATAATCATTTGGCTGTTATTGCAGGAAATGTTGGGGGGGACGGGGGACATTTTTATGCCTTCAAAGCTACAGCAAAAATCCCCCCCCCCACACCACCCTCCATTTGTATTCCTTTTTAGAAAGTCAGGAAGGTCTTCTCAATGTTGCTATTCCCATCATCAGTATCATAATGTATATAACGACTATATTTTAGATGATAATTTGTAACCCAGGCACAAATGAGTTCAATTGAAATCACCGACCATATTGCTCACTGTTGTTAGAATAAACTCATCATTACTAAGACAGTTTTAGCTATCTAGTTTGTTGCTCACAAAACACATAAAGCCTTTTCACCTTGATGCGCCAAACGCACCAATATGCAAATATCTTAATGTATTGATCCTGTGGGAAAGACTTCCCAAATTGAGTTAACTCAGATGTTCATTCAAACGCAGCAATGATCTAATTGGAGTTTAAATGATATGTATTTAGGGAAGTTTGGTCCTTTAATCAGGCATGACAGCCATATTTCCTCTTGGGTTGTGTCCAGGTATTGCACAAAGCAGTGATTGAGGTGAATGAGAAAGGCACCATTGCAGCAGCAGCCACAAGTGTGGGCATCACACCATACTCCATGCCAGAAACCTTCACTGTGAACAGACCTTTCTTCTTTTTTATTTACCATGAAGCAACCAACAGTCTGCTGTTTATGGGCAGGGTGATTGACCCCACTAAGAAATAAATCATTTCTACTGTCAGATGGATTGAGTGCTTTATTTCAGCTTCTCTCATGATAACTTTTGTCCAATAACAAGATAATTGTAATGTAATATAGAAGAATATTATTTTCTTTTCTTATTGTACATAAGAGACTTTCCACCGAACATTTGTATCCTTATTAAATATGAAATGTATAAAAATGCATGAAAATCTTTTATAAAAAGATCATTTATCCAATAGTTTACTTAATTACATGACTCAAACATTTATAAACTTTTAGTTTGGGTGTCCTGTAAAAGAAAAAAAAGAAAAAAATTACATATATATATATATATAATATATATATATATATATATATGCCAAATATTTTATCAACTATTTCTTTAGTATAAACACCTTTGTGTGTGGAAGACAACAGTATTGGTTGTCTTTTTTTTAAAATTAAATATAATTAACCATCAGTTTACAATATAAACAAAATAATTAAACATCCTTTAAAAAATAATGAGTAGAAAAAAGGTGCCCAATATACATTTCAAACAGTTAAATGTGTGTTGTTAGACACAATGTTGAAAAAAAAGTTTTTTTTTTTTAATGATTTTTTTTTTTAAACGGCAAAAGCAAATGTTACCCATTTGGTGGAATGCCACATTCTTCTTTTATTTTTCTATAACTAGAGTATTTACTGGAGTGTATGCCCTTATTATTTTGTGGTTTTATTAAACAACAAATTACCTAAAATTGTGACAATTGGGTTATACATTTAGTACTTGTATTTGACTTAAGATTCATTGTGTAAAGAAAGTTATACTTACAGAGTGGCAGATTGTGTAGCAATGCAACTGCAAAGTTTTAAGGTCCACTGTCCCTGTTTCCTATCTTTTTGTTTGTTTGTTTGTTTGTTTGTTTTTTGTTTCTTCCTCTTGGCTCCAGTCTCACTGTGGCCCTAATCAGGATAAAGTGGTTACAGAAATCCATATGTACTTGTTGAACATCGCATTTAATATGTAAATAAAAAAGATAATTAAGAATAAATGCTTCTAGGAATATTGTACACCATAACAGCATAACTTTGCTCCTGCAATTAAAAAAAATATATCTTAACATGTACATATAGGATATTTTTTGTTGCTTTTTCCGCTTCCCAAAATGATAAAGGAATGAATGTATGAAATAGAGGTGAAATGATTGACTGCCGGTTAGCACGTTCGCCTCACACCGCCAGGATCCGGGTTCGATTCCCGTCTCGGCCATGTGTGTGTGGAGTTTGCATGTTCTCCCCGTGCCTCAGGGTTTTTTCTCCGGGTTCTCCGGTTTCCTCCCCGGTCCAAAAACATGCACGGTAGGTTAATTGGCACCTTGGAAAATTGTCCCTAGTGTATGAATGAATGTGTGTGTGTGTGCCCTGCGATGGGTTGGCATTCCATCCAGGGTGTATCCTGCCTTAATGCCCATAGACACCTGAGATAGACACAGGCTCCCCGTGACCCGAGGGAAGATCGGATAAAGCGGTAGAAGATGAATGAATTAATGAATATATAGAAATATTTTGGTTTATTTAACACATTTTCCGTTTAATTCATTATTCCGTACGTGCCATCACAGTAAGCATACCTTCAGTATTAATGTACATTGCAAAAAAAAAAAAAAAAAAAAAAAAAAACACTGACGGAGAGATTGTGTACATTTGGAGCTCTACAGAAACACTTAGTTCGGAATGATCTGGCAACCCCGATCGCCGCCATTGCTACAGTAATGGCAGCTCCCACGTGTAGCGCTTGTGCATGAGAAACAGCTTTCTACGCGTTATAAATCATCACAAACATCAACATTTGGTGAGTATTATACGTATTTCTTTAAGTAACAATTCATTTTTGAATTCTGGGTGGTGTAAAACATCACGGTTATAAGGACGCACGTGATTAAATACGAAATATTGCCTATTAGCTTATGAGTTGGCCGCCGTGTTTTCCGTAACCTATTTATGACCGTCACACGAATTTCATATCACGATTATATTCCAAATCTTATCACGGTTATCAATGTTCTCATGGTTTTGCGATGAAAAATGAGATGAGAATGTCAAAAGAAAAAAGAACTGATACGCAAAACATTTTAATACGTTTTATACTTAAAAATCAACCAACAACAAATACACGCACCTTTTAAAGCGTGAGTTAACATAAAATGAAGCCCTGAAAGCTAGAAATGTTCCTCGTGCATATAAAAGCATCAAATGCACATATTAAAATCAACACAAGTAAACCAATGTGCATGTAACATCACTACAATCATATGTAAACAAATCAAATAAACAGCAATAATTGTATATGTGTTCTTTATTTTCGGCATGAAGCCAAATAAATGCATGGAAAACATGTTGAATATTGCAAACAAACATCCCACTTCGTGACCCCTCCTTCCCCTTTATTTTCTTTGCGGAAGCTTTGCGTTAATTCCAAGTGAGGTGATGAAATATTTAATCTCTAATCAATATTTGGTCCTCTTAGATGGCTGGAAAATCTCCATACGCCATATGATATTGTGCCCAAAACTACAATCCGTGTTCCCGTCCTGTGTCACACTGATGCTGGCTGGAAGGGATTTAATCAAATAAAAATAATTTAACGATAATCAAATTAATGATACGATGTTAATGATGAGTAAATTTTAAATGACAATACTAACCGTCAGGACATTTTATTGTTGTTTATCAATAAACTGGTAATCATTTCATCCCTCGTAAATAGCAAGATAAGATTATCTTGGAAAAAAATCGTTTTAGTTATGATCATCAGCACTATGCAGGTTTAATGTGTTTTATCTAACAGTTACTTCATTCTTCATTGCTGCTCTCTTTTCTTTAGATAAAGAAAGATGAAGAACAAAGGCGTGAAGGCGATAAAGCGCATGGGACCTTCCAAAAGAGGGATTCTTATAAAGGGCAAATGGAAAGCTGTGGAGCTCGATCCTAGTATTTTTGCAGATGAGGCATTGGGAGAAGTGGTGTGTTTTGAAGAACTCACAAATTATTCCCTGGTTGACTCTAAAAAGGCCGGGATCATCCCTGGGCTCGTGGAGGATAAAAAGAAGAAAAAAGAGAAAAGGAAAGCCCCACAGGTGGAAGAGCATGCTTTAGAGGAGGATCACGATGAAGAAGCGCATAAGAAGAGGAAGAAAAAAAAGCAGCAGCCCGAGAGCGATGATGAGCTCGCCGGTTATGAGCTGGACCACATGGAGAGTTTGGCTGAAGAAGAAGAAGAGGATGAGACACTTCAAGACTCGGATGAGTACACTGAGCTTCCTGCGGAGACAACACAGAAGACCAAGAAGAGAAAAAGGAAGAAGAAGAAGAAACAGAAAGCAACAGAAAAACCAGTGGCTGATGATGAAATAGTCCCTGTTGATGATGTCAAGGTTCCATCTAAAAGTAAATCCAAGAACTGGACGGATGCAGCTCTGTCAAAAACAGCAGGTCAGGACACAGACGTATCAGCATGGAAAGATCTCTATGTACCAGAACCTGTGCTGAAAGCACTGAGCAAACTTGGATTTTCTGCCCCTACACCAATTCAAGCTCTGGCTCTTCCTCCGGCAATTCGAGATCACCTGGACGTTCTTGGTGCTGCAGAGACAGGTAACATTACAAGTGGATGCAAGAAAAACACATATTTTCATTGAGTTTTTAGTGTCAGTGGGTGGGAATAATATTTATAGTGTTCTACAGGAATCTACATGTTCATATGTTTACACATACTTATTTTCATATATCTGATGATGTATGGCAGGTGAAGGCATCTGAACTTGAAATATCATATGACCATGCAAAAATTAAATACTGTCACCCTTGGTACTGTCTATTTTGACCGTAAACTTTTATCGTTGCTCTGCAGGAAGTGGAAAAACTTTGTCTTTTGGAATTCCGATCATCCATAGAATATTAGAGTGGAAGAAAACCCTTGACAGTAAAAACACCAGTGAGGAAAAATCGGATTCTGTGGAAGAATTGCAGGGCATTTACTTGCCTTCAGTCCGAGACTCAAACGATGAAGAAGAGAATTGTACAGAGGACAAAGGTATTGTGGGCGGTGAAAATAAGGAGGATGATTGTGGCTCTGACGATGACCATCAATGTCAAGATGATGACTCTGGTATACCAGTAGATGAGGAGGAAGGACTCCAGACCCAGAGCTTCCAAACAAAGAGAGGAGAAAAAGACGACAGGAAACAGCCTTTGCTTGGACTTGTTCTTACACCGACCAGAGAACTAGCAGTGCAAGTCAAGCATCATATCGATGCTGTAGCCCAGTTTACAGGTCTGTGGTAATAAAGTGCATGTTTGTTAATGGTTTGCATCTTGTGGTACTGATTGTGTTCTCTTGCCACAGATGTAAGGACTGCTCTATTGGTGGGAGGGATGGCACCGCAGAAACAAGACAGGATGTTGAAGCGCAGACCAGAGATTGTTATTGCAACACCAGGGCGTCTGTGGGAGATGATTCAGGATAAACATCCCCATCTGTGCAACCTAAAGCAGCTTAGGTAATGCTTTGAAGTGTACTTCACTACACCTGTGACACATTCATTTGTGTTAGTGCGTATTGTGTATTATCTGTCACTACCTAATTAATGAACTTAACAGAGCTCTGTAACTGCTCATTAAGACAGTCCGCGAGAGTGACTCTTATTAAACTATGAAACTATCACTATTCAAATGAATCAAAGTATAACATGCGCAAAATGATCTCCTCAGATGTCTTGTTATTGATGAAGCTGATCGCATGGTGGAAAAGGGTCATTTTGCTGAGCTTGAGAACCTACTGGAGCTGCTCAACACCTCCCAGTTCAATCCGAAGAGGCAGACCTTTGTGTTCTCTGCTACACTGACCATGATCCACAGCCTCCCTTCCCGAGTACTACACAAGAAACGAAAGAAGCTGGAGCAGCGCAGCAAACTGGAATTGCTCATGGAAAAAGTAGGGATCAAAGGCAAGCCTAAAGTAATCGACCTCACCCGGAAAGAAGCCACAGTGGAGACGCTGACTGAAACCAGGATCCAGTGTGTCAAGGAGGAGAAAGATTATTACCTCTACTACTTCCTGTTGCAGTACCCTGGGCGCACGATGGTGTTCGCCAATAGTATCGAGTGCATCAAGAGGCTTAATTCCTTGCTAACTATTTTGGACTGCACCCCACTGCCCCTGCATGCTAACATGCATCAGAAACAGCGATTGAAAAACCTGGAGCGGTTTGCAGAGAGGGAGAGGTGAGAAACAGTTACTTCTCTGTAGATGTATGTATTATTTGCAATACTGCTTTCTATAGCAATGGTGATGATGCAATTGATTTTTTTTATTTTTTATTTCTTGACCTGTGTAAATGTAGACAATATAAATTTGATTTATTTTAAGATCAAATCATTTTGTTTTTAAATCAAAAACAGCTGCGTCCTCCTCACGACGGATGTCGCTGCTCGAGGGCTTGACATTCCAGATGTCCAGCATGTCATTCACTATCAGGTAACCATTACTTTGATTTGATGGCTCATGTAAAAAAAAATTTAATTTGTGGACTACTGCTAGCTAATTTTTTGTCATTCTGGAAAAAGGTCCCCCGTACCTCTGAGACATATGTCCATCGGAGTGGGCGTACGGCTCGTGCTGCAAAAGAGGGTCTCAGTTTGCTTCTGATTGGTCCAGACGATATAATGAATTATAAGAAAATCTATAGGACGCTGGGCAAGGATGAGGATCTTCCGATGTTTCCTGTTCAGAACAAATGCATGACTGCCATTAAGGTATAAACTTTATCACTCTTTAAAGGGAAAGTGGTACAATTTCCTCGTGGATCTGTGAAGCAAATTATTACGTGTATCGATAAAGTACTGTAATTATATTTTATACAGCTTACATAGGAAATAAAACTGACCTAATTGGTAGGTAACGACTGTTCACTTCTACAGGAACGTGTCGATGTGGCAAGAAAAATAGAAAAGATTGAATACTACAACAGTCGACAAAAACAGCACAATTCCTGGTTCAGGCAAGCAGCAGAGGAAATGGACATAGACCTTGACGATGACATGCTGTTGGGTGTGTATTATTGAGCTGTAAATGTATTACGCACTGGTTCTATACCTATAAAGGGTCTTTGTTAGTAATTAATACTATGGTTTATACATTTCAGGAGGACGCAGGGACGAAGAGGATGAAACCGAACAACAAAAACATGTGAAAGGCTTAAAAAAACACCTGAAGCACCTGCTCTCCCAGCCAGTCTTCAAAATCTACATGAAGACTAAATACCCTACTCAGATGGGGAAACTTCAACTGCCAGAGCTCATTTTGACCAAAGAAACAGCTGTAATCAGTGTGGCCAAACAAAAAGACAAATGTAAACAAAAGAAACGAAAATGAAAACAGCGAATGTAGTGATATTTATACTAAACATTTTTCTTTTATACAAAATGAGATCATTTGTTTCAGCAACAATACATGACCTGATTGTATGCAGTTTTCTATTTGGACACTGTAACAGATCTAATGTAGATAAAAAATTGATTTGTCTAATTACATCATTTCAGAAAAACATTCGCATGTTGGTCATCCATGAACTCCCTGATTCCAGCTTGTTTGGTCCAAGCATTATTTCTAGTGTTCTCTGTGCTTGTAAAGAACGTCATAATGAGACGTCTTGTAAAGAAGATACAGGGAAGGCTCAGATCCTTCAGGAATGGTGTGGGATGTAAGATGACCATCAGTCCCATCCATGGATATAATACACAGATTAACATCCAACTCCTCAGATAAGGCCAGGATCTCCACGTGATCACATTCCATCGCCATGGCCTCCACTTCCTAAGAAAACATCAAAGCATCAGTGTGCAGGAAATCTTGTCTGATAACTGTAGATGTGATTGAGCTCACCTGAGCACAGTAATCCTTTACATTTGAAGCCGCCACAAAGTTTTGGAAAAAATCTGCATTGTTTTGTATGTGTGCTGAAGTGAGCAGCCTCAGATACTGCACCATGCAGTCTGAAGTAGCCTGGTCATTAAAAAGGTCTAACAGTGTTTCTTCACAGGCATCTGTTTGAAGTCGATCCAGTACTCTGTTAAACTTATAAAAATAAACACAAAGACAAATCCTTTTATTTATTTATTGTCTGTATAGGATTGTGTGGTAGATACTGCAGTATGATAATGTAGATGATTTGGTATTTTGAGCTCTTGGATCATATGCACTTACTTCGCCGAGTAAATCTTTAATAGCACCTTCATCAAAGCCAGCTGTGAGCAGCAACTCGTGACTTCTCCTCAGCTTCTCCCTGAAACTAAGAAACAATAGAACATAGGTTATTGGTTAATATCGTTCCAGAAAATGTACAGTAGAAAATGTAGAATATACCTTTCTATACCGCTCCCGTGTTCATTGTATAGTAAACTTTCCATAAGTGTAAAGCAAAGTGCCCTGTAAAAACAATTCCCATCTCCTTTAACTCTGCGGATAAACCCAAACTTCTGGCAGATATCCTAGGAGAAACAAGGAAAAGTGAAAAAAGTATTTACAAGATAAAATGTGTGTGTATATATATATATATATATATATATATATATATATATATATATATATATATATAATGATAAATACATTTTCTATATCTATCTATCTATATACCTTATGTTTTCCATCTTCTGACTCTTTCAGTGTCTGAGCTGGAATTGTCTCCTTGGTGGACACCAATTTGGACGTGTCCATTTGAACGGACGGGGCGGGGGGGGCTGCGCCACCTCTTAAATGACGTCACGCAGTGCTCGAGATCCTCGCAGAAACACTGATTGTATTCTCTCGCTTAATCGAACACTGGGTTTGTCGACGAATTCAAGTCGTTCCTTGATTTAATCTAATGTAGATTGGTGTTTAAACGCTTACAGTTTGTAGTTTTCAGTCCGAGACGTTTAAAAAAAAAAGCGAATGATAAAGACCTCGATGTACAGCGCGACAGAAAACAAATGGTAGCTTCCGTGATGACGTAACACACTTGCACGCGCAGAGTCGAGAGCTTCCGTGAACTGATTCCCCCACGTGCGCCAGCAGTGTTTTTAGAAGATCTGGCCACTTCTGGTGATGCACGCGCGCGTGTTTCTCTTAAAGGGGCAGGACGCTTTTAACGGATAACATGAAGCTTTTTCTTTCTTTTCTTTTTCTTTCTTACTTAATTACTTTACTTTATTCTCTCTCTCTCTCTCTCTCTCTCTCTCTCTCTCTCTCTCTCTCTCTCTCACACACACACACACACACACACACACACACACACACACACGTGTGTATGTACACAGATATAAAAGGTTAATTTACTCCATGGCCCGGCAGAGGGCGCCAAAATCAGTTAGGTACTTGAACAGAAAGCAACTCTAGCAAGTGGATATCTTGATTATTGCCATTTGTCATTTTAAGTTTATAATTGTTACAAATATTTGAATGTCCAATGAAAGGGAAAAAAACACATGAAAAAAAAACCATAAACCACAAAATCCTCAATTTAAGTTTTGTGTTTTTAATGGTAGAATGCCGTACACATTTCTCGTTTCCACCAGTTTATTGTGTTCTTTAATAGAAAATAAACCCATTTCACAATTAGTATTTTACATGTTAGTAAGCAAATCATGGGATTGGACATGTTTTGTGCTAAGGTCAACATTTTTGCCTTTCCTCTATTCCTGTTACCTTAAAAGGAAGGCAGGCATGAAATTTAGCAGTCTTTAGGTGTTTTTGAATACTAAGGAATGCAAAGATGGAATATAATCTTGCCTCTGTTATCTGTTATCATTTCTTTTTTCAGACAATATATTGGTGAAGCTATTGTATATTATCTTGGAGAAGTGTTTTAAGTGTTTTGCATTGTCTTGGAGAAACTACGCAATTCATTTTCACTGCTCTGTAGGTTAACTGTACTGGACGTGTTTACTGTCATGGCTGGCCCTTTTCTTCCTGTCCGTCTACTCCTTTTCATCAATTCTGTAGTGCTGGATTCTCTTATCTGCGGTTGCATTGCTCTTTTCTCTGTATCCATTGTCTCCAGAACGAACTCCTGCGAAAACAGTTATGAACAAACTTTGTTTTACCACAATACAAATCACGCTTTATTGTCCAGGTGGATATCTGACGTGCACATTGTTTATTTTTAAAGGCACTTCTGATACCTTTATCATGTCCATCATGGTCAGCAAGTCCATATCACTTAAAGGTCCATAGTGGTGCCGGTGGCAGTGGTGCGCAAGATTTTTTACTGCTAGCAAAATAGTCCCAATCTCCTCAATCTATTCACAAAGAACAACACTTTAATCAAGAGAAGATCGAAATCTTGGTCTGCATATTTGTAAGCCTGTGTTGCAATCCATTAACAAACGTATATGCAGTATTCTAATATACATGAGATATCAGACCTGGTCTCTGGACTGGTCGTGTTGAGTATACAGGCTCATCTCTAATTGTTTGTTGTTCTCTTTCATTTGTTCCCACTGGGTCCTCAGTTCTGACAGTTCCTTATTAGACATCTGTCAATACAAGTATTGTTAATTCAATGACCACCAATCTAAGAAACTGAGGTTATTTATTACACCAAAAATTTAACCACTATCACAAATGACACTTTCTCTTATATGCATGTGACATACAAGTTTGCTTGTTTTGTGCTCCAGTTTAATTGAGTCCAGGTTGCATCGGCCAAGGTCTAGTTCCTCTGAAAGGCTGCCGAGACGTTGCAACAGGTCCTGCTGTGTGATGGACAAGGTTTCGTGGCGTCTAATGATGGGCATCACCAAAGAATCTGAGCCATTTTCTAAATAAACTGCACATAACAACATGCAATGCAAATTCTCATGAGTACGAAAGGCCACACACCTGTGTTCTATACACACCCGTGAACACACTAATACCTACGTTTTTTACTTTCTGGAAGTAATTCCAGAATCTTCATCATATACTCTTCATAAATCTTATATTTATCAACCTGTTCTTTCAGTTGTTGATGCCTGTGGAGAAAAATGATAAGGCATGTAATATGTTGTGTAAATATGAAGCAATAATGAGCAGAAAAGCTTTGGATTCAGTTGATCTTTGTACCTGATCTGGAGTTGCTCGAGTTCTTTATCTAGGTTCGATTTCTCTTCCTTTCTCAGCTCATTCTCTTTTTTCTCTAGCTGGTATTTCTTCAGGGCACGTTGTCGCTTTACCTGGTTATCCTCCACAAACCGTTCAAACTTCACTGCTCTCTCTTTCATCTGTGCAAGAGACACAATTCCTAATCCAATTATTGTTTTCGAAAGTTCAGCTGGATATTTTATATTATGAAAATGTGTTACCACCAGTTAATAATGCACTGATTTACAGTAATTAACACCATGTGACAACAGAAATGTCATCAAGTAAACCAAACAAATAGGATTCTGATTCTTCTTGACAACTTACTTCTTCCTGTTTTTCCAGTAGTGCTGCCCTTCTCTGTTCCAGAGCACGCATACGATCTTTGAACAAGAGTCGTTTCTGCATTAACTGCCTGTTTACATCATCAAGCTGCGCCTGTGTCCTCAGCATCAATGTCTTTTGGAGAGTGTTGACACTTGTTTTCAGGATTCTGTTCGATGACTACACATTAAGGGACTTAAGGTTAGAGTCTGTAAAGTGTGTTACCAACATGTGCTGTCATGGCAATTTTTAAAATATTGCTATTTGCACTAAGTAGCCATGCAGAAACTTTCAAACAAAAGGTCATGAAGGTCCATCACAAGTGCACATATTATTTGTGGTAAACTATATTCCACCTCAGCCCATAGTAAATTCAACTTAGCACATTTTGTTCTAAACCATTAAAGTAAAACAATTTAGAATTGTTTTCTTGTTTCAGACTATATTTTAATTATACGTCAATGGGATGCGGTGGAACAAAAAAAAAATCACAATGTTCATTGGTGTAAAATGCTAAAATAATAAAATAAAGAAAAACAGAATGCAATGTATTTTAATATGAATATATAATGAATAATTTATAATGAATGAATTTAATCAGTATGTTAAATTTCATTTATTTATAAGTACAGTGTAACCTGAATAAATATGCATATATAGCTTATAATCTTATATAATTTTTCTCTAGCTTTAATATAACACTTTAAAGCATATTTTTTATTTATGTGGAAATGTTTTATCAAGTAAAATTACACAGATTTTTTTTTTCTAAATGAATAATAATGGCTGCCTGTTCTGTTAAGCCATATACATAAGCCTATTTACATTTCATTTGGTGTCATTTCTATGGCTTGATAATAATAATGATGTAAAAACGTACATATATCTAAAAACAATTACAGCATGAGATCAGCACAAAGTGAAAATGGCGTACACAACCAGTGTTTACGCTCTATTAAAGAGGTGGTGTAAACATACATACCTCCGATATCACGGGGATGAGTTTCACATTCACTCCCTCTTCTCTGCTATGAGGAAAACTACATAAGAAAAAAAAAACATTATGCAAATTAGCTTTGTGAATTTCTGTGGTAATTCTGTTGGAAATATATTTGCAATTAACTGAATAACTGTGCATGCTTAACTTTTGCACTAGTTTTAAAGAAGGCATGCAAATATCCTACCTCCTGCTCCTCTAACTGTGTTACAAAAATGCTTTTCAGCCTGTTTTCCATTTTCAGTTGAAAGCGAGGGTCGTCCTTTTCCAGCGAAGGGAGGGAGAGTGTATCCATTCTTGCTGGGGTGGCCAGCCTGCCTTTTTCAATTGTTCAATTAGTAGAAGAAAATGTAATCTACGATCCTTATAGTTCAATTTGTTTTAGGTTTCTCGAGCAGTTTGTTTCCTTCCGGGTTTTGCGTCCGTCTGAACTTGTGTTGCACTGTTGCTAAGAGACCGTGGAAAGTAAGAGGGGGGAGCGTTTTCCCATTGCCACAACAACAACCCTGAGGCCTTCTCTCAATACCTTATCCTTGGTTCTGCTGTGAAGGGTCTACTACTCCCTTTAAAATATGATTACTTTTCATGCACAATCTATTTTGCCATGTGAGACACTTTGTTACTCTTTATTTGAAATTTGTTACTCACCTACCATTAAACCTAATGTAAAAGTTTAAATGATTCACCACTGGCTAAATACTGTTTGGATTGTGTACCATTATTAAAAATTTATAGCATTTGGACCTTTTCCAGATAAGCCTACATTTATCTCATCTGGACAGCTGAGCAGTTGAGGGTTAACGGCCTGGCTAACGGCCCAGCGGGTGGGATTTCAACTCCACCGTCCAACGTCTTAACCACTGAGCTACCACTTCCCCTTCTCAATATGTGATGGAATCCAATCATCTTCAGTACCTGGTTCCTCCAGGGACACCGAGAGTGAACTTTGTTTGGGAAGTTAATATATGCTCACACTCATTCACTTGTTCATTGAGCAATACAACATAACTGGTCGAGCTCCTGACATGTTTTAGCATGATTCATGATTGATCATATTCTGCAGTAAACCAGCAGCCATGTCTTATCCCCTTCATCTAATAATAACCACACTGTTTAGCTTTGCCTCTTTATTTAGTTTTAAACAGTTAAATGCATGGGTGGTTGTGCAGAGACAAATGAGCCTAAGCAACGTTCAGCATGCCCTTAAAAGGTATTTGTAGCACAGGCAGGGGAGCTTTGGTCTGTTAGCTCAAAAAGGGAGTGAAACTCTTTTCTCCTATGCACATTCAAACAGATGAACTGGATGAGGCCAATGTGAGTACAGAGATTTGTAAAAATTTCGAGAAATATGTGTGCATAGGCTTGCTATCTTTTCTCAGACTGTACTCTATAGTCAACTGTCTACTGTCTAGTATGTGTGCAGTGCAATAGACCTGATTAGCTAATATAAACCACAAATATTACAAAGGATTTATCACAGATAATATGATATGGTGTTGCATTGCAGAATTCCAAATCAAGATTTTCTAAATCTAATTTATTCATTTATCGAAACAGTCGTCGCAAATGCTTGTAAGGAAGTGTGCTGTATTTCCAAATAAGCAATTTTTTTCTCCACCAGATCAATTTGGAGATGCTGTTAATGGCATGGTATGGTTTTAGATTGCTACTTCTTTTTATTTTCATAAAAGATCCTACTTCCAACAATGTCACAGTTCCATGATGTTTACTGCACACAAAATATTAATCATTTTGTATTGCGTTAACACAGTGTTTCTGATTACACACTGTACAGTGGATATAAATAGCATTAAAAAATCTTAATGATGTTGTAATATTTATGTTGTTATTTAAGACATTATATTTTTAAAAATCCTGCAATTTCATAAGGGTATGTAGACTATATATGTTTATATAAATATACACACACACACACACACACACACACACACACACAACACACACACGCATATATATATATATATATATATATATATATATATATATATATATATATATATATATATACACACACTGTATATGGAAACTTGCTAGAAGTTTGTCACTTGAGAGTTAATTTCTATCTTCAGGTTTCTAATTATGGGAAGGCCAATCTCTTATCAGCCCTATCTCAGCCTGCTGGCCTACTTCCTAAAATGACATGCAGCTCACTTGGATTGGGACTGGGGAACTGCTAAATGAAATAGATTTTTGACTTTTTAATGCAAATTAAGTGGATACAACTTGTGTTTTTAACCAAACACAACATCACTATTGCCAAGAACACTTTCACTTCAAATTTCAAAATAATTTTTTTAAAGAATCATGACGCATCACACTTTGCCTAGCAGTCCATATACATTATTATTACCCTAAAAAGAAAAAGGGCCGTTGATTGTGTAAATCTAGTCTTGCCATTCTATCAAAAACAACACCGTGCGTGGGCTTAGTGCAGATTTAGTTTCGTTTTTAAATTCTTTGGTAAAATAACATGTACTTTGGGTGATCGTGTTTACAGCATTGTTAGTGAATTCCTTGGAAGCCCGGGTATTAAATGCGTGCCATTAGTACCATTCATTCACGACACTGCTGAATTTCTGCAGAGGTAATTCAAGTCACGGCTGGAGCAGGAAGTCTTTGGGTAGCAGTCTATCTCAGAAGTTCATCACTCTCACCCTGGCTTGCGCTGACACAACACGCAAACCAAAACACGAGGACAAAACCACGCCCACTCCATGATGTCACTTATGATAGTGTGAGCTGCTCATAGATGGTAAACCGTGGTGGCCTCCCCCCACACGACAATGCCTAAAATTACCTCCGGCAACAGCTGAGACCCAGCACTCTATTTCTTTCCTTGCGCGCTCCTTTTCTCTCTTACTCTCTCTCTCTCCCCCTCTCTCTCGCATTTCTCTAGCTCTATCGCTTGCTCTAAGTGAACATGACCCGATTCAGTTATACCGAATATCTCTCATTGTTCCGTTCCAGTGGAGTGAAGAGCCAGCGGCAGGGTTCTGACAGCGGGGCAGGGTGCGAGGACCGCGCTGACGTCACGGGAGCACCATCACCGTGAGTCCTTTGTGTTTGGTTATTGTCTAATAGAGACGTTTTTTATTTACCTACCATAATAATAATGTGCATTATCCTATTTGCACTATAGTCTTGTAGTGATGCTTAAAGAACATGGTTAAATTATAGCCATTATTTACTTTTGATAATTCCAGTGATATATCCAGCAAATATTAATAAGTAATTTGCACGTCATGAAGTCATCAATGGTCATTTGAAATACAAAATACATTTTCCAGGGAGCCCATAATGTTGGCAATAAGGACAGGTGATGTACAGACAGTGACTGCACTAGCAACATCCATATCATACATCCAAACCTACAGTGTCGTAGGAGACTGGACAGCACTACATGAAGCAGCATATCATGGGCAAGCTGCCTGTGTAAAAGCTCTGCTTAAAGGTAAACTTGTTTATGACAGTAAAGAAAGTAAATAAATGTTAAATCTCAAAAACCCTTATTTGCCTCTCAGACGTAGCTTAACAAAGCAAAGGCAGCTTGAGATTGCAGCGGAACAGGGTTTATTGCTATAATTGTTTCTGATGAATTTTGCACGGAAAGATAAACTCGCTCAGCAAGCTGAGGGACTGTTGTGTCTTTGGCTTTATCATCCGTGTAAACTCAGAATAGTGTTCTGTGGGTTGGGGTGCTAGGAGTTAGGAAATATGTTAGTTTTGACTATCTCTGGTGGGGGCATTTGACAAAAATACTTGTCTTTTACTTAAAAACTGAAAGGTCCTCACAAGGATAGTATGACTAATGTGTGTGTTTGTGTGTGTGTATGTGTTTCCTGATATAGTTAAGCCCACTTCAGTAGATAAGCGTACTCTCCAGGAGCAGACAGCTCTTCTAATTGCAACTAATGGGAAGCACCTGGAGTGTGTGAGGTGTCTTCTGGAGGCAGGTGCAGATCCAGATATCAGTAATAAAAACAAAGAGACACCACTTTATAAAGGTATGGGCGGTTTCATATTATGAACACTAACATTTTGTGTAGTAGGTGTGAGAAGGTTATTGATTTACAGAAATTACTGTTTTACACTTCACATGCAAATAGGTAAAAAAGAAGTGTCTTACTGAGATATTGGGCAGACAGTCTTTACCAGAATAGGTTTAGTGTCACTTAGCACAGATTCTATAAGAATCTGTAGCAAGTAAGGGATAAATATAAATCTTCCAAATGATATTCATCAGTTGGTGAACTGTTGATAGTGGAAAGAATTGTCTCATATGCTGTGCATTTTGACATTTCTTCTTAATATAGATGTGATTAGAGAGACTATTTTTATTACTATGTAGGTACCCTTTAGGTGTTGAACAGAAGATCCCAATCACACCAACAAAAATTGTCTCATTGAACACCAAATGCATGAATTGTTCTTTTAATTTGTTGTCTGTCTCATATTCAGCTTGTGAAAAAGAGAGCTTTGACATAGTGAAGGTGATCCTGGCATTTGGAGGTTCTGTAAACCAGCGCTGCCATCGCGGTTGGACAGCTCTCCATGAAGCAGTGAGACGGGGAAACGTGCATCTCTGTGAGATTCTCCTACAAGCAAGAGCTGCCATTGATGCCACCAATGCTTATGGCATCACACCACTTATAGAAGCAGCTCGGCATGGCAGGACAAACATTGTGAACTACCTCATTAGCAAAGGTAGATGAGTCCTTTATCATCACTGGTAGACTGACAGGGGATATTTCAGTTTTAAAGTGCAGATGTAATATGCCATCAAGTTGTCCATTCTTATTTACGATGGTTAATTAGCTGAGGTGGGTGACAACAGCACTGCAAGATTCCTAGCCTCCTCTCCAAATATAGCACACGTCAGCTAATCAAACACTCCCAATTATTTGCTGTCCTGTGTGAATAACTCATGTAAACATCATATCAGATTTGCACCATTTGATATGTGTGTGCCCAAAAAGCCTTTTAGTATCCCTATTACTCATTGTACGCTTTGTCAAAAGTTGCGTAGTCACTATACTATAAGCAAACACATTTTAGCAGTTAGTTTTATCTGATTGCTGTGACCTGCCTATATACCCTTTGTGATCTATAACAATTTAATTAGTGTTTTATAAGTTTTAGTTTACATTGTTTGGAATATATTTGTCTCTATAATGATGTCCCTTAATGCCCATTAGAACACCTGTTTTCTATTTTCAAAGGTGCCGGTGTGAACCTACAATCATGTGAAGGAACAACAGCACTAAGTGAAGCCTGTAAACATGGCCATAGAGACACAGTGGAGCTTTTGCTCAGACACCATGCAGATGCAAACAAAGGCTCCAAAACTGGACTTCTGCCTTTGCATTTTGCTGCCCAGCATGGCCATGAGAAGTAAGCGCTGTCTTCTGCCAAAATAACTTGAGTGTTTTCTATAATATCTTTTTAACATTACTTATAATGTGTGCCATTTAATAGCTTTTAAAATAGCTGCTTCTAGACAGCCGGAGTATGAGCTGTTGTCAGTGACAGGTGTTGTGTCAACAGTATGACATAACCCTACACTTTATGTCATGGCCCCTTTTTAGGGGGGGGCAAGACATTTGGGTAATTGGGGGGGTAGGGGGTGGTTGAGTAGGAGAGCAGGTGGTGTGACAAAGTGCTTTATCCCAACAGTGCCTGCCTTGACAGGTGATGCAACAAAACATTTGCTTTAGGATGCAGCTGCTAGGAATGACACGATTTCTCAAGTGTTTAAAAGTTATGCAAATCTTATATAATCTTATATAATTAAAATATAAACTTTTAATTAGATCTTCATATCAATTCATAAGATAAAAAATGGTGTGCATTATACGTATGTCTATTACGTCTTATATTATGTGTATGCTAACTATTCCTTACTTGTTTAATTTTCCTAGGATTGTGTCCTTACTGCTGCCAGTCACTAGCCGTTCAACGTTACGACAAAGTGGCATTACTCCTCTTCATCTAGCAGCTGAGTTTAACAAGTTAAACGTTGTCAACTTTTTGATCAAGTCGGGCTGTGATGTGAATGCAACGCTGTCCCGTGAACGCTCGTCCATGTTTCATGATCACCGCAGGACGTCTCTGTACTGTGCTGTTACAGCTGGTAATGAAGGAGTTGTGGACTTGTTGCTGAAGGCTGGTGCAAACCCTAACTTAGACCCGCTCAGCCCACTGCTAGTCGCACTACACCAGGGCTGTTTTAGGACTATATCCACACTGGTGGAACATGGTGCAGATGTTAATGCTCATGTACCAGCTCATCCCACGGATTTTCCTGGAGTGCTGTTGTATATCCATAGCATGGAAATTTTACAGTATTTGCTGGACAATGGATGTGAGGCACAGGAGTGTTTCAGGGTGTGACCATACAGATTCCAGGCAACCTTCAAGCCGAAGCAGAAGTGAGGACACGGGCCAGAGGACTCACTCAACAATGGGAGAAATATTTCCATTACAAACAGTCTGTTCAGAATCAACAACCAGAAATCTTCAGGTACAAAAAATTGTAACTTGGCCTTCAAAGTTAACAATTGGGATTATATAATTCTGTGAAGCTTTCAAAAGCAGTAAATCCTTTGGTAAAATAGTAAAACAATTGGAACTTATTATTCCTGATAATTTGTTAAGAGTGTTTAGCAGAACTAAACACTTCACTATTTTCTACCTGCTTCTTCTTCCTCTTAACATTACACAGAATCTATTTCATTTACTCATAACTGATCTACATAATGAGTTTTGTGTCTGAATATACTGTATGTATTACTGTGAAGTCTTTAGTTAGAAGAATAGTTAGGAGCTAATAAACAAAGCTCTGATTTTCTTAAAAACATTAACAACATTATCTTTCTTTTTTGTTTGATTCATTTCATATTCCTGATTCCCACAGTATGTTGCAAAGTAATATGTTGCAAAAGCAAGTTAAAATAGATGAATGAAATATAGTTGTGCATAGTACTTATATATTATATTATAGTTACATATTTCACGCTTCTGCTAGTCTAAATAATTTTTTTTCTCCATTTCCAGTTTTGTGAGTGGATTTCCTCTGTGGGCCATATGGCTGCACCTCTGATCAGCTTGCTTCTAGATTATGTTGGAAATGTCCGACTGTGTTACCGAGTCATTGAACAATTAAAAACCTTAGAAGAGTGGGCTGTAATTAAGGAAAAAGCATGTAAGTAGAGGTTTCTTATTTTGTATGTTATATGTAAATTATTTTTATTTATTTTCAATTACCAGGGCCTGACTGTTTTAAACATAAAACATGCATTAAGGTTATTGTGCTGACTTTCATAAAATATCTTCGCAGCATCTCCTCGTCCACTGATGCATCTGTGCAGACTGAAGGTTCGTAAACAAATTGGTGCCCAAAGATTGACCTCTCTAAATACTCTTCCACTACCAGGAAGATTGCTACAATATCTGTACTGTTTACAGGACAGCACTACAGAATATACAGTCCTTAACCTCGGGTGAACTAAAACATGAATTGAAAGTGTTAATGTTGTTGAATTCCAATTCACCTTTGCGAGACGTTTGTACCAATCATGCTTTTATATGTTTGCACACAGTTTTAACTGTTTCTATAAAAAGATGAGACCACATTTAGGTACTTCTAATTTATGATGGTGCAATATGCATACATTTGCAATTAACCATAACCAACAACAAACACAAAATGACAATTATTTACAAGTTTTGTTCTTGAACGAAGAGGCTGAACAAGTTTCATGTGTCTTGTGATTAAAACATAATGTAAATTCACTTTACTCAAAGTATTGTTTTAAGCATGTAACATATCTGTAGTTCGGAGTTTGGTGGTGTTTACCATATCATAGGCCCTACATCAAGCCAAAATATCCTTTCTTAGTGAAGTGAAACAATTATACAGGTGCAATGGAAAGAATAAAAAAAAAACCCTGCTTGCACTGATATTTTAATGTGACTATACTGTGCTGTTATGGTATGATCTCTACGATGTGAGACGTGTGGAGAGGAAGTACATGTAGGCAAACACTGAACTGTGAAAATGAACAAGTAATGGTATTAAAATAATATTTTTAAGTTGGTTTGTTGACAATTAATCAGTTGAGGTAGCTGGCAGCCCATTCTAAACATGATTATTATATCAATGTTTATATGTCATACTAACTCTGTGAAGAATGAGCTTGTGTTAAGAAATGTCCCATTCCCACTATAGAAGAAACAACATTAGCATTAATTATATACTTTAACCCCCAATATTTAGCTCACTATTTCAACGAGGCTAATAGCCTATAAAGTGTTAATGTTTCTAAAGAGTTTTAGTGTTTGACAAAACACTAAACATAACCTCTGTAACATGAAATAATAGCTTTTTTCCGCTACATATTTATTAGCCCTTTAAGTGCTTCATTAAGACATTGGCAGGCCAATGGATTTTTAACTGCCGTATTTACATATCAAGACCAATACCGAATGAACTTTTGAAATTACCAAGCATTTACAATTCGTACTTTTTGTTTTTTGTTCTAATACAATTTCATAGCCACAGACCACTAAATGAACCCGAACACGCTGAAAATGGACGAGGTGACCGGTTTTGTTGGAATGGGCTTTACCACGACGTGTGTAGACCGATGTTTCAGTCCTTCTTTGACTTTTAGCATGTCCAGTTCAGTCGCGGGGATTTTAGCCCTGAGCCCCGGCTCGGTGAATGCATTATGTGGCGTTATGAAGTGGCTGTGGATAAGCCGGTGTCCGTGACACTGAAGCGGACAATACGCGCACACAGTCACGTTGTTGGAAGTCAGATCCACCTTAAGAGGCTCGAGGTCAGAAGATCCGCGGCGAACCCGCATCCACGAGTTAGCTTTCAGTTCATCTTCAATCAAGGCCCGTTTCTCTTGATCAGTCTCCGTGGATCCGTAACCTACAGTCCCGCTCGTGTGGCTTTTCCACGCATATTCAAAACCGATGTGAGATGAGCGCGGTTCTTCCCAAAAGGACGCAGGGAGCTGGCGCTTGCGCATGGGAATGTGACCCGGTGCGCTCCTGTTCTCACTGTTGGGGTTACCGTCTGCATTCTCCTCTCCACGTGTATGAGCGTTTTGCTTTTCGGTCAGAAGCTGTTCAGTGTGTTGGAGCGGAAACGCAACGCGCTCGTCCTCCACCAGTTTTGCAGCACCGGATTCGCTGATCCTGTGCGTGTGGCACCGAGGCGTCCTCGGGCACTTCTGCGAGAAACGCTTGAGCTGCTTCTGAAGATACTTCCTGTGGTCTACGGAGCGTCTACACGGAGCCGATTTGTCCAGAGCCGCTTTGATGTCGCTTGAAGCCAAATTCACAAAGTTAAGTAAGGTTTTCACTTCGCTGTCAGAGCTTGCCATTTTTAAAAAACAAAAAAACAGAACCTGACTTTTAAGCCATCCTTCGTCTTCAGATGTCCCTCTGCATGAAGAAAACACGGAATACAAAATCAATTTCACTTCATATACAAAAACTTTCCTAGAGGATAATTCCGAAGTTTTTTGAGGCCGCAGCACCAAGTGAGAACCCGAACACTGCCTAGTGGAACAGGAAAGCAGGTTCAAATGAATCGATGCTGATGATGCCAACTTTGCATATTGCGACATGTATATTGCATTCTAGGCCCAGTAGAACATGATTGTTCTTAGAGATGCCACTTTATAGATTTAAATGATTAATAAATATTTTTTTCCATAACTCACTGTATTTGTGCAGAAACGCTGTCCGGCTTGGCTGCCCTCTCACCGCAGTAGTTTAACCACTTGAACAAGGACGAATATAAACTTCGTGTAGTTATGGTGCTTCCTTTGGGCCAATCAGCGACCTCTATCCGCCCTCAATGCCCCCCAATGAGCTCGCGCGCTCCCCGCCAGAGCATTCTTTCCCCCTGCATATTGTTGCCATGGTAATCCCGAGAGATGAAGCGACTAATAGTTGCGATTCTTTCTTTGATGTTTTCTATTCGGACAGTTTTGGGACGCTATTCGCTATTCGGATATATATATATATATATATATATATATATATATATATATATAGGTATATATATATATATATATAGATATATATATAAATTTTTAAAGATATGCCGGTGTTCAACGTCTTATGGGCATCTTAAAATCATCAAACGCTCTGTTGGCATGCTTCAGGGCAAAAGCACAAAGCGCGCTTTTTAGGATTTCGGGGCCAACCGTTCTGAACTAACCCTCTCTCCTTTCCACCACCTCAGAGTGATGTCAGAAACAGTTGGATTTTGAAGAAGGGGAAGAGAAGAGAAGGGAAGGGAGAGGTGGTGGTGGTGGAGGGGGGGGGTTCCTAAAAAGGTGGGCATAACCATGGAAAGGGGGCTTGAGCGCTCAAGAATCTTGTCTTTCTGTTTGCCCCCTCAATCGAGCCGCACAAAAGCTGAATTACTCATTCAAACCCCACCGGACAAAGGCGGAGGAGCTTGGATAGCACTCCCCGCATTTGTAGGCAAACATTTAGAGACCTAAATCGAGTCGTCGTGAAGGAGAAAGAGTTAGACAAAGCCCATAGAATTGCCATCAGCAAACATTTTCCCGTGTCATATTAGCGGGGTCTCCATGACTCCTCCTGGCCCACGGACAATAGCGCAAGTTTGCACACTCGAATACTGTCACCCTGCCAACGGCACCGAGGGCCGCAAACAGGACAATCCCCGCGCGCGCAAGGGGGAAAAAAAAAGTACCGACTCCGCGGGGAAGGTCGCGGCAGAAAAGAGGAAAAAGAGACTTGTGAAATGCTAATTGAGCTCCGTCCCACATTGAGAAAGGGGGAAAAGAGAGAAGGCTACCTATCCACCTCCTTCACCAGAGGCCTATTAGTGTTGTGAGGAAGCAGCTGTCTGGACGGCACTCTTCAAAACATGGCCCAAAATCTTCACATGGTGGTCCTTATAGCACAAAGCATCTAAAATGTATATCATTATTTATATTTATATCTTTTATAAATCTCCGTAATATATAAACACACACACACACACACACACACACACACACACACACACACACACACACACACACACACACACACACACAACACATATATATATATATATATATATTTACGTTTTTGACGTTTTTTATGTTTTTTTCTCACAATTCTGTTTTATTATATTTTCCTTGTGAATACATTAACCTTACATGACTGCAGACCACCACAGATTAAAATCGGCATTTACAAGGCTATACAACCAAAAGTGCATTTTATGAAAAAAAAAAAAAAAGATAAATTCTTCTTCTCTTCTATTATTATTATTATTATTATTATTATTATTATTATTATTATTTACAGATACAAGTTTTTCAAGTTATGTGCTAGCATCAGCAGCACTCTTTTTTTGTGTCTCACCATTTCAAAAGGCCAATTAAACAATAGCACACTTCTCTTGAGGCTGTATGGTTCATTCTTGCTCTTTTGAAGTAAGTGACAAAGAAAAGGGCCAAAAGGAGAAAGTTAGATGGGAAGATGGGCTATTACCCTCTCCGGATTCCCTGAGGAAGATGAATGGGTGATGTATAGGATAGATGATTGATGTATCTTTCATCTTTAATTTAAATGTTGTGAAAGTGTAAAATGTAAAAGTGAATTTGATATATGCTACTACAGATAATGTTTATATATATATATATATATATATATATATATATATATATATATATATATATATATATAATATTATAGATATAAGTATACATTTTGTGCTTATTTATTTATTAGAAGCTATCCACAAGAGATCTAAGTAAAAACCTATAGACAAAAAAAAGTACTTCAAGCTGTATAAAAGAGTGGCATTAAGAAAACCACTAATTGAGTGGAAATCAAGTTAACGCTTATTGAAGGCTAGTTTGTAGACTTCACATGAACAGAAATGAAAAGTCTGTGCACTAAAATATTTTACCAACAATTATACCAACATAATTATTACAATCAGACAAAGTCAGGAAAATATTCCACATTTTAAGTTGTAATTCCAGCCAAAACTGATTCTGCAATAAATAAGGGGAGAATAAATATTGATGCAGAAATGTATTCCTTTTTCTTAAATTTGTGTGTTTATATAGTTTATTCAAAAGGATAAACATTTAGACAAAGTTTATTGTAGTAGTTCAATGGGTGAATGAAAGTCAAGGGGTTGAATAATCATACAAGGCATTGCATCTCAGTATCTACAGTGAATTAACTGTATTACCAATGTCTCCCACTAGAGGCCAGCATAGCTTTGGCAAAAATAAATAAGTAAATAATACTTATTCTTTAATACACCAGAACATATATTGCGTTTGTGAAATGCCTTCCATATGATATAGACTATTCAGAACAACACAGACAAATTCTCCTTAAGAAAGACAATATACAATTTTACTAAAGTTCTTTTTCTTATTATTTATTCATGAAACTAAATATATCACACTAAAAAAAAAGTATAATGGTTTTTTTATTTGTTTTTCTTTAACTGCCAAGGTCTAGATCTCTGTTCTTTGACTGCCTGATATGAGTCCTTGCATGAGAGTGGGAAGGCTGACACATAGCTCCTCCAACACTAATAGTATTTTCGGAGACCTCTAGTTGCGCATGATACCTGGCAGACCTCTGCATTGCTTTTATCGGGTCCATCCTCTGGGGCGAAATAAGATTAGGCTGATGCAAGGATAGGAGTTCTAAATGTCAGGTCTACCTCGTTCTTTATCACTAATAACACAACGGCCTTGCAGCCCTGTTATTCTCCTTGCACATTTTCAACTGACTAAAAAGCCACTTGCACCCTGGAGCTGCCTTTCGACCATGTGTGTTTCTGCATTGCTGATGCATTTAGATTAAATCAGTCCCATTAAAGATTGGAAGCACTGTCATTTCTAATAGTTTTACCCATGGTAGTAAGTAGATGATATCTAGGTGATATAGTAAATCAATTTATATTTTATGAGATATCCATTGATTTTCCTCTCTAAAAAATCTCTCTCTTCTAATGAATTAAAGCATATTGAGCACATTATTAGCATTGGTCCAAATACAATATACTATATATGATTGTACAAAGTTGGTCTGTTTTGGCATTTTAAGGTTTTAGTTGTGTGATCTGTCTGTCTAGAAGGTGAAGGGGAAGAGTGGAGGATGACATATGGTGTGGAGCAGCTGGAACCCCCTGTACTGAACAGAAGCCAGCATGTCTCAAAACACGCAAGCTGGTTATAGAATACGAATATGCCTTGCAGCCTTACAATGTGAGCTGAAGCACAGCTTCTCTCTTTTATAATTGTTATTATATATGGCAATTCTTTTGAATCTTTTGACACATGAAAAATGCAAGTGAAGCTGCAACAATGAAAATGCTTTGTAAAATAATCTATCCAAGATTTGTGCAAAAAAAAAAGCGCACCTCATGAATTTTGCCCTTAAAATGATATTTAAAGGGCAGTCTATGACATTTTGCCATTCTGGGAGTTTGTAATACTCCTGGGGCTTATGTGTTCTTTTTATATAAAGCACTTTGTAAATGAGCAAAATGATTTCCAGATCTGCATTAAATATTTTTAAAATCTACAGCACAATGCAGGATTCCATCCTTATTACGACTGACAACGAAGTACAATAAAACGATGTGTGATCTTTAGCAAAACTCATTATAATTGCTCTAGACTAGAAAAAGGGTTCTAACATGCATTAGCGGTGCTAATAACTGACCACAGACTGCAAAACCCTACCATTAATACTCGGTAACAGTTAACAACCAATCAGATAGCTTATCGTTCTCCATTAGCATTATCCACATGCATCAGAAGGGTAATAATGGATTGAAGGCAAAGAATTCAAAAGTATACTCGTGAAAATGTCAATGAGCTCTGAATGATAAATATATCGAACATAATGGACTTAAAAGAAGGAGTGTATTCAGAATGAAAAAAATTGATGTTTGTTGTATTTATTTTTCAAAAGATCTATATGTACGGAAAACCTGACTGAGTGTATGCTGAACAAAATAAAAAGGTTTTCTGGCAGGTTCTCCTTATTTCACATACGTGTGAGATGATCTTCAAATGTATGCTGCAGATCAAATACTGTATTAACAAATCAGACATGTTCAGTCTGCACAGGTTTCCTCCTGTGTATATCATTTTCATAGTTTTCCTCTAGTTTTGACTGGACAAGGATATACCAATACTCCAATCCTAAAACTTGTGGGAATTTAAAAACCCCAAATATAAGCAGGTCACTCCATTCTTTGGATGCTCCTCCTAAATACAGGCTTCGAACACATCTTTAGCACAATCAGTGACTATGGTATTACTATGTGAGTGATCTGCTCCTTCACTCTTGTGTTGGCGAATAAACGAAACCGGACAACAAACAACAAAAATAAATATATAAAATAATATACAAATAAAGGAACTCCCATATTTCCACTCCCATATTTCCCCGAATTACACCTACTAGCTGCGTATTCACAACAGGTATGAGCTCCTCAATATATTACCATATATAAACGTACGTAAGCGCATTGCATTCACAAATCCGTATTATGCAGTGCTCTTTTGTGAATGCAATGCGCTTCCGTATGTAACCTAATCGTATCACCAGTTTATATGGAAAGCAACCGCAACAGAATTCTTAAAGGAGCCACGTCCCATATTTAACTGTTGAACAACCACTAAAAAAGTAACATTAAAATTAACAAGAAATGTATGAATGAACACGATATTAATGTTAAAAGAATAATTTCCAGAGTAAAATAACTATTACAAAATCAATCCATTTTATTAAAGGGAGAGATATTGAGAGAAATGTATATATAATTATAACATCTGTGACAGTACGTGCGAGTATTAGAAACATGACAAGTATTCATTTATGGTACATTGATATCGTCTGATTAATCGCGATTATATATTTGAATCGATCGACAGTCCTATTATTAACATAATAACTATTCTCTAGGGATGGTTTTACTCATTCTTCTTTTACACATTAATAGCAGTACACTTGTAGCATACAATATGTGGTATGCAATGTGATATCTAGTTGTTTGCGGGGTAACGATAATGATTAATTATGGATTAAGAATCTTAAAGGGATCAGCTATAATAGTCATATTCAGTTTGAAAGTATTTCTCTTCCGTGCTTACTTTGCTGTTTCTGCAACAGCATCCTTGCCTGGACTTCCTATTCCAGTAGCATAATTCTCTGGCCACTGTGCGTGTGCGTGTGTGTGTGTGTGTGTGTGTGTGTGTGTGTGTGTGTGTGTGTGTGTGTGTGTGTGTGTGTGATGTGATGTGATCAAACAGGCTCTCGAGCGCACTAGCCGCGCCTCATGAACTTTGCGCGAGCATCTTCCTGACTTGTTTTCGCCTGGCATCAGAACACGCCACTTGGAATTGTATTTCTCAGGATTTCGGACATGAAACGTGATTCCCGAAAAGACCGATGCGTAGCTCGTCCAGATTACGCGGGGAGGAATACATCCACCTAGTGCGTGCGACCACTCGACTCGCCTGCCTCATGCACGTTTACTCACACCACACAAGCAAGACAGAAATCGCGAATATGCTCTGGAGCGGTACGCGCTTCGACCAGGAAGCAGACGCACACGAAGCGGCGATGAACCCGCGACTTGCATGGGTGCGATGATTGACGTTCGGGAACTCGGGAAAGTTTCTGTGGAGACATTGGCGAATTGACAGGAGAGGGAGTATTATGCCAATCTATTTTGAATTCTATCTATCCCGCATTCGTGTGGATGCCCTTGATATGAAGTGCTCAGGTGTCCTCTGGATACCTGTAAGGTTGCTCCACCACGCACATCGCGGTCCGTGCAATTCTATGCGCCCTTCGCCTGCTCACACGCCGATCTGTTTACGAAGGAGGGATGCATAGTCAAGACAGAAGACTTTTCACATCAAGGCTTCGGCCATTTCTGTTAGGCCACTGCTTTTTCTTGTCGTTTCTTCTTTTATGCCAGGTAGGTTGGTTTCTAAGCCGATTGTTTACCATCACATGGAGTTGCTCCGGCCCTTCTACAAAGTCTGGTTTTATCAGGGTCTTTAGTGTAGTAGGGTTTTGTCTACATTCTAAGGAGGTTTTGCCTTAGGGAGCAGTTGGCTTCACTGTGTCAGGGTTTTCTCACAAGCCTGTCCTGGTTCAAGTTTTTCCTACTGTGTTCCTGTCCCACCTGAACAGGCAATCTCTCAAACTGTCCAGTGGGCATACAGGACTGGAGATGTAGAGGAAAATATTGACCTGGCATGTTGCATCCTTAAGAAACCTCTCTGAATATGCATTTCACATATTCAGTGTGATTCCTGACTCTATTTGTATCTTGTTTGTCTTGTTCGTATTAATATGTCAGAATAATGTGTTGCGTGGACGATTATTTTTTTGAAGTGCAGAATGACTGCTTTTTAAAACCATCTAAGTTCCTATAGTTTACACAATCCTAATATTTGTGAGCATATCTGGAGTCTTTACACCAATGCCCACACAGATACTAGCGAGAACCTGCAGGCTACAGATGGGTCAAGTGTAATGTATTCTCCGCATATCCCAGAGGCCACCCACTAACACTCCTGAAAGCATAGAAAAGCCCACTTTATGGGTAGGAGGTTCTTTTACAAAGCACTTCACAGTGCAGAATATGTGATGCGTTGAGTTCGACTGTAGTTTCATTTCAGCTCAGATGACCTAATCAAATGGGATTATGTGAAAATAAATGGCAGTCAATCTACGCATCTGTTCATCAGTCTGTTTATCAACCGATCAGCTTTCATGCTTCAACATTTTATCAGCCTTGGAATCGTTAATTCACAATCATGCAGGCAATTTCACTATGATAGTAGATCTACTCTGTGTGCCTCCCAGCCCACTCAACTTATCATGCTGTATGTGTATGGTCTGTGGAGGCATATATCTCTCTTCATTTTGCTCTCATCCATTTTCTCCTACTGCCACCCACACAGTCTCCTTCACCGTTGTCTCTGCCACTTAGGCTGAGCTTCAGAGGTCATGCTCACAGCTTGGCTCTCAGAGAGGAGGTGAACAGTGCCAGTCGCTGTGCCACTGCAGATACTACCCACCTCTACCTCCTCCACCACCACCTCCACCCCCTCCTCGGCTACTTATCACAGCAGGTAGGAACATGTATCTGTCCTGATGGGCTTTCTCTGGTTGCCACGTAAATTCTGACAACAAATGAAATTATTGGTGATCAATCGTGATGTAATTGATTGTATTCAAATGTAACTTATGTTTGCATGTATTTTATGGCCCTAATGCAGGGACTGAATCGTGCAGGAATGTTGAGTTATCCAACAAACGCTGTGTTAGGAAACTAATGGAAAACCTTGCTTAATTGTTTATAGAGTTTGCGGCACTAAGAGCTCCAGCTGCAACAGTCCATGATTTGGAGAGTATAGCTTATACTGCAGATATAAAAGTTTTTCTGCCCTTGTTCAGTGATTGTACAAACAGCGGAATAATCACGTCCTGGTTACCCTTAGGGAGTTCCCCATATGCCTGGAGCAGCTTGTGAGATGTGTGCATGCTGTTCTGCCAGGCACTCTAGTCAGCAATCCCTGGAGGAGCCTCAGATTAAAACTCAGATGAGTTAATTATATTAGTGTTTTTTATACAGCCAGGGAGAAAATAAATTTAGCCAATATAAATGGAAAGAAAGGGCCATTTTAACAATGAATGTATTTTTTTCTATATCGACATTCAGAACTGAAGGGAGAACAACCGAGCAGGATGTGTATTCGTAAATGTTGTAACGTGCAAAGAAGCAACCATTTACACTTTCCATTTACACATTACACAAGTAATGTAGTATCTCGTTACTCTTAGTCATTTATTGTCCAGCTTATATGGAAATCCTTTTAAATAAATTGTGGACCTTCCTAATTGATGCACAAGAAGATGGTAAGTCTTATATTTGGAACATGCAGTCAGAGTTCAGTTTTATGTAAACACCTGCACAAATACTTATTTGTCTTGTCAGCCAAACATGTGGCACCTGTCAGATGCATAACAGCATGCAAATACAGGTCAAGTGCCTCATTTAAAGTCAGGAAAATATGATCTCAGTGAATTTAACCGTGCCATTGTTCTTGGTGCCAGACATGGCTGATCTCTTGATCGTTTCATGGAAAACTCTTTTTTTTTTTTGGAGAAAGATCAGCAAAGAACAGTGAGACGGGTTCAAGCTGCCAGGAAATACTGTAGTGAGCTGAAAAGCACCTCAAAACACACATGGTAAAGAAGCTTGAGGCAGTTAGGTTGCAACCACAGTAGACCACATTTGAATTTCCTCCTTTATCCTCTCCTATTTAAAGTTCCCGAAAACAGGACGGTTTATTCTTTTTTTCCGATTCAAATGTTTTTATTTCTCCATTTCTTTCCTTTTGCCAGCCGGCATTTCTTTCTAAGTGATAAAAAGTAAATAGAATTGCATACTTGTATCATCCACTTTGTTGTACTTTCAGTGGCAGAGCCTCCTGTTCTTCTGCTAAGGCCATGGTGGATGGACTTCATTGTGGTTGTGACAGTAGGATGCACTTCGGCATTCTTTCTACTCTTAATTATTCTCATCTGCTACAAGGCCATTAAACGGTATGTCAAACGGTGTGTATCTGTATATATCGTATATATATATATATATATATATATCTCTTCATATATATATATATATATCTATATATATATTATATATATATATATATATATATGCAGTATATGTGTGTGTATGCATTGACTGTGGAAAATATTTCACATCTGTCATTGGAACTAAAGTTAAAGCATTTATGTAATCTACTGCTGCTGCTGCTGCCACTCAGGGAATTTATAACAGTAACCTTGATATGTAATGGTCAAGTCAATTATTTTTCAACACTATATAGTGCAGTTGATTTATGTGCAATAGAACCCACTTTGTGTCTGTCTGCTCTTTGCCGGTCCTTTTAGCTAGTTGCTTGGCTAGTTTATCTGTCTTATATATGTTAGAATTATTTTACCTAAGTAAATTTTGGATGAGGGCACGGTGGCTTAGTGGTTAGCACGTTCGCCGCAAACCGCCAGGGTCCGGGTTCGATTCCCGTCTCGGCCATGTGTGTGTGGAGTTTGCATGTTCTCCCCGTGTCTCAGGGGGTTTTTCTCCGGGTTCTCCGGTTTCCTCCCGGTCCAAAAATATGCACTGTAGGTTGATTGTCACCTTGGAAAATTGTCCCTAGTGTGTGAATGTGAGTGTCTGTGTATGTGTGTGTGTGCGCCCTGTGATGGGTTAGCATTCAATCCAGGGTGTATCCTGCCTTAATGCCCATAGACGCCTGAGATAGGCACAGGCTCCCCGTGACCCGAGGGAAGATCGGATAAAGCGGTAGAAGATGAATGAATGAATGAATAAATTTTGGATAAAGTTGACTCTGTAGATTTATCTCCGATTACTGCATTGACCTCAAGAAAACAGCATGTCTACAGTGAATTCATTATTTCACATATATATATTGTAGGATCCATTTAGTGCTTTTGCCAATGCATGCCTAGATACTGATAGCTAACAGCAAAATTAAAATTTCCACATAATGAAAAACACTTTTAACACCTTTCATATAATGATTTTACCAAATCTATTGATTAGATACACTGAGGTGAAACATTAATCCATTAAGGTGACAAAAGGAATATGGGTTACTCTGAAATTCACATTACAAGGTTTTTGTCGTGCTATTTTTCAATAAGGACATGTTCCCTGTGTTCTGAGAAAGGCAGGGGCAAATGCAAGCAGCAGAAATAATGTGTGACTGGCCTTGAAATTCATCATGGCAATTCTCCAGCATACTGTAGCCGAGGGGCATCTTCACTTTAACACTGTACTCCTATTCCAGAGACATGGCTGCTGTAATAGTGAATGCAAGTGATCATTTTGAATGATCTATGAATTATGAATTATGAATGATGAATTAATTTGGCCAGCATTTTTGGTTGCAAGTATTTGTTTTTTAAAAAATACTGTGAAATGTCAAAAACAACAAGAGCCTAAAAAGTACTGGAATTACAAATATCAATTAAATGCATCTTGAGCATCTTTATTAATTTTACATTTTATATTCATATATTCCATTAAGGTCATAAGGTCATTGTCAGCCAAAATAACAAAAATATAGGGAGCTACTGCTAGCTAGCTAGGAAAGGTGGTAGTGCAGTGGTTAAAACATTGGCCTTTGGACCGGAAGATCGCAGGGTCAGTTCCCTCCACCAACCTCAATTGCTCAGTTGTAAGTTGCTCTGGATACTATAAGTCAGTCATTAACACTAAATAATACACAACTTCCAGTGCATTCCAGATCATGGCATTAAGCAGGAAGATGGCTCCCACTTCTAATACAGATTCATTCATTCATTCATCTTCTACCGTTATATCCGATCTTCCCTCGGGTCACGGGGATCCTGTGCCTATCTCAGGCGTCTATGGGCATTAAGGCAGGATACACCCTGGACAGAATGCCAACCCATCACAGGACACACACACACACACACACATTCACGCATACATTCATACACTAGGGACAATTTTCCAAGGTGCCAATCAACCTATCGTGCATATTTTTGGACTTGGGGGAAACCGGAGAACCCGGAGAAAAACCACCTGAGGCACGGGGAGAACATGCAAACTCCACACACATGGCCGTAACGGAAATCGAACCCGGACCCTGGCAGTGTGAGGCGAACGCGCTAACCACTGAGCCACCGTACCCCTTCTTATAATACAGATATGTACCAAATAAGCATAGAGAACTGCATAGTAACATAACCACAATAAAAAAAAGCTTTCACTCGGTGATGTCTAATTTGTGAGTTCACTTTTTTTTTTTTTTTTACAAACCCCCTACTGCATCTTCTCCTCAAATTTGTTCAGCTGCCAATTCCCAACTACCAGCCAGTACTCCACTATCATCAATACTACAGACATGTAAAACCTGCCAACCGCAACTGCTGTCCATGCTGCACCATAGCCCAGCAAAATAGCTCTGAGAAAAGCATCGGATTTCTTCCAAAAACATGCATTCACAGATGCTGGTGATTGGCTAGAGCTGCTTGATTGACAGAGTGTGTAATCCTTCACACTCAGAGAGCATGGCCAATTTTGCTCCCTGGCTTGATGCACTTGGTGAAACCATTGGCTACCGTTTTGTAGAAGTCTATGGTGGGTCTTGTGAATTGTACCCTGAGCTGAAAGGTTTGTCTAGTTAACTCACTTTGTGAATTTAACTTCAGTATTGTATGCTGTGTTTGAGGAGATGAAAACGCCGTCCAGTAAATATGGCAATTAAATGATCCACTGCATTGTGCTGAATTAAATAGTTTCTGCTATCTTTGAATTAAAATCTACAGAGAAACATAAACTAAACTAACAGAAAGAGAGAGAGATAGCTAGATAACAAAAAACCTGAAACAAATCCAAATAAATCTAATTTAACATTAATATATTACAATGTTTTTTCATTTATGATTTATAGTATTATAAAAGTCATAATATAAATAGATAATACTGCGTTGGATTAGACTATCAACTATATACTGGTACTAATATTATTACATTTGACATGTCAGTCATGTTCAATACAGTTTCAATACATAGAGAGGCTGGAAGTTGGTTCTTGGTTCAGGTGAGGTCCACTTCACAATTTTAAGACAATTTGCCTTCTTCTCTCTATCGGGTTGAAAAATAAATAAGCTGCAGAAGATTGATGGTGCTGGTCTCAGTCTGATCTGACAGCAATCCCATTTCATATAACAGAAAACACTTCATATCCAATCTGGTAACAGGCTGGGGTAACGTATATGACAGGTACTGGGTAGGAAAGCGAAGCATTTCATTAGATGTACAGAATGAAGGTTAAAATGGGATCGAAAGTTCAATATGAACTTAAGATAGAGAAAGGTGGTGAGTCTGTGCTTTGGTGATTTGCTGTATCTATGTTATTAGCACATTTTTGATAAGTTTGCTCCAACAAAGAAAACGATAAAAATGATTAAAAAAAAATCACACAAGTGCAAGAACACTTTATAAGTGAAATGCTTTTCCAGTTAATTTCAAAATATTTCTCTCGGGGGCAAAGAATGCTGGACAACAAATAGGACAATAAAAAGGGATAAAAGAAAGATGAAATTCATTCGGACTCAATCTCATGTAGAAGAAGTTGTTATAGTCTCTACAGCCACTGGGACTTCCCAATAAATCTGACCTGGCTGAGGGCCAATCTACTCAAATGCTACTGTCAGATGAAGCCCTGCTTTGGAAGCTTCTGCTGACTAAGACAAGTTCTGTATATTTCTTGAGGTAGCCATACATCACTGACAGCAAATGATCCACAGAAATTCTCTTTACGCCACCATCAAGTAAATCCCAGAAAAGGCGTTATAAATGACGGGTCTGACTGCTATCAAAACCACACATGTGCAAACACTGGAGAAACCTAAATGTAATAACTCAGAACTTAATTACCACGAACAAGTAACAATTACACTTACAGAGTTATGTGTATTATAAAGAGAACAAAAAAACAACATTGATTTAGGAGATTAATTGGCCCACCTAGTTTACACAACACAGCATCTGTAGTGGCATCGGAGTTCTCTTCAAAATATAAGAACAGGAACGTGAACTCGAACAGCTTTAGTATAAAATATTTGGCAATTCGATGAAATCTGATGTTACCCGATCTGTCAACTAATGGTATATATTATAGAGAAGTGTGTGGTACAAGGACTATTTGATGCCAAAATAGTCATTATACCTTGGTGTAAAGGGAATTTAACACTCCACAAAATTTTGGTCAAGGGCACAGTGTCTTAGTGGTTAGCACGTTCGCTTCACACCTCCACTATCGGGGTTCGATTCCTGCCTCTGCCATGTGTGTGTGGAGCTTGAATAACCCTAACCCTCCCCGTGCCAGGTTTTTCTCCGCGTTCTCTGGTTTCCCCCCGGTACAAAAACATGCTTGATTGGCACCTTGGAAAATGGTCCCTAGTGTATGTGTGTGTGAATGTGAGTTTGTGTGTTTATGCCCTGCGATGTGTTGGCACCCCATAAAGGGTGTATCCTGCCTTGATGCCCTAGATAGGCACAGGCTCCCCGCAACCCTAGGGAAGATAAAGCGCGTAGAGGATGAATGAAAAGATAAGATTAAATAAGATTCTGTGACAATCTTCTGTCCGATATGTTTTTCAAAAATATATTACTCATTTGATCATGTTCATTGGGTTAAATTATGAATTTCTATGAGTATTTATTAGGTTGAATCTATGAATGATATTTTGAACAATGGCATTGTTGTTGGAGATAACTGCCCTCCAATAGCAGTTTTTCTGTACATAATCACAATCACACAACAGTTCATGTTTAGACTGGATTTTATTTCATTTTTATGTAGCTTTAGGCATGTAGCTTAAACACCCTAGCACCAGTAGAACATACTGTATAATAGTATGAGAGACAATGCCTGCACTGACTGTATTCATCTCAATTCTATGTTATGTAAGGCAAAATATGAATACTGGCTGATGTGGCATACAAGGCATAGTGCAGTGGAGAAATATAATATCCACTGAGGTAATGAAAGGGAGATGAAGGAATGGATGAATAGTCCATGTTGAGTAATAATGCTTACACAGACCAAGAGACATCCAGCATCATGTGGGCGTAGAAAACTCCATTCCCTGTTCATGCTGGAGTGCTAGAGAGACTGTAGGAGGACTATAAGATTGATCATTTCGTTTTTCTAGAACAAAATTGTTGTACCACCCTGCTTGTGTTTTTGTTCATCCATTGTTTGTGTATGTGTGCATATGTGTTTGTCCCAAAAACTGCACATAAGAAATAATGTTTCAGCACCTTTTTTTTTTTTGCAGGAAACCTCTTAAAAAAGAGGAAAACGGCACCAGTCGTGGAGAATACGGCATGAGCTGTCGCAAGAAAAAGACCACTAATAATGTTGTGGTGTAAAGCAGATACTGGTATTAAGAGCTAATGATGTCTCTGCATTGCTGCATTCTTAGCACTTACTAACCCAATGTGCAGCGGAAGTGCTAACCCAAGTGTACCTCCAAACACTGAGCAGAGAATGGAGGAGGAGAAGAAGAAGAAGAAGAAGAAGTTTAAATTGCTGTAGGACTGAAGCCTGGTCTCTTACACTACTGCTCTGTAACTGGCAAACTGTGGCATAGAGACAATGACATATATATTTGCATGAATTTTTTTATTTTAATGCCAATATATCAATATATAATATATAATACCAGATGCTTTATTTTGCATTTGACGCACTGGTTTCAAATCTGATTTCTAAGCATAGCCGTTTCTATTTATTTAATAAATTATGATTATTTATCTTGTTGGCATTACTGTGAGACACTGCATGTCTTCAGATGAGATGATGATTTAAAAAGGACATGGCTGTTGTTCAGCTGTAGCTTAGGGAATATGAACAAACAAGTTTGCATGGTACATTGTGCACATCCAACTGAAATCCTCCCTGTAGAAAATATGAACTAGGTCTATAATATTTTCAAAAGATCGACTGCGCAGTCAAGGCTGTGGCTTCATATTTGTGCTGTATTTATAAATGTTAAACGTGATATAACATTGAGACAAGCCTATGCACAGATACTTACACAACATGTTACATCATCGTTCTAGGACGAACCCTGGAGGTCTTTCCTGGTGTTCTGCATTATTTCTGTGGTATAGCATGGTTTCACATTTGCAATGAGACTACTAATGCCTGTCTTGTATCCTTCTTGAGGCTAGCATACTAAACAATCCCTTGTCTGTGTAAAATCCTAGTGATTACAAGGAGAGTAGACAATCATGATAATTGTTCCTTTCACACTCCACTAGATAACGGCCCTTCCCAACAAGTCTTCTGAGATGTCTGATGAATGATTGCAAGAAAAATGTCAGCATTTCACACACCTGTAAGCGACTTGTACACCACCATAAGAAAGATAAAGATCTAATGTAATATTGCATACGCTACACTAAGTATCATGCTATATATTAATGACAAATACAATAGTGGGTCAAATCTTGGAATATGTATTGCAATTGGTTTGTTTCAGTGGTTTGAACATCCTGTTCTGTGTCCGAGTGCTGTCTCTGTGTCTATCTAAATACAACTGTAAAGGTTATATACATACATAAAATGTATTATATGTACAATTGAGAGGGAATGATGCATGAATGTAAACAGTGATTTCAACATACTGTACTCCCGGGACTGTTATTCGCTCATTCAGAGTGATTAAATATGTTTATACATTGTAGAAATAAAACCATGCAAACGGGTAGTTCTGTTAACAATGCAGTTATGTGTCATCTATATAATGTATAGATATAGGTTGTTTGATTCAACTATGCCAGTTTCACTTGTGCTGTGTTGTGTTGTCTCAAATGTCATCCTATGGACAAATAACTAAATGTCATCAGTCTCAGGATTGTGCGAATTTAGTATTTATTTGTTGACCGATTAGTAGTTATAATTTCGGAACCACTGGCCGCCATTTCTTAATTATAATCCTTGTTGTGTCAGGGATAAGAATATTTTTCCTATTATGTTTATTTTCATGATGTTTCATGACGTTTCATTTATGATTTATTGCATTATGCGTGCATTTTTGGAGTTCGGATAATAATGAGAATGAGTATTTCTTTTCATTTCTTTTCATTTTTTCATTTATGTTTATCAGAATGATTTATTTGTGAGATGACACACAGTCTCGATGTTCAAAAGTGACTGCATCTGATTCAAGGGTTGCATAATACATGGCCCTGGGATCTGTCCAGAGGCTGTTGTTTTCATCCTGCAGCTCTGTTACTACTGTACCTACATGGAGTTTCCTTCAGGTTCTCCAGTTCCCTCCCACTCTCTAAAAATGCCCAATGTGGTGTGTGTGTGTGTGTGTTGTGTGTGTGTGTGTGTGTGTGTGTGTGTGAGAGAGAGAAAGAGATGTGTTTTAGTTCCCTCCCATGTAAAAATGCCCAAATGTGTGTGTGTGTGTGTGTATGATGTGTTTTAATTGTCTGGTGTCCAATCAAGGAATAATATCTCCATCCTGCACCCTATATTCTCTTAATTAGCTCAAGAGCCACTGTGACACTGACAATGAATGAATGAATGAATAAACACATGACAGCAGAGAAATTATTTGCTCATAAAAGAATCATTTTATGAGCCTTAACGTTGTTTTTCTTCAGCCACTCCAGCTATGTTGCTCCACATCACATTACTGGTCCACATATTGGATTTGGCACAGGCTTTACATGAGAAGCCCTTCCTGAGCAAACCTGTTATTTTATTCAGCCCTAGGATGAGCACTGAGAGTGCTCTGGTTTGTGCAACCCCCTGTGGCTGGGTTGGTTCCCTGCCCAGGAAACAAACACAACAGTGATAATAATTCCATATACTAGAAGCAGAGTATATATTTTTTTTCTCTGCATTGTTAAATAACCAATAAATTATTACATGACCTTGTGAATTACTGTAGAGCTGTAGTGGAGACCTTACATAGCTGGCCACTCTTCTTTGGTGCTTCAATCAAAGGTGGATCTTTTATATGTCTTTATACCAAATGTACAAAAGGCACAGTATTACAGAAAGCCCAATGAAATGTACAGCTTTATTTTATACAGTGTATTACATGCATAACTATATATTTAGATTTCTTTTGATTTCTCAGCAAAGTATATATATATATATTTGTAAAATATTTGTCACATGAGAGTATAGTGTATATCGGTCCAATACTGTTAGACAAACACATGTTTCACATCAATAATCCAGTCTTGACCAGGATGTTAAAAATGATTGCGTTATATCATGTTTAGTCCACTGGACAATCAGCGCTGATTTCCTTTTTTTCAAGGCCAAGTTGTAATCATAGCATTGAGCAAGCATTCATTTCAAATGTCAATCTTGTTATGCTGGCATGTTGATATTGATCCTTAAATGGCAATCTGTGGCGTGAAGTGTTCGGTCTCAAGCCAAGAAACTGGACAGAATCAGACAGCGCTGCAAGGTGAGAGTGACCTTCATCAAACCCAAGACACTCAGATCTTTTCCTGAGGGTTCTCAGAATCTTCTGGCCATCTTTAATTACTGACCCCCAGCTGGCCACTCATCATTGTAGCTATCCACACATATGGTTCAGTCTGTGGAGGCAAGGCAGGAGCGGATCCAGTATCTGTGAGAATGATTATATAAGCAGCTCTTAATGAGTGAGATATTTGAAAGGGCTCTGAGTTCAAACGACCATGGCAGGCGTCTGGCATATGCTGCCTCTAAGCATGGGGAGTTGATTACACACACACACATACACACACCAACACAAACACACAGGGTCTCTTTGATGAGCGGGGTTTAGAGGTCGATGGGAAGCGTGCCTAACCCTCTGATTTCCTTGAGGGCAGGGTAAATCACCCGAGACTTATGTGCTTATGTGTGCTTATGTGAGTGAAAAGGTTGGTAACACATTATCAATATAATTCTAAATATTTTTCACTTTTTGTATAACAATAAATGTGTACTAATGTGTAACAAAGGTTCCACAATAGAACTGGCATTGCTTATAAGCAATTAGAAATGTAATTTCACTTATACTGAAATTTAGGATGAAAATAAAATTAGAAAAATGGGGGAAAGTCGCTTAATGTGTAACTTAATGAGACCTGCACAGAATCACTTTGAGCAGATGTAATTATGTTTTCAAAAAACACTACTGTCCAGCTTCAGCTGACTTGTTTACCTCCATTGTCTGTGTGGAAGACTTTATTGAGTTATACAGCTGCCTGGGCCTGGTTTGTGGTCTGATTGATTTGTACTGATCTAGATGGACCTGATGTTAGAACATGAACAGGAGGCTGCTGGTACTGGTCCACAAAGGTAATTAGATCTGCACTGGATATGGCATTAGTTTTGCTATGTACTCTATTAACAGATGTGGAATTTAATCTCGCTTGAAGAAGCAGTTTTGTGATAAACATTTAACATTGAACAATAGAACTATTTGAATAATAACCACTTTATTGAATAATAAATAAATAAGCTGTAATTTGCAAGGTTATGTCCTGGACTTGTTTATCCAGCACATACAAGATCCCCATGTGCACCAGTAAGAAAGCTGGGATCCACCCCATAATACCTGTCATAGAGTTTATCTTGATCCATCACAATTTGGTGCCTAATTTTTGTTTGGATGTTCAGAGTTACAAATGAATTAAATTACAAGCAATAACTCTCAATCAAAGTCAAAGGTTTGGTAGTAAAGGGAGGTGGGTAGCTGAATGGCTAAGGTATTGGACTCTGGTCCAAATGCATGTTCAAATCCCACCACCAATCTACCACTAGAGGGCCCTTGAGCAAGGCCCTTAACCCATAACTGCTCAGCTTTAAGTTTCACTGGATAAGGGTGTCTGCCAAATGCTGTAAATGTAAAATATAAATGTTGTAAAGTCTATTTCTAGGCCAGAAAATCTACAGAAACTATTAATAAATCAGTCAAATGTATTTCATTGTAATTGTTGATGATTAATGTTAATTTGTTAGGTTTATATAAAACCTCTGAGTCTATGTATATGTATATATTGTGTCACTGAGTTTCAATGTATAATTCAGACAGGTTCACTGCAAATTAAAAACATACTGATTTTATTTGTTTGTTTTACATGAAATAAACATACTATATTATAAAGAAATTGAATATAAGCCCTATATATCAATCACCATTCTCACGATTATCTTTCACACATATTCTGATGATGCATATTCAAGGTGGGTACTCTACAGTGTGTGACTTTCACACCATTTAAAAAGTCTCACTGAAAAACACACACACACACAGTAGGAAGACTCCTGCACCTGTATGCATCACAGAAACTGCTGTTCTGGCACTTTATAATTCCGCGTCTCTTCCCTTATGCATGGTCATAATAATTAAATGCGGATAGAAAGAGCTTGAATATGGTGTTTACAGTTCACACCTTCTAAGTGTGACTGCAATATATTTCTGTTTATACAAAAGCACTGCTGCAAAATACTACATTTGTGGTTCAAAGAAAAAAAAAGGATGCTGGCTGGCACAGATTGTTGCTGGTCTTGCAGAAGCTTCTGTACATCACATGGGGTAGAACTGCGAGGCGGCCTCAGACGATTGGATCTCCACCTGAGCCATTTTAAACTGAGTACACTGCAGCCATTTGCGCAAGGCAAAGGGAAAAGTACTGGAAGCAGGACTCTGGAGACACTGGTTATTCACTCGGTTCTGAATGGCCTGGAGACGCAGCTGGAGGCCGGCAGATAGGTGCTGCGAATAAACACGCCAAGTTAATGGGCGCACGGTAAAGCAGCTGCTGTATTGGCAGTACACTGTATGACGAATACTTACATTTAGACTGGACTGAATCATAGGGAGCCACATAGGGATTAACTGAGGCAAAAGAAGATGAAAGAATCAGGTTAAACACCAGAAACAGGAGGAACAAGCCTCCAACCTTCAGACCATTATGTTCAATCAACATGAATCAATTGTTCATTTATAGACACCCAAACTTACTTTTACAAAAATGGTTGAATTACATTCTTGAAGAGCCTCCATTAGGCTGATAACATGCAAACACACCATCTCTACCATCTAAAAGGGAAGAAATCAGGCAGTTTCAGAACAGCTGTTATGAAGGATTTACATAATAGCATTATGCTTCTAATCATGCGATCACAAGCACAGCTCTCCTTGAGAGGATCTTTCTTAAATGTCTGGAAATAAATGATTTAGCAAAACCAGAGTATAAAGACAGTAATTTGCTCAGCGCATTAGTTTTACAAATTAAATTAAACATGTGGTGTATGACAATAACAAAAATGTAGTTTAATTATGCACGATATGGACAAAAATATCGAGACAGTTAAGTTTTCCAGCCCTTTGTGGTCCAAACCCCAAACATCTTCCATACATTTAGAGATACACAGTTGTACAGGGAGTGTGCATGCCTGCATGAAGATATTGTTTATTAAAATGGGATGGAGTGGAAGATCTTGAAGGGCTCTGATCTCAACCCTATAGGACACATTTAGGATTATTTGTAATGGCGACTGCTTCCAGGTCTCCTCAGGTCTCTTCGCCTTATATCAGTACTTTAGTCAGGACTTAAATAATGTCCCTGCACTGGAACAAGTGGAAATCTCCACAAGCACACCACAAAGTGTAGTAGGACATCTTAACGGAGAGCGGAAGGTAATTGTGACGGAAAAAGGGGTATAAAGGTGGAATATTCAAATAACAATAGGATATTCAAAAAGCACATGTTGTACTCAGCTTTCCACAAACCTTTGTTCATACATTGTACATATGAGCGCATAAATGATCTTACTACTTTGTTGTGTGCCATGAGTTGAAGGATGCTGGGTGTGACTCGGCTCCAAAACTCCAGGCCTGTAAGAATAGCACTTGAGGAGAACTCGTTCTGGTTTTGGTTCTGCCCAGCTGGTGCTGCAGCTGCTTGCTCACAGTAGATGGTCCACAACTGAGCAAACATGAAGGCATGGAAGAGGGAGCACATGTGTAGCACGGATGTCTGATGAAACAAAAGCAGAAATACCATTGCTTCATTCTCTTGGTCCAGGCTGCATAAGGACGAACGAATCAGGATCGAGGTGATCTGCTGATATACCTTGGATTGCTCGGGGAAACCAATCAGGATTACGATAAGGTGGTCTGCAATGTGAGAGCCAGCATCCAGAGGAATGGGCATACAAGACGTGGAACCCTGATGCAATGCACAGTGAGTAAGAGAGCCCAGCAGGAGCCAGGAAAGCTGCCGAATGTGCGACACGCACTCAATGAACTCTTTGGGCCTGAAGAAAGATAAAGGCAACCTCCGTCAACTTGTTAAACAAATGTACTCACGTAACTTTAAAAATAGAACGCTGGATATTTTTACCCTTGTTGCATTGCAGAGGGCGGATGGTAAAGCCATGGGAGATAGCGAATCACAGCCTTGTTGTCACGGTGGTTACCTTTGCTGATTTCCATGGCAGCTACCTGAGCCAAACCCACTTTTAGATTTCCACCAAAAGTATCTTCATGAAGTGGTTGACAGCAAGCTTTCATATGACTCTAAAGGATGAATGGATTGAGCAACAAGAAAATTAATTTAAACATATTTATACCTTTGATAGTTTACTCTAGTTTCTAACAAAACAAAAGGTAATGAATCTTGTGTCTGGTTATCTCTTCTGGTTAAAAGACACTGAACCTTTAATTTCGTCAAAGTGTGCATGTCTGCAATAAAGTCCAGCAGCTCACTAAGGTACTGCCTTAAACACTCCATGGCAGCTGTTGTGCACTGAAGAAAATAGAGGTATAGAATTCTTAAATAGTATTTCAGCAACAGGACGTGATATAATACAATTAAATACAGTATGCCACTTACCCCAGGTAACGATGAGATCATGTGTTTTTGGAGGATGGTAGACTCAGATAGCCGGGTTCCAATGTCGACACATACAAACTTATTCACACCATTGAAAAAAACAAGTCGATTTAGTATGTTCCTACTTTTCATTGTCACCTCTTAAAAAGTAAAGAACAAAATACCTGCACTAGCAGTAGTAGGTTAGTGTCAGGAATTGGGGACTTAAACTTAAGTGCTTGTAGCAACTCCAGGACGACTACACGTGACATGTAGAACTTGTCCCTTTCCTGCAAAAATACAGGAGAAAGGTACAGTGAAGAGAAACTGAATACAAAAATGTAAACAAGAGCTATATATATATATATATATATATATATATATATATATATATATATATATAGATAGATATATGTGTGTCTCCTTCATTTCCCAAGTTCTTGCCTCTGCTTCTCTATCCAATATGGTAATTTATCTCTTGTGTTTCAAAGATCTTTTGCTTGTCCCAGACTGTATAATGTTCTTAATCCATATTGTATTCTGAAGACCAGCAGATTAAAATGGCAGTCAGCCCAGCACTGCTCATACAGCCCCAGCCCAGATAAAAAGCCATTTGAACTGCTCCCTCTCACTTTCTCTCAGCAGAAGGAGCAGTGTCAGCATATTTAAAGCCTTCTGGGTATGAGGAGAAGCTCAGACAACATAACTGCAGCAATGTAACTATTCCTGCTATGTTTATGGAGGCCATGTTGGGATGCCACTCTAAAAATCCTATTTATTCAAGTGTATACAAATCATTTTCTCAATTTACAATCCCAATGCTAGCCATTATAGTATCTAATTAAAAATAAATACTGTGGGACACTGAGAGAGAACCTGCCTAAGAAAAATCAATATCACTGTGAGCACTAAACACAACTCTGACGGATGCGATGTTATGGAAATCCATGTTCAAGGAAAATCCCCCACACGGAGGAAAATAAAGTCTGCAGGGATTTACTTATGATATTACCAGCAGACCTCTCGAGTGGATGTATATCATCCTCCTCTAGACCAGCTTTCTAAAATATGAAAATCAATAGACACTGATGGAATTCTTCAAGTGGTAGGTAGGAAGAGGAAGAGTGATAGCGAGAGAGACCATATTTCACAAAGAAGGAAGGGTACATTCATAACCACTATAAGGTATTCCTGTAATATCTTTCTTTTTTATTTTTTTGGATTTTTGCTAATAATTTTAACATTCATACTCATACCAATTAATATGTGCATACGGATATATACATGTATACATGCATGCATCCATACATACATAAATATACACACACACATATATATATATATATATATATATATATATATATATATATATATATATATATAGATATATAGAGAGAGAGAGAGAGAGAGAGAGAGAGATACACCCACACACACACTGCTAAGCTGTCCATCACAAAACACTTCATAAATAAATTAATATTTCCATTTTACTACAAGAAACCATGCACTGTTAGCCTATTGATTGTACTGTATGCTTACCTTACTGAATGTTTTGTAGCAGAGGCCACAGAGCTCAACAAGGTATGAGAGACTAAAAATACCATACTGAATAACAAAACTCAGCAGCTTAGAAGAAGGCTCCAGCAAACTCTGTCAGGAAAAAAAAACATGTAAGTTTTGCCTTAAATAAACTTTCATGTCTCTAGCAATTAAATGTAATTGGCATTATTCTGTGCATTTTAAAAGGAGCTTACTCTGGTTGCACTCGTAGTTGGAATCTTCAGCAAGCAAATGATGATTCTTAAGCTGGAGTCCAGTGGATACTTAACAAAACAATCAGATTAAGAGTATTAAAAACAAAGTTAAATAGTACAATGAATGAATTCACATTCCAAAGCTGAATATTGCAAAAGTTAATACCTTCAGAGGAAGCACAGCAGGAAGTTTCGTCAGAAAGGTATGGAATTGGTTACAAATGGTTGTCCAAAGATTACTAGGGGAGTCCATAGGAAGAGCTTCCATGAAGGTAGCAATGTTGTCCAAGCAGTGGAGCATTGTGCCCCCTGCAGGCAAACTCTTCCTGTTGTTCAAACCCTACAAGCAAGGTACATCTCACTGCATTATCATTTCGATTTAAACATTATAAAGAATATTTCATGCTATATAATGCACTGCTCAATGTTTATTAAATGGCACAAAGGAAATGTTTTGAAAGAAACAGTTCACTTTTTTTTTTATAGAGGAAGCACATATTTAATGGCATTCTCTGTGCTAAAATTGAAAATATACACATGCAAGTTACATGATATGATGCAAAACCCATATTCACAATCTGCTATGGGTGCTAATGAAAAATGAACGATTTGACTCTTTGACAAGACTGCCATCTGCTGGCACGTAGGTAAATCTAATTGTCTATTGAACTCCAACATGATAGCTCACAGGATCAAGCATAGCTTTGGGTCAAAATCTTACACATCAACATTTCCAGTGTTAACACCTACAGTGTTGTAATTAACTCCTACAGTGTGCATTTGTGTCCATCTGGACTTTACATGTGCCAGCATAGATTAGTGGAAAAAAAAGCTGGCGTAATTACTAATTTGGTTGGACATAGGCCATTTTGTCCTACTCTCTCCCAGTTACTATTTTCATTTCAAGAAATGGGCCAGCTTATGCTGGGGTGGACAGAGTAAAGCAATAGTAGGCATGGCATTAGAAATCTGCTAGTGTCGTGGTATTGTAAAATTCTCTTTTGCTAAAGTAACATATAATAAACAAGGGCTTAGAAGCCTTGTCCCATTTCTTACAACCTGGTTTTACAGAAGTACCCTGCAAATGTTGCATATCTGCCAGAGCTGTGATATTATGGCTGATTACACAAGAATCACAAAAAGACAATTTTAGGGTCTACCTCAAGAAGCTGGCTTAATGCTGCCACGGAACTCAATTCATTGAAATCAATTAGAGATGTGGCCAGTGTGCGGAGGAAGCTTCCATCTGTAAAAAAAAAAAAAAAAAAAAAAACAACAATTTATTATAAAATAAATTTCTTTTTCAGTGTTTTTTTGTTTGGTGTATAAGTATACATAAGGATTGTGCTTATGATTATGCATGAGCAGATGTTTGGTTACCTTTGATGTTGCTCTGGAATAGCTGTGGCAGGATGCCATTGGGTGCGAGCTGATGGAGCACACAGCGCAGGAACTGCTTAGCTACACCCGCAGCATTCCCAGGGATCAACATGCTTCGGTGATCAACACACACACACACATATAAGTTACAGAGTACAAAGATATTAATCACATTCACACTAATGACACAAAGCCAAATACACAAACACCTACCTTTCTGCCTGGCCTGAGTAACTGGCGCTGGATGCCAACCTATAATCCACAACATTTGGAGAACATACTGAAGAGGCTAATTTGTTTCACAGCCAAGCACCATGTTTTTTTTTTTATCAGCAAGTGTTTTTAATTTCACACTTTGTGGGTTTTATGTGCTCTCAGTAGATGGTGTACACAATGTGCGGTGCAGGGTAAGCTGTGTGTTGATTTGTTGAACTTTACCTGCCCACTGACTGCATGATGTCGAGGAGCAGCGGAGCAGCCAAGTCTGGACTGAGATGTGTAAACATTGAGAGAACGACTACGGCCAAAGCCAGGGTTTCCTCATCATACTCTTCTAATACAGCACCACAGTCTCGACATCTTTCCACACAAAAGACACATACAAATGAACAGATAATAAATTGTACCATAATTGTGTTTTTTTATGTTATTTTTTTTGTTAGTTTTTATTTTAATTAAGGATTCAATAAAAATACACCAGATATAAATACAAGTGGTTTGGTAACCATCGATACAATCTCCGATGATGAAACAATACTGAGTGACTAACTTAGAATTGAGTGACCAGATCTGACTTGGAACATCTGGATGCTGCCATGTGATGCTAGCTATCAGCACATAAAGATTTTTTTCTCTTTTTATATTTTATTTTTGTAATGTATTTAAACTATCCATCATAAGAGTAGTATGGAGAAAACTAATTGATCAGAGAACAGAAAGGTCCTCTCCCTCTCTCTCTCTGCCTATTCTTTAGCATAAGACTTTTAGATGTTGTTAACAAAGTAAAAAGCATGTATTCAAACGATCATGGTATGGAACCTTATGACCAATAGCAGTCAAATTATCAATGCAGTTCTTATGAAGTCATACTGAAATGCATGAAAAAACTGCATATTAAATAAATAAACTCACCTGTCAGACATATTCATTGGTTGTTCATCACTAAAGTCCTCTGGTGCAGGCACAAACATGCTGACTGTGCTAGGAGCTGACAACAGGCTGGTTTTAGTGAGACCTATTGACACAAAATCATTAAAGGTCAGCAGTATGTTTGTGTTCATCGAAAGAAAATGTTGAATAATATGCTAAATGTGAAAATATTTTGGATTTTCTACAGTGCCAATAAAAAAATTTAAAAACCTGTATCCCAAGTGCTGATATTGTGTGGTGCACTGGACTGATGTTCCAGCTGTCTCTTCATCAACTGACTCATTGTCACAGCTCCCAGAGAGCCTCGCTTTGTCTGGCGGTACTGAGCTGTTAGATGTAAACAGAGATGCAGACAGGAATGTAAGGAACAAAAAACAACAACAAAAATGAGACCGTATGATATGACTTGATAATGAACATGAAACAAATCATTGACTTATTAATAGATCCTAATCAAAGTGTATTGCTAATAGGCACGATGAAAATTACTATTTGTGTTTAAATATAAGTTTAATACATAATTAAACACTTTATTTTCCCTTCTCTTTAAAAGAACATATATTTTGAAATAGTGCTTAGTTTCAGCATGTGAGATCGGTTTTGAAAATCATCCAAATTATTCCATCATTTCTATGTGATATGAGGAAACGTAGGTATTGCTAATAAAATCACAGTGTAAACCCCTACACTACCATACTATGGGGAGAAAATACATTTAGCGAATACATTAATTATAGCAAAAAAATGTCATTATGTTTACATGTGAGGATGAGTGGATAAAGTTAGATATATGGCCCGTTTAATGGATCAGAGACAGCTTTATGAGCCATAAGTACCATGTGATGGATATATAATGGATGAAGAGGCATTTAGCTCCTACTTGTTACTGAGGAGCGGTTGCTTGTTTCTGGGACTGTGGCTTCGAGTGCTGGGGCTGAAGCTGACTCTCTGGGTTTTTCCAGTTTGGACAGAGCTTTGTGATCTGAAAGACAAGGTTGAGCCAAACAATGAGTTGCATCCAACTGTTAATATTCAAATGCTTATTAATTTATGATGGATCCCTAATTATTTAAAGGATAACATCAAAATATATCATTTAAAAGCAGCAAACAGCCTATGTTTCCACAAGTGACAATAAGGGATGACCACGTTGCCTAAGACTTAAATAAATGCTGATTATTGTACTACACATTTAGAATATTCTCTAAGAAAACACCTTTAACGTGGAATTACATTTCTACTTTTGTGATTAGCAAACATATTCCTAGTAGTAACCGGCTATGTAACTTGTGCACTTCGTTACTTGCATATAAATAAAACAAACATGCAGATGAAAGTAAAATACAGAGCAATATAACAAAATTGCTTACCAGAATCTGTGGTCTGCTCTCCCATCTTGTCCATAGTGTTGAAGGAAATGTCCAGGTATTCCCTCTGGATAGCACTGACTGCGATCTTCCTCTGTTTCCGCTGACGGGGTACAATCTGAATCTTGAACTCAGCCTCGTCACTTTCATCTTCTGGCTTCGGCTCGCTCTCTCTCTCGTCGCCAGTATCCTCATCATCTTCAGCATCATTCTCATCCTCATTTTGAGCTCCTCCTCCTCCTCCATTCTCTTTCTTGGCTTTCAGTGGATCCAGGCTTTCCAGTGCATCTTCAGGGATACTGAGGTAGACAGTGGGGCTTCCTCCGGCTTTGTCTTCAGACTGCAGATACCCGTCATCTACCGATGTATCCGGTACATGCGGCGACTTTCTTAACAGATCTCTTTTCTGCTTCAGGGTCATGGGACTCTCTAAACCAGGATGATATGTGGGATCTGGGAGATCCAGAGAAGCAGTCGGGGTTATTGAAGGATTTCTACTCTCAGGTGCTTGCAGCGGACTGCCTTTGGCAGGGCTGCTAGATTTGCTTGTCCTATCTTTAGAGCAATCCTCCACACTCACTTGAACAAATGGAGACAGGCGTAGTATAGTGCTGGCAGATGATGGTGATGGATGTTCAGACCTAATCTGCATTCCAATTGGTGGTTTTGAAAGTGCCTCAAACAAGTCTTCATCACTTTCAACAATGCGCAGCGGTGGAAGGGGTTCGAAGACCAGTGAGTCACTGTCAGACAGTGAAAGAATAGAGCGCTTGTCTGGAATTGAAGTGCAATCTGAGGAGAGATCAATCAGGTCACCATCTTCTTTACCACGAGTGGGGTCGGAAGAAATAACAAGCGGAGAATCGAAGCCCGGCAGATTTATCCTCAAAAGTCTCCATGCAGCTCAGGCGCACTTCTGGAATAACAGGCCTGATGTTATCAAAATGGAGATTGGATCCTTCCGAGGATTCCTTGGCACGGCGTTCTCTGCGCGATTGCCTGGTTACTGAGCTAGAACATGAGGGTGGCGGTGGTGGAGGCCCATGCAAGTCACACCGGTCAATGCAGGATTTACGCCGGTGTTCATCAAGGTTGAAGAGGATGGAGTCTGTGTTGGAAATGTCAAGAGATTTCTGTTTGTGCATGGCCTGTAGCCGTTTTTTCTTGCTGCTGCTCTCTTCTCGTGCTGCCTGCTGCAGACTGTCCTGTAGGGTTCCTGTCTCCCTGTACTCTGCCAACTCAATCTCACCTGCAGCAGATTGTAAGGCTTAAACTATTGCTTTAAGACTGAACTCAATGCAACATCTAAAAACTTCATAAGAAATCTGATGAAACTTTAAAAACGAGGCTATATTACTTTGTCCGAATGCGTGCAGTAATGTTTAAAAGAACCTGTGCATCTTTTAGAAATCTCACAAGATTCGCTGCATACTATGCAGGCACCTACTTCTTTGAGCACTGAGGTCCACAGGCTGATACTTCACGGACTTGCTGCCTCCGATCCGCTTAAGCCGTGCAAAGAAGGTCTGTGATTCCTTGTTGCCTGCTCCAGTAGGAGTGTCATGGATATCGGATTCATCAAACACACTGTCTTCCTCTGCAAAACAAGCCATAATCATTTCAAACTCCTTATAAATCACTTTCAGTTTTGTAACGCACACTGTGGCAGCTAGAATTTTTACCTTTTTCTTTCTCACTGTAGCGGCTAATGTTGGAGTTGTCACTGTAGAGTGGGCCAGCTGATGCATGAGGTCTGCAGCTGTGGTACTGTGCATTCAGAGTGTTGATGGTGATGTGGATCAGGTGCAGAACAACCTCTTTACTTACATCCATGTCTCTGTATGGGTACTGTAGCAGGAACATATTCACAGAGACTGAAGCTATATATTGAAATTCAGTTATTAGAGTCACAAGAACATACACTAGACATGAACACATATTTGTCCTCTTTTATTACATCCTTGGATTTGTTCCAGATTTGCATTTACCCTAACAACTACTCTCACAGCGATTATTTAGGTGAACTAAATAATCAGAATCACACAAATATAAAACAAATATTAATATCAAGCACCTAATAGGGAGTAGGAAAAAACTTGCATGACAGCTTCATTCGTTCCATACGAGGTTTGTAGTGGGATGTTGGATTATTATTCAAGAAAAATTCTTTCAACCGAGGTCTAATTAATGGTCTGTGCAGTTTGGGGAAAGCAGATTGATATGCTTTCTGTGTTCTATTGTGAATAAAATACAACTAGAGACACTAGCTTTACAAAACACAGTTTTTAAAGGTATTCTATAACTATATGAAACTAAAATAATTGGAATATACTTCATATACCTCTTTTGGAGGGAAAGGTTCAACAAATTGGGGAAGATTGAGGAAGACACAGTGGTCAACCCAATTAAAAGTTTTTGGAAAAATGCACGTTATCTACCAGCATATTTGTAATATAGTATATAGTACTAAAGAAAAATTAAATCCAAGAATGTTAAAAAAGTTAAATGTTAAAAATAATTTCGACACAAGTTTGTAATCAGTAATAATCTCTAAAGGTCAATATTAGTAATGGTAAGCATTTGCTTTTTAAAACTGATTAGAAGACTCGGGTAAAATCTGTGTACATTTATATGTAAATTACCTGGTTATGTTAATCATCTTGGAGAATTTGTTGCTCAAGTATTTCATTATATTTAATGTCTAGAAAGCGGTTTGTTATTTGATATATTGCTTTACTGAAAAAACAATTTGTTTGTAATTGTTTGTGAATTTAAAATTAGTTTGTACTGTCTCAGTAATGAAGAGGTCTTACATCTACAACTAAGAAGGACAAAAATGAAATACTGTACCTTGTAGAGAATGACAAGTAAGACTTTGAGCCACATCTGCCTGATGTGTGGCCTTAGAGCCCAAAGTGAACAGCGTGGTGCCTCTTGGAAATTGGGTCGAAGCTGAGGGCATGTGCAGTATTTCAGCACCTGGACCACAAGGGGCAGCAACTGCTTCCCCAAACTAATATTGTAGTCCATCACCTAAAAGAAGCATAAACATAAATACAGTACATATTAATTATTTGGACATAATAATTTGCTGATGTCATTCAACTTGAAAATGTGAATAAATACATTTTGGTTGGATTTTTGGGTCAGTTCAAGGCTGCTAATAAATGAACAGAATCGTTGAACATCTCACCTGTGCAATGCCAGCAATAAATGCATTGAAGCAGGTGGAGGAGCGCATCTTCTGTGGTGCGATCATAAAACAGCCGATCTGCTGATCGTAACCTAGTAATACATACAGGTGCCTCTTGACCGTATTAAAGGCTTTGGCACTGCCAATGTCAGCCTCTGCGCTGCTCTTATCCTTTGCCATGAACTTCATAAGTACCATGATGAGCTGGTGAACAGTCTGGTGGTCTATGCCAGTGTCTTCTGGGAGGAGGTCCTTGATGACTGAGTCATTCTCGGGAGGAGAGCTTTGACCGGGCAGATGTGCTGCAGAAAGTGGAGGTTTACATATTCAGCATCTGATTGGAGGGCTTCCAAATGTAAACTGAGTCATGACATGCGTGCTAAACTTAGCTCAGTGATTCATCTAAAGGTTAAGGTGGATGAAAGAACTGGTTCATTTCATTTTAAGGTTTTTACTGTGAATGTCTCCGGTAAGAACTAATATAATAATATGTCTATGTACATATATATATATATATATATATATATATATATATATATATATATATATATATATATATATATATATATATATATATATATATATATATATATATATATATATGTAATATGTCACACATGCAGCAAAAAAACAGGTTACATGTGGGTAAGCAAGGCAAGAGAAGTATAACAAACCTACAGTGATGAGATGATCTGTTCAACTGAGAATGATTAGTTTAATATTACTGCATCATTAAAGAGTTTTTTGTTTATTCATGCAAACCACTGTTTGTTGCCAAAATTAATTACCTGGCAATACTTTCTCAAGCATATCTCCAAGTGTGGGTGCTGAATGCTCTTGTCTTGTAAGCCTTAGAGCTAAGAAATCACACACAGGAAAATAATGACTCGCATATTAGTAGCATTCAACCACAATTCCACTAATGATATTTGCATCAAAACAAGGCCTATTTCTATTTGTACTTATACTCTACGCCAATTTGTCTGTAAGCTTTCATTCTGGGAATCAAAGTGTTCAGGTGCAGTGACTATAGTATTTAAATAAAAAGTGACAGTTATAAATTATTAATACATTTTAGCATTGTGCAAAGTGAGGCAGCAGAAAGATGAAGGTATACAGAAGCAAGGAGACAAATTCAGAGCCAAATAAGTGAGACTCGACTCACGCAGCTTGGCACAAAATGTCTCAGGCAGGGAAAAGGCACGTTTCGAGTCAGATGTTCCCTTTACGCTGTCTCTGAGCGAACGGACGCTCTTCTGCCGGTTACGTGCAAAACGAGCTCTTCTGATTTTCCACATGGCTGCATCGCTCAGATTGGCCGTATTAGTTCGCACTGCAGTGATTGCTTGGGGTAATAAGGAGAAAAGCACACTGTTAATAAAGCCGCACAATGCAGGGGTTTTAACTGCATTATAAAAAGATTTCTGTTTGTTATTTAGGCAAGACACGGATAGTACAAAACAAAATTAGTTTCTATTCAAGAAGCAAGTGCCTTGAAGCTGTTATTATAAGGCACGTAAGTATACACAGATTGACATATGCTTACTAGTGGGGAACGGAAATTCCTTGTTGCAGTCCAGGTGTAGCTGAGCCTCAAGGGACAGTGTCTCAAAACGATTAACGAAGAATTCCCAGCTCAGTGCAGGGATATCCAGCTTTAGAGAGTGCAGCAAAAGCAATTTGCTTAGGATTATGGGACGGTCTCTCACAACCGTGTCAAACTGGAAGTCTAGGCAGAGACACAGACCCTGATGGGAAATAAAAAGACACTTAAATGCAATAGCTCAGACCATACCATGAATATGATGTAACATTTTTTTGACCAATGTCCAGAAATGGTTGTTACGGTTAGACAATTCTTATTGTGCGTGTGTGTGTGTGCATGCACCTGTAGAGAAGGTCGTTTAAGAGTGTCTAATAGTAGCCTGGCTCTGGTAGCCACGGCAGGGTTGACATCCTCAATACTGGCCAGAAAGCAGCAGAAAGCATGAGCCAATGAATACTTTAGCAAGTGGCTCTTCGATACAGAGCCAATGTCCAGAAAGCGACACAGCACTGCAACTCGCTCCACTGTAAACACATACATTTACAGTTCAGTTACTATTTAAATTTTCTTGTAATTATTCATATCTTAACATGATTGGGATTTTCAGGTACAGGAATCAACAGAAAAAAAACCCAGTCATTATTCAATAGATGAGTTAAATGTTATCTGGAGTATCAGTAGATGGCGCACTGTAGTCAAGTATACATGGGTTCTGAGGCAAATCACAGAAGTACATCACTTTTCATTTCTTATTATAGTATGGAGGATATTGAATACTACATACACCGAAAGACATTACAGAATGTAAATAGAAATACGCGAGGTTTGTTTTTTTTCAGATCATTAACATTTACATGAGTAGCAGTTCCTACAATTTAAGGAACGAGATGCCCAACAACGAATCTGCAATGTTTACAGTGATACAGTGAATGCATTTTAGATAAAAAATTGAAAAATAAAATCTTTTTTGTGGAATCATTTGCATCCCTTTTATTTCCAATGTTTTTACATATTTCAGTATGAAATTCTGTGACTGAATGCAACAACAAGGTTTCAATACTAATGTAATAATGCACAATTCCCATATTAAATCATCACGAGGCATGTAAAAAAACAAATCTGAATTCTGCCAGCTTATGAAAAGTAATCAACACTTTCTCCCTGCTCTGCTCCCTAGGCCATTAAACTGTAAAGTGCATTATAAGAATCCTGTAGTCCATAAGACAAATGAATATCAAACCTGAATACAATCAATAAATAATTGCCTTTAACTAATTCTTTGTTTAACTTGAATACGATGTTCGCTAAAGATCCTCTACAGCCAAACAACAGAAAACCATCATCTCCATATCTGTCTTAAAATATTTTTACAAACCTTACTTGGTCATCACATATTTTAAAAATTAAAAAGCTTTATTTCTACACTGACCTCATTGATACTAAAACTAAGAAAAATCTTCATACTAGAATAAGGTATAGATTGTATACTCTTTTTCAACAGTTTATCTGGAGCATACTCTTGCTTTGTAATAATCAAATCAAACATCCTCTCACCACCCCTACAAGGTCATATCTGCTCTCTGACAATCATCATAAGAGGCCCCTTTAATCCCACTATTCCTCAATGCTGTAGGAACCAGCCTGGTATCCATAGCAACCAATAGAGAATAAATTCACATAGAAACACACATATACACAATCCTAAATTAGTAAAATGATTAACACAGAGGCAGTATTCAAAAACCGTATAAAAAAGTCATATCTATTTATAGTTTACTGACTTACTGCTCTAATTTTTTTCATAATACGATCGACGTACCAATACTGCTGCTGACATAAAAAAAAAGACCAGACTTGCACATGCGTCTGACCTGCTTCAAAACGAATCTTCCAGTCCTTGTTGTTGAAACTGTTGTCCACCAATTTCCAGAAAATATCAGCTCCGTGGGACAGCGAGAGAGCATGGAGCAGCTGAGGTACTGCTAGGGAGGCCAGCTGGCAGAACTCAGACTTCAGCATGGACCACAGGCTGGGCACCAGAGCAGATATTGGATCACACACATACACAATGACTGGAACCCATCTTTGTTTTTTTCTCATTGTCCGTTTATCCAAAAGGCTTTTAAAAAGTCAATATGCAGATTTATGGCTGTAGTTGTTATATAAAACAGAGTTTGTAGAAATGGAGACACAATATTCCTTACACAACAAGTAAAATATCATCTTGGATATTACTTAGCCATGATCTAATTAATACCTGGGAATAAGCATCTTCTCTTGGATGTAGGCCAGAAACTGAGGATGGTCTTTGCGGGCGTGATACAGACACTCCCCATGCAGGCACAGAATCCTCACACAGTTCAACATGTTGTAGAGGATGTCAGGCTCCTCAAACTTAGCCATCTCCTACATTGGGAAAGCAGTATTTTTTTTTTTTTACTATTTTTTACTGAAAGACTAATGTGCAATCTAGAAAACAAGAAAATACACTGTTTACCTGAAGAATGGTATAAATAAGCCTGAGAGAAGCTGGAAGCTGCTGATAGGAGAATTTCCTTTCAGTATTATTCTTCAAAGCTGTGTAAAAGAGTACGAAGGAATAAAATTATGAATCATAAAGGACTTTTCAAACTGACTAAGCATCAAATGACATCTCAGGATACATAGCATTCGCTGCTGCCTGCATCATAAGATATGGTGTAATAACACTGATCGTCCCACGTCATCAATTTTTTTTTTATGGCCATTATGCAAACATACGCTGATTATCAAAGGAATCACTCTGGTTATCAGGGTTGTCCTGGCTGGCCCCGTCTTCTGTGCCATTCTCAGCTTTGAGGCATTGCTCAGACATCGGAAACACCAGGCTTTCCTCAAGACTGTCTGCAGGCTCCTGAACAAAAAAAAGAAAACTGGCTACTATCTTTATTTAATATATTACTATTACTGAATCATTATTACTAATAGAATATTACTACTACTACTATTAACTCATTGCATGTTCTTTTTTCTTCTCATGTTGATTTGTGTGTCTTTGATCTCACCACTAGGCGTATCTCCTCAGGAGGCGTGAGTCTCTGGAGTAACTCACAGCCCAGCTGGTAGCAGAGGATGCTGGACTGGCACAGGCTGCACTCCATAGCCTTCTCGTCCTTCTGGCAGGTGTGTGAGCCACCCCAGGGAGCCTGAAACACACTGTTAATGATCCCTACAATGTCTCTTCCCAGGCTGCCTTCCAATCCCAGAGTCACTCCATCATCCTGAAGTTCCATCTATACAAACATTGAAACCCTGGAATCACTTGGCATTTCTGAAGCAGAGTCATTTATAGTCCTGTTGCATTATTCACCTGTTTGAGGATGAGGTCAAACATGAGGATGAAGCAGCCCAGGTTCATGTCATCATCATCACAGTCCAAGTCTAGTGCACAGTTACCTGTGGCATGACCTAAGTTCTTAAAGGGGCTACAGCGCAGAGGGCTACGAAATGGGCTTCGGAAAGGACTGGGAAAAGGACTTAGGGTGATGTTATGTCCTCTTCTGCCAGGGTCTGACACCACACTCACCTACATACAGGCACACACATAATTATAAATGATATAGAATATAATGATTAATTATACAGAAATGTCATGCATTTCAGAATTTGGTTGTCTTATAAAAGGGAAAAAAAGGCACCATTAAATATTTATATGATAACCGCTATCCACTTTTCCATTCAGTAATCCAGTGGTTTTTTGGATGTATCACTTCCTTGCCAACAATCAAGCCTTTTTAAAGAGACTATATTTAGTCTCTGCCCTGTTGTCATGACAACCAGCCTCCCTTTAATATTGAACCCAATAATTGAGCAGTCTTTGCACATTCTAGAAGCATCTGCACATAGCTAGTGTTTATTATTATTATTATTATTACTATTATTATTATTATTATTCATTGTATTGCTCATACTAAATCAAGTTGACAAATGACTGTCATACCCGTCTGGCCCCAGAATTTCCTGTTAGGTCTGTGCCTCGAGTCTTCCTTTGATTAGCTAGCTCCTTCACAGAGTTCACACCATCTGAGAACATGCCAATCAAAAGCTGCAGGGGCACAACAATGTCCAGCTCCGACAGCACCTGCAACCCATTGAGTATATATATAATATATATATATATATATATATATATATATATATATATATATATATATATATATATATATATCAAACACACACATCCAATGCACATACAAATGCATATGTGTAAAAACAAGCGCCAAGATGCCTACAATTTCTAAAAACAGTCAATGCATGTAAGTGTAATGACCTAGATCTACATATGACATTATTGCACTTTCTTACATGAATATAAAAATGTTGATTATTCTTAAATTAAATGTCACCGATGGACCTAAAGATGAGGCTCTCCGCTGAGAGCATAGGATGCACCAGAAATGTCAGCAGCTAAAAATGTGACATCAAAGACTGAAATCTGGGAACTGTGGCTCAATGTGTTTGTCTCAAGATACCACTGGCCCAGATCCATACTCAGCATGTGCCATTCCTTTATATTTTTTCCCTTAATCCTCTCAAAATAGATGGCATGCACAAACTTAGTGAAGGAAAAGAGCATCAAGGTCTAGAAATCGTGGTTTATTCTGGCTAATATATAAATATACAGTGTATATATACTTACATGTAGCCATAGCAAGGCTTGTTCTTGTACTGATGCAGGATAGCCAGTGAATCTGCAACTTATGAAACCAAACATCTCCTCCATGGAGAATGGCAGTGGGCATAACTCTATATCGAACATTTTGCTGTAGGAAGAGTGAAGACGAAGTGGTTAGAACAGCAACACCTGCTTCACAATAAAGTCCAACCCATGAAAGAAATATTTAGGTTCAAAGTTAATTTGAAGTCCAATGATGAGACTTAATTAATCTAAAACTCACGCTCATAAAGGATTCTTCATAGAGGAGACAAATGAGGACAGGAGACTTAGCTAAAGGCATACAAACTGCTAACTTCTCATTAATAGTGACCTCTATACGGCTGCTCAGTACAGAAATAATTCCACAGAGCCAAAGGGGGTTCCATGTTTGACCTTATTTATGAAGAAGGTCAATAGCACCTAGTTGGTTGCCATGGGAACCAAGACAGGCCAAGTATGAGCACCATTGGGGTGTTCTTTGAGCCATGCATCACAACACCTGAGTGTAATCACATTTGAAAATATATGCCTTCCTTTGTATGGCAAACAGAATTGTATCCTCTTTATACAGTCTCTTCTATCCTGTGTAGTGTTTTCAGATATAGCAGTCTCATCAGTTTGTAGTTTCCAGTAGTCACCCAGTTCCTAACAACTATGAGTCTGGGTCCAAGTGTGTTTGGAACAAAAGAAGAGAATAGAATTTGTGGTTGAATTTGTTTTGCATGTTTTCTCAGCTAATAAAATTGTTATTAGTATCAAAAACAAACAGTACCATATGCAGTGGAACTCTATTGCCAAAACCATTCCACAAAACCACATGTTCAATGTTTTTTTTACTAAATTTTTTTCATAAAAGTCAACAAAGATACTTGGCTAACTATAATGCTAAAATGCTACAATATTAAGTGTTCTATAAAGAATAAACCAGTATACCTAAGGACTTCCCGGAACTCCTTCAGCTGGTTGTCTGGCACTTCAGTTCGTATGGCCTCAAGCCATTCAGGCATAAAACACTCCCATAGTGGCTGGCTGATCACGTTATAGGGAATTAAACACAGGATGCGGTTCAGGCCCTCCTTTAGCTGTGATACTGTACTGCAGGATTTATCCCAGTATCCGCCCACCTGTGAGCACATATACACACTCGTATATACCTACAGTCTAAACGGAATCGAAATCCATAAAAGCAATTTAATAGGCAAAGATAAAAACTTCTTCTTACTCTGGCAAACTCCACTGGCTTGGGCAAGAGGCACATGACCATAACATCAAAACGCACATCGCAGACAGTCTTGAGCCATTTTGTTACAAACTGTGGCTTGAGCTTCTCCACTAAACTGCCCACTTCATCATCCATCATGTAGGCAGTGGAGTGGAACCACTGGAAGACCATGCTAACCAGACGAGCCAGGCTCTCTGTGGGCGTGTTCTCACTGGGAGTGCACAGGCTCACCTAAAGCAGTATTAAGAGAATGGAAAGATGGAGATATGGATGGAAATGGAGGTTAAAAAGACAGACATGTGATTTGTTAGTACATCTGTAGTATTGCATTCGCTGTATTGATATGGCATTAGTCATGTGACTGATTTAGTAAAGGAAAGGGTGATTACATGGTTGTGGAATACAGCAGTCTAGATTTATTTTAGTTTAGTGTATAGTAGTTACAGACTAGACTAGTTTTGGAAAAGATGGTATTATTATATAAAAAAAAAAAATGAAAATGAGTATATTATATTTTCCTCACACAGAATCCAACACACAGAACATGGTTATAGTCTTTACCAAGAGCCAGATGCCAAACTGACTAAGCAGCCTCTGATCATGCTGGTCATCCTCTTTGTTATCAAATTCCAGGTTGTCGAGAGAGTGGTGGGAGGTGGAGAGGCCCATCTGACGCCGGCGGTTCATCTCAAACTCCCGCTGCTCTGCATGGATCTCTGCCTCTTTCAGCAGGCTAACACAGTGTGAGACAAATGATAGACAAGACCTAATGACACAATGAACGATACAGCTTATAATACAGGAAAATATGTCAATATCTTTACTGTCCCCTAAAATGTTCTGCTTCAATGACTAGGGGAATGAGGCTTCAATGTTGGGCTTACACTCACAGGTAAAATTGAGAAACTGCATAATATATATATATATATATATTATTATTATTATTTATTAATATTATTGATTTCTATTATTATTAATTATTATTATTATTATTATTATTATCCAATATAGTATAGGAATAATTATGTGCATTTTATGTAAAAAAAAAAAAATATATATATATATATATAATATGCTATATATATATATATATATATATATATATAATATATATAATATATATATAATGCTATAGTGGATCACAGGAAAGTGTGTTACTGTGTAAATCCCACATGAGTCATACAGATTCAGGCTTGGGGCGGGTCAGTGCAGAGAGTGTGGGTACCTGATGACAGACTCCACAGTGCAGACAAGCTCCTCGGCTCCGCACTCACGCGTGTTGATGGGGGGAGGAGAAGTCTGGTACAGATGAGTCTCTGCTGAAGCACCCACCTCACTGCTGTGGTGGTTGACATGGCAACGCTTGCAGTAGCGAACCGGCCGGTTGCCATGCCGACCGCAGCAGCCGGCCGAGAAGCAGGTGACAACAGCCCGTCTCACATGAGAGCTGCAGTTCTGTTGGGCCAGAAACCGAAAGAGAGCCAGAGAGTGAAACACACGCAGAGGTAGAGATAGAGAGAGTAAGTAAATCAAAGACAGGAATAGACAGAGGATCAGAAGGAGGTGTCAAGCAGCCAAGAAATCAATACTATCCATAAACGCATAACACATAAAAGAAGCACAGTTATTTATAAGCAATGCCAGGGATGCCAGGAATAAAAGGAAAACTTTAGCAAAAATCATTTTGCTAAAAATAACAACAATGGTCAAGGACAAGACAACCTTAATGTGATCATTCACTAATATTGGTGCTTACCTAATAGACAGTGTTATTATGTTTTGTTAAAATATGTATTATTCTGGTATGCTCTTTCTCTGGTTTTATTTATCAGTTACAATAGTAAGCGATTACAGATATCATTACTTTATCATTATCATTCTGTATGCCATGTTCTTGTTGTAAAAAAAGACAAAGTCTTGCATGGCCAAATTATCGAGAACCCAAATCCAGCATTATAGTGTATTAATAGTAGAAATGGTAATTAATGAAGTTATTTTTGATGGGCTTGGATATAAATGATTATTAAATCATGATTAAAGCGCTATTAGAATATTATTATTATTATCATTATCATTATTATTATTATTATATTATTATTATTATTATTATTATATTATTATTATTATTATTATTATTATTATTATTATTATTACCACTATCATCATCATTTCTGGTTCTTAGCAGATGAACAGTGAAAATACACATTATGCTATAAGCTATACACTTATCTAAATGAGAAACCTGGCCCAGTATGCCCAAGAGTAGGAAAGAACACTTTGTATGATACAATGACAAAGCCTATTTAAAAGGTTGTGGATTAAAAATACGCAAAACACTTTAAGCTTCCGGACAGCTGCCTCGTTCGGAAAACACAGTGTGACTGTTTCAGGCACTCTACCTGAGATTACCACCGACTGCTTGCTGGCTCGCTGTGAAAACACAGTGAGCAAGTTTTCCAGGGCACACATCATCATGGTCTTCTAGTTCCATTTTGAACAAGAACAGTATGCTGTGTTATGTGTACGTGGGGTTTGCAAAGACAATTCTATAAACGACTATGAACGCATTTTTCTCGAAGTTTATCATGTTCAGATATATAATATTATAATGAATACAGTCTGACATTTATGATACACAGGCTCTATCATATATTTTGTACAATTCTATTGATAAATTAGCACTAATATATATTTGAGCCTCGTGGAGTTGTCTTCTATTCATCACTCTTGTTGCTACATTTCTTTCCTATTACTTTCAGTTTCATACTGAATATTTTATAGACGTTACTGTGCAATACATTTTACAATGTATAAATGTATAATAAAGAAAATAATTATAAGAGTTTAAAGAATTCAGTTCCAATATCTTTAATAATGACTGAACAGAAATATTAATAGTTTACGGTTTAAACATTTAAAATGAAACGCTGCTGCAAATCTACAGACCGCTACTGCATATTGGATTGCACGAGTGGCAGCAACGTGCATGCAGATGTAAGAACGGGAGCTGATTATATCTATTACAGATGAGATCCTGACTACCATGGCAACCACCAGACAATGCACCAGAATGGTCGCAATGAGCGCCAGTCTAAATACCGCATGTTTAACAGAACATAACTGTCAAGAGTGCATGCTGTAACAAAATACAAATCTAAGACTGTATGTTTAATGGGAATAACAGTCTCCCCTGATGTCCTAGTGATATGTTTACATTCCTCTAAATACAATACAAGAATAGACCTCTTACCTTCTTCTGACAAATAGCCGAGATTTCAGCTGTGGGTAATAAAATATTGGTATTAGTATAAAATATATATTGGTATTAGTATATTAGAAGGTGTAATGTGTAACATATCTAACTGTCTGGTGAAAGCTTTATATGTGAATTATTTATATAGTAAAATGAGCAAGAGCATACATAAATGTAGTTTTATAGGCTCATCAGCTCAATTGCAAAAAAAATAAGAAATTATTCATGTTTAACAAAATCTATGTGTGTGTGTGTGTATGGGGGGGGGGCTTGACTAATTTCTCTAAATTTGCTCATGTGATGGGTGTGTTTCTATTCAATGTGTAATATTTACAAGATGAATAATAATGCTGACCTTGAGGTAAGAGCACATCAACTAGCCACTCTGCATGGTCTCTGCAGATGCAAACCATAAAGAAAAAGAGTAGAAGAATACACATGAATAATTTATACCGCCAAGATTTGTTTAAAAAACAATATTGACCAACCCATAGCCCTCTAACCAAGCCGTGTGTACTGTGGCTCAATTTCATTACTCTTTCAACATCTTTTTACACAATGCTACAGGTCATCTACTACATGAGGCCACATGGAAGGCAAGATTAATGAACAAGGTGAAGCCCACAGATGTTTAATTAACTATGATAATGTTACAGACTCTTGGCGAAGAGGGGATAATATAACCATGGTTACTACTCATGTGAGCAAACACCATGACCGGGTAGGCACACATTCACAGACCACTGTGTTCCTAGAATGTACCTAATAAATAAAGCCTACCCTGCAATCCTCTGACTACATTCTTCACAGATATACAGAGGAGGAGGCTTGTCTCCCAGAGCAACCGAGAGAGTTGGGTCGATGCACATCTGAGTGGAAAAATACAACAGGCATATTACCGGACTCCAGACCCACATTGTCACAATAAACGTCACACAAATTAGTCAATATTAGTAGCAAGAAAAAAAACATCAAGATGATGCACTTTGGATGTCTAACATTTAGCTTATTTTCACACATAAACAATTGAAATTTGGATTTGTCAACATCTGAATCATTTGGGATTGAAATGTGACACACATACACCGTGCAAAATGTTAGATTGAATTCATTGCCATATTGAAGACCTTAAGGGTCAGCAGTTGGGCTGCAGCTCTTAATACACTGTCCAGTAATTTACAGAGCTCTTCTGCTCATGCGATCACCCCTTCCTCCGGCCGTACCGGGTCATATCTTCCAATTAAGCTCCCCCACCTCCAGCAAAGAACGCACTGCCCCCTCTCAGACCTGAAGTAATTGAAATGCGGGGCATGTCTTTTCCTGTTTCATTTGCACTTCAGTGTGCAAGCCGAGTCAATAGTGACAAAGAATAACAAATGGCTACAGACATTATCATGGACGTTACTGCGTGGGTGTGAACGGGTGTGCATGTGTGTGTGTGTGTGTGTGTTGTACACCTATTTGCAAAGGTGTGAGACATATACATATATATATATATATATATATATATATATATATATATATATATATATATATATACATAACCTTTTATAGTTTTATATACACATGAAGGAAAACAGATACAAATAGATGCATACATTCTTGAATGAGATCATTATTAATAAGCCACTGCCATACCTTTACTGCCGGCTTATTAATTGAATTCTGACACTCAATGTGTTGGCAGTGAATGGGATTCCAGGCTACAGAAATGTTTGCGAGAAGCAAAAGGAGAAAGAAAGCAACATTTTAATGCATTGATTAAAAAAAAAGCAAAAAATAGTAAAGAGAAGAAGCAAAATAGAGAAAAAGCAAAATAGTAAATTGTTGATTGTCTGTCAAATATAGAATTTTTTTTTTGCTATTTCAACTATTTTGCACTTTTTTGTCAACTCCGATGACATCACAGCCTTGTCTTAATTGTTCTTTAAAACAATTCACAAGTCCAAACCATTTGTGCTACCTTTACTACATAACTGCTCAATATAATTGGATTTCAGAACATATTTTTGAAAATTTTTGAACCTTAATATCATAAAACCTATTCAATCGGATATTTGCAAAGATGTGATTGTTTACATATATATAGAACACACTGGACAAATATGACTCACCTGTGTACTGGAGCCCCCTGTACTCACTGATTGCACCTGGAGGCTTAAGATTAGGCCAGTAATGGAAGAGCATTTGAACAGCAGGAGGTTTTACTTGTGATGGGCCATAGGATATTACATATAGAAGGTCCTAAAAACAGAAAAAGGTTTATTAAAACCTTTTATTAAAACAATGTTTTGCATGCAAATTTTCTCCAAATATAATAAGATCTTAAAACACTACCTTCCACACTTCCTGCTTATACTTCATCAGGCATTCCAAAAGCTGACAGTGGTACACTAACATCATCATAAAAACAGCTGATCAGCTTATTTGTATTCTCTTGTTATTATTCATTGAATCATTTTTTCCACAACTGTAGACCATATACAACATATCTACCTGGGTTTGAGGTATACTGCATAGCAATCATTAGCATAGAGCAAGCAGAGAGATTGACATATGCAGGGACCCCTCCTTCTCTTCGAGTTGAACCCACTTTAAGAAATCAAAAGGCATCAGTTTATAGAAATCTGATAGGTAATGTTTGCATAACAGTTTCTTTAGTTAGTAATACCTAGTACATAAGTTAGCAAGTAAAATGAAGCAAATTCAACAAATAACAAAAGAAATAACATGTCACAAATGTCATTTAAATTATATTTAAATGTCTGCATTCAGATAACTCATTTATTTTATTATAATTTAATTTAGTTTAGTTAATGAGTAGGTTTGTTTCATTTTCATATGAATTATGCCGTATGAAAAACACGATTGTTTGCAGTTTGCTGTCACCTCGCATTAAAATGATTTTGTTTAACAAACAGATGTGTACATTTTGACTCTTGCTGTCACCAGTACCCTGGGAATTCAAGCTGTGAGAACATCATGTTGATCTTTGGGACAGAGTGTTCCATTTTACTTGGCTCTAGATGTGAAATCTACTCTACAGAAGATGGCCCTTGGTCTTTACAAGCCCCCAATCTGTCATCCCTTGCTCCATTTTAGGGATAAAGAACAAACAGTTTATGCCCAAATAGTGGTATTATATGGCTATTTTATCTCTGCTAATTAAATACAATTACACGAAACAAAATAATAATGAAAATTAAATTAATTATTATATATATATATATATATATATATATATATATATATGTGTGTGTGTGTGTGTGTGTGTATGTGTGTGTGTGTACATATGTTTTATATAATACATTTTGAGAGTAGTTGAGAGTAGAGCCCTTTATACAAATAACAGCATAATACTCACATATAGCCATAGGGAGGAAAGATGTGCTCAGGTATTCAATGATGTCTTTATGTAGAAAGGGTGGGAAGGTGGCTAAGGTGGAGATCATAGTATAGGGCAAAGTGCTGAGAATATCATCGCTGAGAAAGGGTAGTAGGCAAGTAGTCGTGTAAAATATGGCCTGCCCCAGATCTGATAAAGGGGAAGAGTAGAAAAGTAAAGAGACAAGAGGAGAAACTAATGTAACACACTCTTGCTCTACAGGTGGAGTTAGAGTCAAACAATTTGATGGAAATGTTTCATTTCAAACTGCTAAAAAGCATGCAATCATATACATTGCTTGTGTAAAACAACGCTGTAAGAAAGAGCTTTGTGCACATTTGTATAACACTATGCAAATTTAAGGCATTCACTTTTATAGCTTTTAAATAAAAGCCTTAGAAAGTGTGGATCACTCGTTGCTCAGTAAAATCCACCTTTGACAGGTGGGGTGTAGAGCACTTGACTGGTAATTATAGGCTCCAAGGTTTGATCAAATATTCATGCCATGCAAAGGCTCACAATGCTGGCAAAGAGGAGATTATTAGATTTTATAGTACCTACCTCTGTACCTACAGCTTATGAAATAAGTTTAGTGAAGCTTAGCTATCAGGTCAGAGATTCTTTAATTGCTGTGAATCTAAAAATTTAATTAAAATGCTAATTCACATATAATACTGATATCTATCTATCTATCTATCTATCTATCTATCTATCTATCTATCTATCTATCTATCTATCTATCTATCTATCTCTCTCTCTCTCTCTCTCTCTCTCTCATCTATCTATCTATATATATATATATATATATATATATATATATATATATATATATATATATATATATATATATATTCAATAGTGTATATCAAAAATGTAAGTTTGGCCCAACACTTTTTTGTTCTATTGGATCAAATGATGTGTTAGTATGTCCCTGACTACGGATCACTCACCGTGCTGACCGTGCTGCAGCAGAGGCACCAGGTCAAGCAAGGTGACGAGGGTGGCATAAAGCCCCTGATAGTCCAGAGAAGGGTACTCTGAGAGCTGAGCGTCCCGACTCTGCTGGGCGGCCCCCCCCCGGTCGGCCGGGGCGTCCCGCAGAACGCTGTAAAGGAGGGAGCGAGTAACTGTAGGGTTGATGGAACTGACTTGTGGTCTTAGAGATGGGGTGAGTGGGAATGGCACAGGAAAAAGACACATGGTCATGGGCACGGCCAAATTGGAAGCTTCCTGGCTCTCCTTCCTGCCTGTACGGGACAGGATGCTGCTCCGGGGGAGAGGGGAACAGGGGAAAAAAAGAGACAACAAAGACACAAAGAAACAGCACATTACATTGAAATGGCTCTACAGAGACAGTGTAAGTAGAAAAGAACCAAACCCAGATAAATCCCACATAGGATGCAGTGTCTCCACTTTTATATAACTGAGCATGTGTTTTTCATTTTATTTTTTGCAATTGTTTTTGGCTTGAAAGTGGCATTAGTTCCTTAATCTTATTTTCATTTTATTGAAAAACAAAAAGATGCCAACAGAAGCTTGCAAAGAACTGCAATGATCACTGCATCTCATGCGTATCTGGTGACAAGGAGCAAAAATATAAAAAAAAATAAAAATAAAAAATATGGCATGTTTTCAGTGGCAGCCCCGTACTTCTCCAGAGGAAAAGCGTTAAAGAAACACTGACCCCTCTGATTAAATCAGTTGCGGGGCAGCCGTGCAGGTCAAATCAGTTGGGAGGCCAAATAACCATGCTTTGTTCAAAAAACAACAAAAAAAGAAAGAATGGCAGGGGCTGTCAAGGATGAAAGCAATTTCAAATTGATTCGGGCACAATACAGAGATGACACTTCTGAAACATGCTTCAGCCAGTAATAAACATGTATGTGAGGTTAGACTAAAAGTTCCCTGATCACAACACATGTTTATTGCGTCATAAAAAATAATGTCAGTATGTAAGTACATTATGATACTTGTTCAGTATCATTGGGGAAGAGAACTAATGAGATCCAACAGGCATATGGATTTCAGTTCTAAAATAAATGTAGCTAGTCTACGGTTAGGGAAGAAATTGTAATGGAAAAGGAATAAGGTTGCTTCAAACGGGATGGCTGGTAGCATTATGCTTGTGGACTAATGGGGGATGGACATTTGTGTTTGCTGTCTCCTGGGAGAATTTTTCCCTAATTCTTTGAAGAAAAATGGCAGCAAAATATTTAATTGATCTATGATGGGCTTGAGAGCATTGGGAAGAGAAAAAAATTTGTCTTTTGATGCACATTACATAAAAACAGTGTGATGTGTCATTGGTCAAAGTGCAAACTCTAAAAACAGCTGTCTATCAACATATGCAAGTCATTGGTAAAATACAGTTCAACATGTCTAGCGCTTGCTAACAGTAAATACTCATACAGAATAGCATAATATGATAATAATATGGTGATCTATAAGATAATAAATCTTTTCTTTTGCAAATACATAATGAAAGACACATACTATTTATAACAAAATGTACTGAATCATAAAGAACATAATTGTAAGTCATAAGTAAGCTTTTAAATAATATTTTATGCTTATCACATCTTATATGCGCAAATCTCAGTCTCACACACACACACACACACACACACACACACACACACACACACACACACACACACACACACACAGGTGCTATTCTACATGTCTAAACAAGTATAATTCAAAACTCCATCTACAAGCAAGCAAGGAAAGAATTCTGTCTAAGAAAAACACTGGCCAATGAATAATTGCATATATTAACATATATTAACAAATATATTCATTGGCCAGTGTTTTGGAATAGAATAACTGATATGAATTATTGAATAAATATTGCAATACAATATAATGCACTATAATATAATTATGCTACTAATGTGTTAGATCAAATAAGAGTACTGGCTTTTTTTGGCCCCTGATTCAGACAACATAAACTTTCCCACAAGACTTCTTGCCCTTTTCAGTTACGTATCATTAGCCCTCTATAGCGGTCCTGCTGAAGCACTACTGTGGCCGTGTATCAAATATTCATTTGGCTGCTCGATCCTCTGTCTGGCTGATATTCTCTCTGAAACTGTGACATATGCTGTGTCCCTGCCATCCTGCTCTCAAGCTTCACTGCTCGTTTTTTACCCCAGGCTCTATCTATAAAACAGGTGTCTGAAAAAAAAACATAGGCATAAAAAAAACTTTCAAACTGCTTAAACCTTTTCTTTTTAGGAAAATTATTTATGGTCCTTGCTTATACAAGGTGTCATCAGAGTGCTGATGTACTGTGACCTATATATGGAATAAAAGCCCAAATTAATTTTGAAAGGACCACCCCATGTGCAAAGTTACTAAATCACGGTCTATTAAGTAAGCAATAAAACACAATGGGGCATGCTGTTGTAGGAAAACAATCAATGGTGTGATTAATTCCAAACCTGAAGTGGTATTGATTATTTTCCAATAAAACCATATAGTGAGGTGTTTCCAATCCGCCTACACTACCCCCTTTTTCAAATAAATATGAAAAATCCTGAAGGAAACCACAAATCCATCTCTCGTGAAGACTTTCTGTGGCAGAATGCTGACACTTGAGTCTCGTTCCAAAAATGTTAAATAAGCAATTCCACAGAGGATGCTGCACCACATCCACAGTTACAAGTTTTTAATACTATTTATGTGAAGCATCCAACAAGTTATTGTGCAAGATGTTACTAAAGAACGGATAAAATATAAATGAACTTCTAAAAATCTAGATGTTCTACTTGAATCTGCTTCAATCAGAATCTAGTATTCAGCAGCACCAGGGTATAAACATTGTGAAGTATTGTATATTTAACGTTCATTTTGATTTAAAATGTAGATAACAGGCAGAGTATGGAGCAAGTCAAATATCTCTAGTTCTAACAATCTAGCAATCTCTACTGCACCATTGCCACTATAGTCTCATACATAAATAATATACTAATTGGATATACAATAATATACTAAAGATATTTATTGTGCGTAATTTGATTTATAGCTGAACGCTAAAACTCACATAACAGAAATATCTGTAGTGCGTAACTTTACTTCACCTGTTGGTCCAAGCGTAGTACACTTACCTGAGCAGGGTTTGAGAAAAGTATTTCAGTGTGTTTGCAATGTCTGTCCCAGACGGCACAGGGTAAATATTGTGTTGAACACGGTTGTGATACTCTTGCAAGTATCGAATCTTAGAGGCAACTAAACAAAGAGCAAAGTAACACATGATCAGCAGCAAGCAGGGCGTCTGTGCTTTCATTGAAGATTATAGAACAAACCTGGGCCTGTAAATCAGTGAAGATTGGTTGCTTATGGAAATTGTCATAGACACTTATTTACCCTGTTAATTTTTTTTCTTTATTTTAAGCACAGAACAGAGACAAGTGTTTATATATTTTAAACTGTCAACTATTACATTTTAATAGATTCTTTATTATTATTCTTTACTATTAACAAGCTTTTAACATCACTGGATCCACCTAGCTAAGTTCTAACTTTTCATTTCTGTTCAACAAGGACTAAAAAGCACTTTGTGAAGGAAATGCAAAACTCCTCTCTTTCCATTTTGTCTCAGTCTATAAATGTGTATGACATTGAGAGGGGGATAAACTCAGGACAAAAAAATGTAATGTAATGCAGCAGCTTTTAGCTGCAGTGGATAACATGTAATGTATACCAAAAAATCCTACCATAATTAACAACACTAATATTATATTTTCTTTTGTTTGCTTTTAAGTTTAACACCTTCTGAAGCAAAAATCTACTTGACCTATTTACTTGACTACCTCATGAAGCGGACAGAGAGAATGCAAAGTATTTTGAAGAATCAAAAATAAAAAAACACATTCTATGTTCTTAAACAAGATTTTGTTTAGTCCTTAATTCCATGCATGTTCTTTCATACTTTGCTTCAGGATCAATGTACAAGGTTTAAAATAACAAAAAGATATAAGAAAAGCAATGCACATGATTTCGGATTATAACAATGACATGCGTTGGGCTTCCAAACATTTTGCCACTGAATACATTAAAAAATGATCATCCTCCTTTTATCAATTTTTATTTTTACCAGGCCGTTATGCCACATCATGATCTTACAGTGATGTTCAGTCAAATATTCATGTTGTTCTCTGAGCTGTGACATTTATTGTGAGGTTGCTCAGGTCAGCATTGACCCATAGATCAATTCCACTTTTCCTTTGAGTCACATTAACGTGTATGAAAGGCAATCTTTCCTAACGCTCATTGTCTGTTCATACATCATGCAATTAAGCAAACCAGAACATGCAAACTCACGAGAAAGCAACAGTAAGAAAGAGAGACAGAGAGGGGATGGGAGCTGTTTGTATAAAGCTTCATTTTATTTCAAAGATATTATTCATTCACAGTGGTCATCTTTATGTTTTCCTATGTGCCATACCATGCCGTTGTGCTACACTTTTTTTTACAACAACAACAACAACAACAACAACAATAATAATAATAATAATAAACAAGCTGGTTTATAAACCCCTCGAATGCAACATGCAGACGGTTCACCTGGAGCATTCTACCAGTCATATTTCCAAGTCTATTTCCAACTCGACCTTGAGAAATGCCTGCCTTCCTCAAAATCTTTATTCTTTCATTCAGAAGCCATCACCTGATCACCTGATTCTTGATCACCTAAAACACAAAACACAATCTCCTCCACGTCCTGAAGCCTGGAAGACGTGTTGCAGCCTGCTGCGCCTCAGCAACCTCCCTCTCTCTCTCTCTCTCTCTCTCTCTCTCTCTCTCTCTCTCTCTCTCTGTTCATCTCTCGGTTAGGGTCTCTCTCTCTCTCTCTCTCTCTCTCCCATCACGAAGGGCAGCGACGTTACACACAATCTATAATCAACAATCACCACATCACCGCCGTCACGGCGGCGTAACATACAACACAAACGTGTGCCAAAATGTACTTACACTGTTCTGCTTTCGTAGACATTCTGAAAGATCGGTGAGGCACCACAGAGGAGTCACAGCGGAGACGGGATTGAACCCTGCGGTGTTTGCGGTCTTTTCCCCCCCTGTCCGTGTTGAAAAAGTGAGCCGAGCCCCCCCTCGTTCTCCGGCTCACGCAGGTTATACCACTATTGCCACGACATCTCCAAACGGCATTTGCTAACCCAAATCTCCTCCCACACTCTCTTCATCCCTCTTCAGTCTGTCGCTTTCTTCGCGTCTCGTTTTTTCTCTCTATACTAGACGCGATGTTTATTTGGCGTTCCTGGTTTTCTTAGTGAAAAATACAATAAAAAGGTAGCTTGGTCCAGCCGACTCACCTTTGTACCGCGAATGGACTATTCCGTGTCGAACATTTCCCATTGATGATATTAATTTCTGGTGACTGTGGTGTGGAGGAGGATAGCTTCTCATTTTATTAAAAAAAAATACTTACATTAAATGAATGCACGTGGTGGTTGCTCTTTATAATATGAGTGCTGTAAGGTTAGCTGGAGGTGCAACAGTTGGTTTGGAACAAAATACTTAAGCAGAATGGCCATTGTAATACAATAATTGTAATAGTTTGTACTGAGTATTGCACCTAGTGTCAAGTTATTAAAACAATGACTTGTTTTATTATTTATTATCTTTATAAGTTATGCTTTTAGAAATAAAGGTAATTTGTAATAGAAGTAATGCGCTTGTCCCTTCCTAATGCAAGTGAATGTAGATTGCTTTTACACCCACATTCTGAGGTCAAATTCTATTATGCATGATAGCCTGCATAATAATGATGATGTATCAAAGATATATGATTCAGTGATATAATAATGATACAATACAGTAATGATGAAATAAAAATATAGGCACATATAGCCTCAGGAAAAAAATTGCAATATATTTCAATATATTGCCATTTTAACATCAATATTTAGAAACAAAGTACACCCCCTTTTAGTTAAACAGTTATTATAAGAATAATTAGCAGTCAGAGGTTAATAAAGAAATTCACAAGATTATTAAATCTACAATAACTGTGATTGCCTCTATGAACTTTTGGAGATTCAGGAGCATCCTACATGTGTATCTACATTATACAAAGTAAAAAGACATGACCTCAGAGAAGCAACTGTTGCCGCTCATCTGTTGCTGAAGGTTTCTCCAAACAATTTAGACATTTGTCATTCTCCAGAGAGAAGCACTGCTTTCAAATGTAAAGCCTTCAAAACAGTAGCAAATCTTCTCAAGAGTTGCGGTCCCAGAAAATTGCGTCCAAGGTCAGATCGTTTAATACTCAAGGAAACCCCAAGGCCTCTGTAAGCACATGACATGTTTATGTTCATGACAGCAATGAAATAAAGTGACAGTACAAATATGTCTCTCATGAAGGGGAGTCTAGAAATCACTTGTGTTTTGTAAAATTGAATTTGAAGAAACAGAAATTTATAGAACAATGTCCTTTATACTGATAGGACCAAGGATTTGTGGTCATCTTGGCACAGCACCATATCTGGCAAAAACCAAACCAGGTATCACCTCATACACTTTATGCAATGGAGAAGTTATAATGTGTATAACTTCAGTCACAGTCTCTGGAAAACTTGCAGTTACTGAGACATTAATGTATCCATTTTATGTCAGAATATTTTTTCGAAAATGCGTCCATCTATTAATCATATTTAGCTGTTCCACAATTGACAAGTCAACAAGACATAAAACAAGACAATGATCCCAACAACACCAAGAAAATAATATCTGAATGAAAGAAAAAAAAAAAGTCAAAGTCCATACAGCAACCCTTTCATCTGTAGTGTTGGGACATTAAACTTTAATGTATTTATGCTTTATGTTTTTAAGATGTTCATTCATTCATTTATTCATTCATTCATCTTCTACCGTTATATCCGATCTTCCCTCGGGTCACGGGGAATCACTCCTATCTCAGGCGTCTATGGGCATTAAGGCAGGATACACCCTGGATGGAATGCCAACTCCATCGCAAATCACACACGTACTCACATTCACACACTAGGGACAATTCCAAGGTGCCAATTAACCTACCGTGCATGTTTTTGGACCGGGGGGAACCGAAGAGCCCGGAGAAAAAGGCACTGGGAGAACATGCAAACTCCACACACACATAGGCGGGAATCGAACCCGGACCCTGGCGGTGTGAGGCGAACGTGCTAACCACTAAGCCGCCGTGCCCCATGACGTTTAAGATGTGTGGATCAAAATTTCTTGAAAGCAATTTACGAGACTACAGAAGACATTCACTTTGAAATCTGTTTTTGTTGTGTAACTTTAGGTACTTTGACTATTTATACTTAATTATTAATTGTTATTAAGGCCTTTATAAATAAAAATATACATAAACCTAATGGAGAGGGTACTTTTTTCCCCCAGTGACTGAAATACATATTTGCATTCACTTTCATTCACTTTGCATTCATTTAATAAGTGTGATGATTCACTTATTCCCAATAGTAAATAAACACCTGCAAAAAGATTCACATAACAAATCAAATTTTATTTCAGCACTATAAGATGTGTCAGAGGGTGAAGTGAAGACTGATGGGCCATCAAATCAGGCCTATGAAGGAGGTGTTTGCCGGTATTCTGGGATATGGTACATGATCCATCCAGCAGGGACCAGGAGACCAATTGCAAACATTGATATGGTAAACACCGTCTGCTGTGGAGACACAAGTAGGAAGTAAGAAATTAAGAATTTTTAAAAAACATTTAAACAGCAGCAATATCAAAGCAAACGAGAAATTAAGTGACTGGAGAAATGTAGAAATAAAAAATATATAAAAAATAAAGTTTGCAAGCAGTCATTGAGTGTGTATGTGTGTGTGTGTGTGTGTGTGTGTGTGTGTGTGTGTGTGTGTGTGTGTGTGTGTGTGTGTGTGTGTGTGTGTGTGTGTGTGTGTGTGTGTGTGTGTGTGCAGTATGTATATGTCTGCATCAGACTTCCAGCTTCTTGCTATTTTCAAACTTAATCAGTAATTACCTTAATGCAAATGAGCAAGAACTGCTAAGAGCTGATCATGAAACTAAGCACTTAAGGCATTTTTCAGACACCAAGTGGAAAAAACACACCAGTTTGGTTGCAGTTACTTATCTTCTTTTGCTTATCTTGGCTGTATATTTTTTCATTTGCAGTAATAAACAAATGATAAATAAGTGTTATTTATGAGGAAGATAGAGGAGATTGTCGACTCCACTATAGGATTTCTTATTTACTCATGTTAATGTGATATAATTAGATACAAATATTAACGACTACCAAAATTATGCAAGACATTAAACTTAACTTCTTTTAACTTCTTAACCATACCATATATATATATTGCTACAGAGGTTGTAAAAAAAACCCCAATCAAACAGTATATATATATATGCAACATTTAAATAAAGTTATATTTTATAGCATGAATAATGAACATTAAATGTACCTCAATAATATGCATTTAAAATTTGTTTAAATAAACATTATGAAAAATATTTACCCCAGGTCCAATCTTTTCTTTAGGTGGCTTACAATAGATATTTGATCTGTGATCTTGTTTGGCCAGCTTCACACGCGCCACAGCCCTGACTTGTCCTCGCAGGCCTGAAAACATGCTTGATGATAATTCTACGGAGTAATCTGTGCTCCCAAGGAGATCCTGAATGATTTATGTGTGTGAACCACAAGAGTGACTTGGAAATACACATCCTGTTTAGAAACTAAAGCAAAGTCAGCCTTTATCATAGAATCAAGGAGGAGTCTTCACTCCTGGGCTGTGGTCATGATCCACACATCTGCTCTCAGGAGAATATCGGCAAAAAGATTTTCCGTTAAACTCGTCTTTTACATGGGAAATGGTATTAAATAAATGAATTTACAAATGTGTTGGTACATAATATAACAGGAAGATCCTGGGTCCATGACTGACTCTGCTGAAATCCATCACTGAAGGGTGAACAGAAGATGAAGGTTAAGCCCTACAGTAGGTTTCAGTCTAAGTTTGCAAAAGAATGAAATAATGGCCATTATATAGCAACAGCTGGATTTTGTGTCCCTCAAGAGGAAGCCTGAAGTCATTAAGTTACCACAACAGATGGCTCTTTAGAATAGAATATAAACTCTGCTGCAAACATATAAATAATAACACGGGTTAGTCATGCATTATAGAAGTGAATTCTTTAATGTATTATACTGTAGAATGAGATGTAGCATCTCTGACTAAAGCATCATTGGGAATAATTCAATGAAAAGTGATTTTAGTTTAGGCAATAGATGCCACAACTTTTCCCTCTAAATTTGCTTTACTAATGCAGTTTTTCTATTTTAAATATATGCTATATATTTCCAGTTAAACATATAGCATATTACATATAGTATATAGTATATATCGATATACTATATAGATATGTGCTTTAAATATTAGTGAGCTGCTCCTTATTATTCAAAAGGTTTACAAAATGGCTCCAACTGGCTTACTGACAAAGTCAGCATATTTATGTAGGTAAGAGTTAGTTATTGCTTTTTAGTTTACACTTATTGAAGATATGAATTAGACTGAAAGAGGAAGGTACTTAACTAGTCTTGTGGGGTCTAGTTTTTGGCCATCTATGGCTTCGGCCAACTGTGAATAACACTGTGTTAAACATTTGATTATTTTAAACTTGTCCTTTATCACAAAGAAAGAAACTGAACATTTAAACAAATGAGACATTTAGTCTCATTTAGTTTTTTGTTTTTTGTTCACTTGGTTTGAAGCACATAAGAAAGCAGCCTAGTGTCGCCCTCATCTGATTGAATGCATTATTGCAACTTTTCTTCTAACAGTTAAGGTGAATTCAGGCGTACTACAGGGACATCGGGTTAATTGGTCTCAGGGGGGGTTTCCAGCAAAGTAAAACACATTAATAAAATCTATCCCTGACCGCTTAATTAGGCCTACTAATTGCTAAGGAGAACGTTATTAGCGTGCTGTTTAATTAATCAAATTTTATGTGATATATATTTTACATTCCATGTAGGTTTTTATTTGTGTCTCACTTAGTGCCTCCAATTGTATTTCTATGTAATGTAATATCATTATATAATATTTCACAAATATTCTTGCGTGTGTGTTATTTTAAATATATAATTTACTGAATTCATATTTTTACATTATGATCTCTTTTTTTACAAAAGAAAATGTGATATTATAAGATTATTATAATTAATTTTAACATATATTCATTTTGAATTGTAGAAAATATTGTCTCCTGTTGTTAATGCAATCATTGTAAGAAACTACCAACAGAATGATGCTCCTAAACTGACTTCAATTGTGCTTCCTCTGTTGTGTTCACGTGTAAAAGACGAATGAAAGACTAAACATTTGGCATTGCAGTAACACCAACAGCAATAAACATGAATTCATTTAATAAAATTACAAAATGATTATTTTCTTTCCTTTCTTTAAAAACAGGATTAGTTTGCAGGTTTACATGGTAAGAATTAAAATGATTGAATAGATAAATATGTTATGTGTAAAAGAATGCAATTTTAGTGTCGTTTATACATTGTTACATGATCTGAAATAACCGGGTCGAAAATATAACGGAAATCTCTCGAGTCGTAGTTGCTTTGAATATCAAATGATTATTTTATTCCCTACATAAACGCACTATAAAGGGTGGACAATAATAGTGTCGACACGCTTTCTAGTGCACTACATGCTCACTTAGAGAGCTATTCTGGATTCGGAACATTTTTTTATTTTTGTCAATGGGGCGTGAGGGAATAGGCGTTACTTATGTTCGCCGCTAGGTGGCGACATAAGACATAAAGCAGAGCTCCATTGAGAGATCGGCTGAGTCGCTGAAACGCAGTTCGGTAACGTCATTCGCCACCGCAGGCCACAATAACACGGAGCTGAACCGAGTAGCAGAGGAAGACGAGGACGGTTTCCTTGAAAAGGAAAATAAGGATCACTTCTGTATCACCGTGTTTATTTTGGATAGGAGAGCACGAACCAAAAGTGCAGTTTTAAGTAGCCGTAGGAATTTTTTTTCAGGTCCATATCCGGGGCGTAAAGTGTGTTTGGATAGGTATGTTAGTGAACAGGAGTCTGAACTTAATAAAGATAGAGTGAGAAAGAGAGGGGGGGGGTGTTTGGAGCTCTACAAACCGTTCAGTTGGAAGGAATATGATTCAGCGATGAAAAGGTAAAGGTTTATCCTGAACTTTCGGTCTGAACTCGTTTTTCCCCCTCTGCTGTTCTTTCTGTGTGTGTGTGCGCGTGTGTGCTTAAAGCCCGGACTCCCCGTGTGAAACGCGGAGAAAATCGCTTAATCGGCGACTTTGTTGCACGCAGATCCCCCGCACACTGTCATCTGTTTCTTTTCCTTTGGTTTTTCATCCGAATCCTTTGCACTAGAACGGATCCGAATTAATCGGTTCCATTAGAAAGAAGGGCTTTCGCTCCGGCTTGTAACACGAGCTCGGGGTGTACTGAGCGGCTCGTGCAGACAAAGCCATCCCATCTACTGTCCTCTATTCTCTTGGGATCCAGCACGCTGTGTGTGCTAATCCTCTAACATGTCATTACATCGCATGTTCTATATCTCTGTCTGTCCAGTTTACATCTAATGAGGGACTCAAGGTGTACTAGAAACATTACACTGTTGTCAAATACACTGTGCATCATCCACATACAGGTAGTTAAGCAGGTAGGTTCAGCCCTGTGTGTGTATGTGTGTGTTGGAACCTGAAGCACAAAGATCACAGAACGATGCTTTTTGCTTCCTGGGAATGTTGCATTGCACTGCCATGAATCAAGAGCAACCGGATTTCATTCCCCATGTCCCAGAATGGAACGTAATGCAGCTGCTGTGATCCTACAGAGAGATCATGTGCATAAAAATAGAGGTGACTGATCTGGTGCCACCTTAGAACCTCATGGGAGATGGCCAAACGCATATTGATGGCTCTTCTTGCATCCCCCTGATTCCTTGTGTTTGAAAGCTTCGTAAGGTGGAGGCTTGGATAGCACTTTCCACACACTCAGTCTTTAGCTCTTCCTGCCTCATCCTTTCTCACTGACTCTACAGGAACTGCCCTGTTTTTGCAGAGACGAGTGGTGAATTAAGTATGATCTTCTCGTGCCTTCAGGCAAGCTTTGCTGTTGAAATTTACTTGATTGTTGAATCCTACGCTTAGGGCTCCAAGGGCTCATCTAACAAAATGTCACAATAGCTTCAATGCTCTTTTTGTGCCTTAAAAAGAACGCCCTCTGTGCAGGAAGTGTCCTCCAGTTTCATTCTGCGGGAACTTTACTATTGTATGTGTCTTATTATTATTTAAGTCAAGAAACCATCAGACGTGTACTGTTGTCTTGCCTACTTTGCATTCAAGTAGAGTGATGAAAGCCTTTTGAAATGACAGCCCTCTGTGTAATTTCAGTGTTGTATTTCTGACCCATTCATTATCTTCTTCCTTGTGGAGACCTTTTACCTTCATTCAAGGTTGGTTTGCAACTTCACAGGATCGCTTTCACAACATGTTTATCGTTAAGTTAATCAGTTTGTAAATCGGTATCAATAAATGAATCTAAGATTCTCAATAACAAAAAGAGAGAAATGCACGCAATGCACTCTGTGCATTTTAATAAAGCTAAAGTAAAATGATCACCACCGTACTCTCCTATGGTTTGTCTTATTAAAGCACCCCATTGTAATTGTAAATACATCCTAATGCGCCATTTCCATAATTGTAATTCAAATTCATCAGCCGGATGAAACTCTTGTGAGGAACGGAAAGTGTGACTGACTGTCTCGTTGAGGTAAATGATAAATGATTTCATAAGATAAGGGCTCTACATTTATTACATCAAATGGGAAGGATTTACATGGACAGAATGTTCAACCATATATTGACTGAATCATTCATGTGTGTGTATGTATACGAAAGTGTGTGTGTGTGTGTATATGTATATGTATGTATGTGTGTGTGTATGTATGTGTGTATGTATGTATGTGTGTGTATATATGTATATATGTATATATATATATATATATATATATATATATATATATATATATATATATATATATATATATATATAATGGCAAAATTTACAATTCTCCCCGAATTAACTATTAAAGGTAATAATTTTTTTGCTGCAGTGCCTCTGGTGTAACTCGTGTCGTTAAAAAGGAAGGGAGAGCAAGCCCAAGCTTCTCTTCCTTGTTGGTGTATATTGCAGTGCATGAATGGTCTGGCTGCAGATTTTTATTTACTTAGTTTAAAGCAAAAATAATAAATAAATCTCATTGTATCAATGCACCCTTAAAAGGGTCACACGTTTACTGATCTTAGTTGTAGGTTTTTTTTTTTTTTTGGATCATTAACCTGTTTTGCCTATTAAACACGTACTCAAATCATCCAGCGCAAACATGAACCTGTGATCCGTCATGCATTTGTCTTGCATTTTAACAGTGTGTGGTTTGTGTCGTTCCTGCCATCTGACCCTGTGTGGGCTAAACATGCATGCAGTCCACACTGGCTGCCATTGTTTAACCTTTCTGTCTGACTGAGAAGTGTTGACGCTGCTCTACGTTGTGTTTTAGCCTGAGGGAATCCTATAGCTGCCTGTTACCTATTAGATGGCATGTGCAGCAGCAACATTTAAAAACTCCCAAGTCAGCAGTCTCTACTGAGAAGGGGGGGGGACTGACTGACATGGCAAGAAAAACCTCACCAAGTATGATTTTCATAGACTTGTATATTTCATTAATATGCTTGGTCACCATTTATTGAATCATCTGTATTTAAAAATGCAAAAATAAAAACATGAATATTAGTAGTATTACAAGTATTTAACATTGGACACGATTCTTTGTTTATTTTTTAATTATTATATTTTTATTAATTACTTGGTGTTAGTTTCATAAAAAAACAATTCACTGTGGTATATTTTTTAACTTTCACTAAATCATTTGGGTTGGGATGAAACCAGACCAGGGTGTGTACTTCTACCATCTGTTGGCAGATACATGTGTGTGTGTGTGTGTGTGTGTGTGTGTGTGTGTGTGTGTGTGTGTGTGTGTGTGTGTGTGTGTGTGTGTGTGTGTGTGTGTGTGTGTGTGTATAGCACACCTTGGAGGCCCACATCTGCTATACAGGTCGAGCAGAGCCACTGATATCCCTTTTTTTTTTTCTTCTTTTTTTTGAGCCATGTGTTTGTGTGCATGCTCTGACGCTTCCTTCAACTTGTTGGCCTGTCTGAGCAACTCTGGCAAATAAACTGGCAGTAGCAGGCTTGCACAGATTGGCACAGAACAAGGAAAGCTCATTTCTGCTTCCTGAATTTTGTCTTTACAGGACTCTTGAAAGTAGGGCATGAGGATTTTTATTGTGATCCTGTCAGGTCATACTGCCTTGAAACAATGTTTGAGTGCTTTCTCATATATAGACATGCATGTAATCTTACTGAAACTGATCTTGGTCCCTTATCTTGTTTTAGAGCAGGTGAGAACGGAGACCAAAACAAAAATGTCTAAACAAGTTTGTCTTGGTTCAGATCAAAAGTGAACTTGGGTTTGTTTTAAACTGAGAGAGCTTTTCAGTGACCTGCAGGATGTGAAATCAAATGTGTGTATTTTGGGCTGTGAGGGGCAATTATTTATTTGTTTATATATTCATCTCCTTTTGGAGATAAAAGTTTAAGCAGAACCACAAGGCACAGACTGGGCCATGGTACAGAGCTGTAGAAGTGCAGGAATGGAAATTGTGATGTGTTATAGCAAACACACAGCGAAAAGAAATTCTCAATTTATTTTATAGATATAGATAAAAGAATATGAATATATATATATATATATATATATATATATATATATATATATATATATATATATATATATATATTACACTCCTTGAATATTTCCAAAAAATGATAAATAATAAATAGTTTATGGAATAAATGTGGCACAAAATGCCAAACTACTATGACCCGGCTATCAACCTAAACTTGACGTACCAGGCAAGCAGAACATTGATCCAAAAAGCCGCAGGAAGGCTCATGGTAACTCTGGAGGAGCTACAGAGATCCACAGCTCAGGTGGGAGAGTCTGTCCACAGGACAACTATTAGTCATGCACTCCACCAATGTGGCTATTATGGAACAGCGGCAAGAAGAAAAGTCCCGTTTCCAGTTTGCCGCAACTCATGTAGTGGACACAGCAAACGTGGAAGAAGGTGCTGTGGTCAGAGACCAAAATGTAACCTTTTGTCTTGCGTGCAGAACACTATTTGTGAAGGAAACCTAACACTGCACAGCAGCCTGAACACACCATCCCCACTGTGAAACGTGTTTGGGCAGCATCATGGATGGTTTTCTTGAGCAGGGACAGGAAAGCTGGTCAGAGTCGATGGGAAGATGGATGGAGCTAAATACAGGGCAATCCTGGAAGAAAACCCATTGGAGGCTGGAAAAGGACTTGAGATTGGTTCACCTTTCAGCAGGACAACGACCCTAAACATACAGCCAGAGCTACAATGGAATCGTTGAGATCAAAGCATATTCATGTGTTAGAACGACCCAATCAAAGTCCAGACCTGAATCCTACTGAGTATCTTTAGCAAGACTTGAATATTGATGTTGACGGGCTTTCTCTATACATTCTGATTTGACTTTCGCTGGTTTGCAAAGAAGAATGGGTGGGAAAAACGAGTCTCTACAAGGGCAAAGCTGGTATAGAAATGCCCAAAAGACTTGCATCTGCTGTGAAGGGTGGTTCAAAAAAAATTTATTGATTCACTGGTGATGAATACACAGGCACTACACACATTTCACATTTTAATTTATAAAAACATCTTCATCTTGCACTTCACAATTAGCATTGGACTATCACAAAAATCCCAATCAAATACATTTGCAATTTTAAGGCGACAAAACATAGAACAATTCAATTCGTTTGCAATCGGTGTGTCTGTGCTGCTTGTATGATTTGTGAACCCCTTGAGCTGTTCAGACTAAATGTCAGATGTATGTTGAGCAATTGCATTTGTTGCATTGCATTTCTCATGAATTTTATGAGAAGCCAAAAAGACTGCAGAAAAGATTGTATTGTTGTATGTATGAAAGTAAGTGAAACTCTTTATTTAGTAGCTTATGGCACCTACTCGGTCCGGAAGGCAGAAAAGCATCCCCAGCCACTCATATTTCCACCACCATGCTTCACTGTTGGAAGTTGTTTTTTTTCCTGGAATTCTGTGTTGGCACTTTTCCTAAACATGGTGTCTTTGATTATGACCAAGTAAGTCTATTTTGAAGACCAAATAATGGACTTCTAAAAGGCCTCTGATTTGTCCACATGCTTTCTGGAAAAGTTTAAAACTCACATCTTTGTTCTTTGTTGAGAGCAGACCCTCCCATAAATAAAATATCTGTTAAATTTTTGTCTGCTTGTAGACTTGTACATTTACCTGTATTGCTGCCAGAGAGGTCTTCAACTCTCTAGAGGTGATATGTGGGTCGGACTTTTTCCTGTTTTGTTTTGGTGCTTCTTGTTGATTACTTGATTGATTAAGCAAAAGGTGTTTCACCTGAATCGTCAAGTTACACAATCGACTTTATTTGACTTACTTCTTGCACATACAGCAATACCACCTTTCACCACTTGCAAAATTCCCTCTAAACAAATATTGAGGTAAAACAACATTTCTGAACAACTAATTTCTTTTAGCTGCATGTATGTGTGGGGGTATGTGTATGTGTGCATGTATATGTGGGGGTGTATGAAATATTTGTTTGTTTGTTTGTTTGTTTGTTTGTTTATTTGTATTAGGGATGATCATTTTAGTTCATTTTCCCAAACACAACTGCAGTTCATTGTCCGAACTTTTAGCACTGAATTCATAATTAGCATTGAATGTAAATATCATTGACACGCATTATACCTGAGAATTTCTTTCACAGTTTTATTTGAACATGTGCGAACAAAAAGCACACAGAACAGAAGAGAATCTAGATTCACACATCCTCACATTTTCATGTACCCTTGGCGTTTCTGACAACAGAAAAAAAATGTAATATCAATTAAACGAATAAGTTAAACAGGCCTGCAGTAAATGTTTTTCAATGAAATACATTTAGATAACAAAACGAAAACGCACTGAATCCTTTTGAATCTCTGAAGAACCGGCATAGGCTAGTATTTATTTTTTTCAGTCATAGGCTTGGCTACTAAGGTTTTTTTTGCCTATCAAATAAAAATAGCAGAACTACCTCAAACCAAAAATTGTCTAGTTATTGTTTGTTAAAAAAGCTACATGCCTACGTGCTATGGTGATAGGCTAGAGCGCAACCTGTTGACATTTAAACCTGCTGCAGAAAACACCTTCTCAGATGGCACAGATGTCTCAGAAATGTCTGTCTGTCTGTCCCTCTATATGTATCGATGAAAATTAAACATTTGAAACAGTCGATGCCATTAATCAATCAAAATTCATTCTTTCCGTTAACGGTTAAACAGTCTAAATGAGCAACCATAGTGTATGTTGAATTTAATGGCAGTACACTTTCCTTTACAGTTGTGTATGTGAAGAGAGCAACTACCTTTAGACCGACATAATCAGCCCAGGATTATTTGATACAAATCTGAAACAAAAAGGTTTTATTTAAAACTTGCCTGAATTCGGGTTCCAATACTTGGTGTCAAGTTATTTGCCAAATACGCTAATAAAGATGCAAATCTATTGTGTTTGTTTTTTTGTTTTTTTTGGCTGACCATCCCAACAATTAAATGAAATGTGGACTTGCATATGTTAATGAATCCTAGTAGAAACAGCCCTCCCTTTTTGACGAAAGTGTCGGCCCCACAGCTTATTAATATTCTATCATTCAATTTGTTCATTCAGATGAGACTGGTTTTGTGTGCCGTGAGCCTGTCGGGTGGCAGGACGCAGTTATAAAGTGAATGCATGGAGCTCACAATCCACCTTTAAACTGTTACTGATGGTGTGCAATACAGTTTCTATGTGCTCAGTCTATTGAGAGCAATACTGCAGTTCTTTGCCTCAGTAAAGAAAAAAAAGCTGCATTTTATGCTCAGTATAGAACAATATCCTCATTCTCGATAATGAGTGTCAGTAGTCCAGTTTGAAGTATTATATTGCCACTATTTATTTTTCTGTTGTTTACATTTACAGCATTTAGCAGACGCCCTTGTCCAGGGCAACGTACAAATAGTGCTTTGGGGCTCCATCTAAGAATAAATTAATTCAGGTATGGTTGATACAAACTTAAAACTTAAGGTACACAATAAGCATAGACACCTCGGTGTCAGGACAGAGAAGGGCCTTGATCTGATCTTAGCTCTTACCCTGAGACAAGGTGAAACCAGGCGAGCAGTGCTAGACGCTCACATGCAGCAAGGTGCGGTACGGGAGGTGATGAGCTTTCTGAGGTATGAAGGTGACGATCCATTTTTGACTAAAAAACGAGCGTCAGTGTTGTGAATCTGATACGTGCAGCTACAGGAAGCCAGTGGAACGAGCGCAGCAGTGGGGTGGTGTGGGAGAATTTAGGCAGGTTGAACACGAGTCGTGCAGCTGCATTTTGAATCATTTGCAGTGGACGAATAGCGTTCTGAGGTAGAACCTGCTAGCAGAGAGTTACAGTAGTCCAGTCTCGAGATGACGAGAGACTGAACCAGGACCTGAGCAGCCTGTGTGGATAGAAACGACCGAATCCATCTGATGTTAGCAATATGAGAAGAGAAAGATATCTAATTGTCCATATTTACCCCAAGATTGCGTGCAGTGGTCAAGGGAGAAAGTAGAGAGTTGTGGAGAGTTATGCTGAGATCCTGACCAGGAGATGGATCACCTGGGATCACCAGCAGTTCAGTTTTCTTCGGGTTGAGTTTGAGTTGATGAACGCTCATCCAAAAAAAGCTATGTCATATAGATAGGCATGTGGTATGCCAGTGGGTGCAATAAGTTATGCTATATGGAAGTCTACTAGGCTGATGGGGTTATGGTCATGAATTGTTGATTTTGCTATAGGTTGCTTAAAAAGGAACAAGCACATAGTAGCAGAGTAATACTTGTGTACTGTTTCCAAACACCTGTAGGTTTTTCCATACAAATGCTTCAGCTTATGATTTTACCTTGAATCATGAGCCTCAGGCTTAGGTAAGCTGTTAAATGATGACCGCTAAATGCTCTACATGTTGTAAGTTAGTGAATCTCATGGCCTCCACATTGCATCAAGTTGCATATTTTAAACAAATGTGTAAAAAGTAATTGTTTAGTTTGAAGATCTGCTTAATACTAGTGGGGGGGGCGGTTCTTTTAGGAAGCATTTCAAATTACTGTTAAGTTACCTGTTAAATCAAAGGGAAGTGAAAAGGGTTTTTTGCTTTATCTTCAAGGTAAATAAAAAAAATCATTTCCCATTCCACTTTGACTTAACCCATTGTACTTCAGAGTTCCAAATGTTTGTGTTTTTATTGGAGAAAGAGGTTTGACTGGGGGGTTGGTGATGGTCCACGGGGTCGCTCCCAGACGAGATTCAGGCAGTTGCCTGTAGCCTGGTTCTGTCGCCTCTCATTAGTGTCACATTATCCAGCCACACACACACACACACACACACACACACACACACAATTACTTTCAACCTGAATTCAGGTTATAGTAGCCTCAATTACTGAATACATTGCTTTCCTTTTGACAAAAAAATTTAACTGTTATACTTACTTATTTTATTTTATCCCCACCCCACCCAAGCGCTCATGTATTGACACGTAGCCATCATACCAGGTTTTGTAGCAGGGAGTATGTGATTTAGGTGGTGGATTAATGCAGAGCAGAGATTGAGCGCTGGGTAAAAGCTTGCGTTTCACTCTGTTGAGCAATTGACTGGCTGTGCAACTGAGAAGATTCATCACAGTACACACACTTGCGCACACACACATGCTCATTAGCCTACATGAGAATGGGAAACTGATATAAATAGTAGTTTGAGCTAAACTAGATCTCAAGTCCTGACACCTGCAAAATTAGAAGTGTGTGTGTGTGTGTGTGTATGTGTGTGTGTATGCTTGGCTAATATAGGCTTATTGAATGATCAGTGTTGTAAGGAATAATCTGAGTCGGCAGGAACAGCTGGTCTCGTATCCTTCATACATACTGATGCCTTTGTCATACATATGTTTTTGTGTGTGTGGATAGATGAATAGGATAGATATTGCCACTTTTATTGATTAACTTGTTTTTATTAATTAAAAACATATAGGATTAAATAACAAAACGAACATAAAGCTCAAAATAGTAAATCAGTCTGACATGGTCAATGGTGGACGAATCATAAATAATTAGCTAGCCTACTGGACCAGTAGATGCTTTATTGTGCTGCCCAGTCTTGTGTGTTGGTTGCCTGGAAACCTAATTGAAAAGAATAAAAATAGTCTCTACCATAATGTGGTAACATATGGCCAGCTAGTCAGGTAGTTAAATGCATTACTGCAAACCGAGAGAAAAGAATTTCTGGGAGAGTTAAACAGTAGCCGGTTCTTATTCTACCCTTGATAAAGGTTTTCACGAAGCACATGGTTTCACCATAGCTCCCTGTGTCGTGGGCAAGTCGTTTCATCGTTGAGCTGCAGTTTTCTTTCCTCGCATCACAAATGCTAATTTTAAACGTTATTTGTAGCCGGTAGTGACTTTTTCATAGGACTTTTGCATGCCGCTGTGTGCCCGATTCTGAAAGGATCATCTGTCAACCGTGCCTGATAATTAATGAGCCTGGTAAAAGTCATCAGGCCAGGGCTAAGTTGTAGATGAATCTGACAACAGGATTTAAAATGAATATATTGCACTCTGGTTACAGGAGGAGTGGAGAATGTTTGCACACCTCTGGGAACACAAATTTGAAATGTGCATAGCAAATGAAAACTTTAGTGCTGCAAACCCCAATAGGGACTTTTCACAAAACCCTTGAATCATTTCAGTCACTTTCACTTGTACTTTTTGTTGTTTCTTTAATCATTTTTAATTGCTTATTGCATTCATGACTTTCCTCTTTTAAATACTAGTGACTAAATCAAGCTCCGGCTGGGGACAGTGTTACTTACAAAGAAAACGTCTCTCGATCCAACAATTATAGGCCGACGGCTGAATGTTCCGGTTTAATGCTGCGTGGCAAAGAAACAAGCACAGCCACAAGTGCTTCACTTTTGTTTATTCACTGGATTAGTTGGTAATGTATGGTTTTAAATGGATGACCTTGGGGTAGATTGTGGTTAAAATATATATATATATAATTTTTTATCTGTTTTGATTAGGGTTTTCTAATGGTTGCATTTCCTAGTCATTATTAGACAAGAGTATCAGAAACAGCTACATGCAACATATTTAGTATGGCTAAACAAAAGTGTGCGGGGAGGGGGGTGTTACAATGGCTTGAGAGAAGTGATCTTTCTTGGCCTTGATTAAGTGCTGAACAAATACATAAACATACCAAAGCAGACATGTATTAATAAATGCTGTGGGTACAAAATGTTTTGTGTTCAGGTGCTAATAAGGTCAGTTTTGCACAATTCCATGGTGAGATACATCTACAATGAAGAAAATATGCTTTAAAAAATGTAGCCAATAGAGTATTAGGTGCATTTCTCAGAGACCACTGCCAGGAAAATCTTTAGAGGCCAAGCTGTTTGCATTCTTCATGGTAACTATTATAGATTTGCAGTATAAGTATACTTGTGAGCATAAGGGGGGGTGGAAATATGGAAAAATATTTCCTTACTGCAGTGTGTAAAATAGTGGTGGAGAGACTTTAGTAATGCTGCCGCCATGAAATAGAAAGTATTTGGGTTTTGAGACTTGTTTTTTGCATCCAGTAAATGGAAATGCTCAAGATTCTGACGTTATTTGTATGATTAGTTTTTAAAGTGATGGTGGTCAGAATAATTCTCCAACCAAGGGAACAGTAATCGGTACAGAATGATTCGTTATTGCTCAGGCAGAAGTAGTTCTGTGCTTCCCCAGCAGCAGGATGACGTGTTATGGAGCCTAATTGCTGTTTCTAGTAAAGACGTAACCGTGTTCTTCTCCCGACAGCGCAGGCAGAGTCAGTGTCGGAACAAATCAGCTTGGAGGGTATTAGAAGTCCCATAGGCTAGCAGAGGCTGCCTTTTAAATAACGGCTAGCTAAAGTAAAATTGTTCTCACTTGCTCGCGAGCGAGTTTGAGTGTGACTCTTTTGCATCAGCACAGTATTTCTCCATGCAATAACCCTATTAATCACGTGTATAAAATTCTAGCGTTAACAATATTGCGTTATTTTCTGTTCGCTCCACCTTTTTCTATTTTTAAATAGTAAAACAGTTATAGACTGATACACACTTATGTTTGTCTTTTTTTTCTATTTTCCCATTGGCATTATTGACCACAGTTGTCAGTAAAGTACCCACAGTAACCACATCTTATAAAGCTCTACATGGGTCTCTAAAGGATATTTCTAGGGCTGCAACTATAATGCTTTCTATATTCGATTAATCTGATGGTTATTTTTTCCTAATTAATTGGATTTAAAACCCTTTTTTATGTGATGTTTTGCTTATTATAATTGTAGAATATATATTAATATGAAAATGATAGAATATTAATTGCATCCATCACTATGTCGCACATGAGATGATTGTGCAACCTGATGCCTGCGAGTCATGACAGAACAGCACTAGTACCAACAGTTTACACAATAGTACTTTAAATCAACTATAGGTGGGAGGTGGTACCTTAGGGGTTAAGTCATTGGACTCTGGCCCTGAAGATCTCGGGTTCAAATCCCAGCACCACCAAGCTCTTTTGTGCAAGGCCCTTACAGTTACAGTACCTCTAGTGTAGAGGCATGACATGGCGTTAAACTACATTTACCTGGTCCCAGACACACAAGTTTGGAAATACTTGTTGTTTTGGGGGGGGGGTGGAATAAAAAAAAAAATCTGTTCATTTGCACCAGTGCCATAATGCAAGTTATCATGTATGTTATAGCAGCTATAAGCAGGTATTTCTGTTTGTTTGTTTGTTTTTATTAACTGAGACTTAAAAGAACCTCACAGTTTGTCTTGTTCCTTAGAAACCAGGAAGGAACTCTAAACGGTGTCCGGTGTCTGCTTTTTAGCAATATGTTTATACAGTTGACTTATCATTATAGATGCCACGTGCCAAAATCGATGTCTGCAAATATTGTTTTTTTTTGTTTTTTTTTTCTGTAAATCACACAGCCCTGGTGTACTGTATTGTCATGGTGCAGTGGTTTTTGTATGTACAGTGTTTGATGCCAACACTCAGTTGAAAGTGCTTTCTTTATGCCCTTAAAGAATAATTCATTAATCATTTAACAGAAGGTTTTTTTTTTGCATAAATGAAGCCAAGTGGTATATTTTTTTTAAATACGGTTTTACCCACTGCCATTATTAGTGTTATTTGATTTCAGTTTTCATTTGTTTTCATTATAGTTGTGCTTGGTCTTGTTACAGATCAATGATCTAAAACTGGAAAGACCCAGATTTCCTATAAAACCTTAGACTATGACTGAAAGATCTTTCTAAGTCATTGCATCTATTTCGATTTTCCCTGATAAGACATAAACCCTACTGTGAGATTAGGGTGTCTTTTTTTTTTTTTTTTTTTTTTTTTTTTTCTCTCTCTCCCTGGACTTAAGTATTTTGGTTAGATAAGCTGAGATTCAGCATAGTTAGCATGTTAACAGCATGTTAGATTCAGCATAGTTTCATCTCCACCAGGTCACGTAACCATGCATTAGAGCAGTTGTTCAGACATACCAGGGGCACAGATAGACAAAACATTCATCACCACAAGAAGCAGAACAGCCGTTTTTTACTGGGATCTTCTGTCTGTGCTAAAATGCAGCCACATGCCAACCTTAAAACTCACAATACAGCAAAGCAATACATTAAATAGCGATCAAATATTTATGTCCTAGTTTTAAAAAAGGCTAAACTTGCTCCCTCAAGATACTGTATGGCCAAAAGTATTTGGACATCTGCCCATCATACCATTCAAAAACCACAAGTATTACAGAGATAGCTAGGTCCTTTGAGATTGCGTCCACTGGATTTTCAAGCATAGCTGTGTACATTTTTGTCCTTTCACCCACAAAAGAATTGGACACTGATTTCAAAAATACCATTACAATTCATCCTAACCCCCAAAGGGCAAAAATCAGATGTGCAAAGCTAGTAGAGACACATCCAAAAAAAGACTAGCACTGTAAATGCAGTTTTGACAAATGCACAATACATGTGTATGAAACACTTTTTAGAAATAGATTTTTAGATATAAAAATTATTTTACACATTAGTTATGCTGTACTTTGTATTTGTAAATCCCATTAAAGATAAAAATCCCAATAAAATATATTGAAATTTCTATGTGAAATGAGGAATGCACTGTTTGTGTATATATACACACTGCAGTAACATATGTGTAATATAAAAAGACCCTTCGAACCTTAGACGACTTATTCCACATATTTGTGTCTTTGTTTCCGGTGCCATTGAGTCAGAATCGCTCACTGGTGTCTGGAAAATGAACTGATTGAGACAATTTAAACTTCCAAACTGGAACTGTGTGGCGCAAAAGACCAGATATGTACTATAAAAAGAAAATTATATGTTGGGTCATGACTGTTTGTTGGGGGGAACCCCTTGTACAAGATGTTTTTCTCTGCATTGATCGAGATCCAATCACTAAACTGTTTGAATCGCATCTAATTGATTCTGATTCATTTCTACTGACCATTTTAAAATCAAAATCCTTATCTTAAATTGTTTTGATTAGTTTAAAAGTAATCAGTGATTAGTTTACTATCATGACTCTTGGTTGTCCCCACCCTTTGTCTACAATAGGTATGGCCGTTTTGTCCTTGGCATCGAATGCAACTCCAGTGCAGGCAGTGAATTCCAGAGAAGTCAGCTGAGGAACCTAGCTCCACGCTGGGCCGTAATGACGAGGAGACATCTGAAGAAGAAGTGACACGAGAGAGGGAGGAAAAAGATGGGAGCCAATGTTTCCAGCTACCCACACTCGTGCTCGCCACGCTTTGGTGGAAACACACAGGCTCAGCAAACCTTCATTGGTGGGTATTTAAATAATCAAGCTAGGAAACACTTTGTGGGACTGCATATATAATCCATTTTCATTGAAGTATTCATCAGAATGTGAGATTGCACGAAATTATATATTCCTCTTGACGGCGCAAAGGCATTTTCTAAACAGTTAAGACTTCAACAGAAGCTCACTCACTGATTAAACTGTAGATTGAGTGTTTGGAGGCAGCTTTGCTTACCGCTCTAAATGTAGTCAAGAAACCAAATGGATTTGGTTCAGCACATTGCCAGTTTATGTTAAGGATAGTGGAGCTCATGACTTTTTTTTTCTTGATGATTAACCTTGCCCTGTGAAGTTTGGTGGCATTTCTCTAATGATTTTTAATTCCCTACTGTGGAAAGTGCAGTTCAATTACCAATGAAATGGAGCTGGAGACTGTGATTAACGGAGTGTCACAAAAACCATTAAGAGAAGAAACTGCTAATGTGCTGCCGTAGCCTACTCAGCTGCTTACGTTTGGTTTTTTTGGGGGGAGAGGTGGCTGCTAGATTTCAGGTCAGCTAGGTTCAAGGAAAATGTGTTCGTGAACCATAAATGGACAGTAATTTTGTGTTTCAAGATACTGGAGGATGGAAATTATTGGCAGGCAAAGTACACATCAGTCTATCTTAAAGACAGTATGTGAAAAGTCATTGTTTGTAGAAAAGTCATCTAGAGGGCAACCATTTTCTCCTATAACACACACATTTCCTGAAAATCTTTGTATGTTATAGCTGTTTTTCACCAGTCCTGCTGTTTTTTTGTTTGTTTAATATTTGAAGTCATTTTGTAGTACAGGCTATTGCAAGTATTTTCACATCTCATATTATTTCACATTTTCAATGTATTTTCAATACTTGGACGCTTAATACTTATCTTCATGGACCCTTTCTCATAAAATGTATCCAAAGAGAATGCCAAGTCAAAATCATTCAAGATTAATCACTTTAAGAAGAATACATATGTAGTTTCAAAATTAGAAATAAATGTAATGGCTTGGACTTGTGATCAATGCATCCACGCCTAATGACATTTTAAGGCTAATGAGATGTTGAGTTATAACATTGCTTTTTTTTTTCCTTCCCTCTCATCCTGTCAGGCACATCATTGTACTCTCAGCAGAGTTTCACGTGGGAGTCGAAGCTCTACAGTTTAGAGCATGGCGGCCATGACCGCGTTCCTGAGCGGAAGAAGAAGAGCTCTGGCCTGGCCACACTTAAGCGCCGCTTTATCCGTCGTCGCAGGGCTAGTCGCTCAGCCGACCATGCCCGGCATATGCGAGAATTGCTCTCAGGTTGGCATGTTTGTGATGTCAATGCTCTTGTGGAGGAATATGAGGGCACAGCTGTGCTCAAAGAACTGAGCCTGGCTTCAAGCCTGGCCCGGCCTGAAGCTGCCACTCTGCGATCCTGCATGGCTGCCCTTTTTCAGCACAAACACTGTGCTGATGTGGACCTGCTCTTTCAGGACGCCTGCTTCCCTGCACATCGTGCCATCCTGGCTGCCCGCTGCCCTTTTTTTAAAAGCCTGCTGTCATCCACAGGTTTGGCCAATTCAAGCTACAATGGACCAGAGGTGCTACTGGATGTGGGCACAGCAGGAATGGATGTCATGTTGTTCTCTGCCCTGCTACATTTCCTGTACACTGGTGAGCTAGGAGGTGCCAGCAGGGAGGCAGAAACGCGACTGAGGAACGTGGATGTCCTCAGGCAGCTGAGTGAGGAGTTTGGCATGCCTAACCCTCTGGAGGAAGACATGAGGATGCTGTTTCACTCCATGTGCTACTACGACTCTGTAATCAGCTTCTGCTCTGAGCCGGGGAGTATAGAAGCGTGCGATGCTGTCGGAGGCATAAGTGGCGGAGGGATTGCTGGAGTTAGCATTGTAAAATGCGATCAGTTGGCATCCCCCGAGGAGGACCTGAAAGCCCATAAGGCCGTGCTTTCGGCCCGCTCTCCTTTCTTCCGCAACCTTCTGCAACGGCGTGTCCGGACAGGTGAAGAGCTAACGGAGAGAACTCTTCAGACGCCTACACTCATTGTCCTGGACGAGTCAATCATTCCAAAGAAATATGCCCGCGTTATCCTGCACTGCATGTACACTGACGTCGTAGATCTAGCACTTGTGATGCGTGGCAGTCCCTCAATGGGCAGTCTGAGTGAGGCACAATCTTTGGGGACAAGTAACACTGCTAGCAAGGGTGCTGTTCCCACACGTACTGAGGAAGCTATGGAGCTCTATCACATTGCCCTATTTCTGGAGTTCAGTATGCTTGCACAAGGTAAGTGCTATTTCCTACTATACCTAAACAGGAAAAAAGTTGTAGCTTAACAGCTGTAGCTTAACAAATGTATTGGGGTTCTGATCAGAAGATGATTAAATCCATGTACCACCAAGATGCTAAGCAAGGCCCTTAACTGCATTGTAAGTTGTTCTAAAGGTTTCTTCTAAATGCTGTAAATATAAAAATATGGATGTTATGGAAGGAGAATAATAATAATAATAATAATAATAATAATACAGTAATATTGCACCAGTATTTTCATTTGTGTTTATAAAAATAATACGTTTTATTTGTATTTTTCTATAAAGCTATATTGAGTGTTTTTAGTCCATTGGAATAGAACTGAATAGAATACTCTTTATCTGTCACAAATACATAACAGCACAGTAAAAGTCTTTCTTCGCATATCCCAGTTTGTTTGGAAGCTGGGGTCAGAGCGCAGGGTCAGACATGATATGGTACCCCCCTGGAACACAGAGGGTTAAGAGCCTTGCTCAAGGACCCAAATGTGGCAGCTTTGGCGATACCGAGGCTCGAACCCCCAACCTTCCGATCGGTAGCCCAGTGCCTTAGACGACTGAGCTACACCCTCCCGTTTCAGTGGCTTTTAGTGAGAATATTTATCATCAGAAGGTTGCAAGTTGTTGTGGTTTTCCCTTTTTTGCAGCTCATTGCTTTCACAAACATGTAGCAAACATTGGATTTTCCAGAAAAACATTGCTTTTACTGCTTAGTCATCAAGGGATTGTGTTTGCTGTGACATGAAGCAGAGAACAGATTTCAGAGACTGACATCAGATTTTTAGGATTTCAGAATCCTATGGAGACTTTCAGGGGCTTCATACTGAAACAAAAGCTCTTTTAAAGTCTCCAGCATTCTACTTTTAGCCCACATTTCCATCTGGCCTTATTCATTTGGTTGTCACTTATATGTTTATTTATTTATTTATTTTTATTTATTCGACTACATTTCTAAAACTAAAGCAACTCCTTATTATCTCATCCTCCCCACCCCCACCCCCTTCTTGTTTTTTGCTGTTCTGCTCAGTAATTTCCCAGTTCTGGTTTCAGTTAGCATATTGTTTATTCAAGCTCGACCTGTAGCAGTAGGTCAACGCACAAGCCTGGGAGGAGTCTCTGTTATGTGATGAGTCTCCCTCCCCTCTTATGCATAATTATTAAAAAACATTTTTTGTTCCATTCATAAGGTTGTATTATTTTTCATAAATCTGGACTTGCTGCCTGTGTTATGTTTGTGCCGGAAAAATGAATACTTCCCGTAGTTTTGTCTCATCTGTATACAAACTTACAACGTAAACTTTTTACGTTGTTTGTGTTGGGCTCACCAATGAATAAATAGATAAGCAATACAGGAAGGTTTGACTACAGTTTTGTAATTGTTTGGATCACAGGTTTATTATCTTTTTGTAGTGAGATTCAGCATTTCCAATATAATGCTTCTTTGGTCAATATCTTTGTTTTTGAAGACTTTTCATTGGATTACTGAGTGATAAACTGCTATTCATGGTCATTTCAAATGCACAATCACTGGCAGGCAATACATTATGTTTGTGGATAAGGATACGCAACAATGAGATCACATTCCCCCAGTGCATTTATTAAAGCACTCAAAATTTGATGATGCACATGTTTGTGTGGTGTCCAGTAAATATTAGAAGGTGTGGTGTGGTGTGCTAACAGGCAAAGGACATCCAAGATGAAGTAACAGAATTCTTTCCTTAAGCCTTCCTCTGTTCAGTTGGCAAAAGTAATCTATCTCTCTTGATTTGTCTTGGAGCAAAATGTTGGCAAATATAAAACTCTAGCTCATTTGGAGCATGCAAATCTAGAGATGCAAAAGAAATAGTGTATGGAGTAGCAATTTGCTCATTTTTATTTCTGGGTGACGATAACTAACACATTCCCTTTTGCTATATAAACATGATCACTACAAATGGTCTGGTAATTAATATTTGTAAAGCTGTATAGCCCAGCAAGGGATACTGATAATATGATCATGTTTTTTTTTTGTTTGGATTGAAAATGCCTTTCTATTCCCTTAGATCTTACATTTTTTGGGAGCTCTTTCGCTTATGACTGTTTACTGACTGGTACATTTTGATATAACTCTCACTCACTATTCACTATTCTAGACTGGCCCTAAGGCCACATAAAATTGTTGGTACCCTTTGGTCAATGAAAGAAAAAGTCACAATGGTCACAGAAATAACCAACTTTAATATACATAAAGTAAATTAATAATTCATAATAATAAATTAAAATTCTATAAATGTTAACCAATGAAAGTCAGACATTGTTTTTCAACCATGCTTCAACAGAATTATGTAAAAAAATAAACTCATGAAACAGGCATGGACAAAAATGATGGCACCCCTAGAAAACACAGAAAATAATGTGACCAAAGGGACATGTTAATTGAAGGTGTGTCCACTAATTAGCAAATGTACACATGGTGTCTGCTGAAGGTTGTACCACACTCGTGGAGCCAGAGGAAGCATTGGAAAGAGCCTATATATATGGCTCCAGATGAAAGTAAACATTGTGTTGTTTGGTGATATGGTGTGTACCACCTCCCTGGACTCGACATGGACCAGAGGAAGCAAAGGAAAAAGCTGTCTCAAGAGATCAGAAAGAAAATTATAGACAAGCATGTTAAAGGTAAAGGCTATAAGACCAAGGAGGACACCATCTCCAAGCAACTAGACAAGCCACAAAGCTGTTCCTGTGAGTACAGTTGCACATATTATTCAGAAGTTTAAGATCCATGGGACTGTAGGAGGAGGCCATGTTCTGGACCTCCCTGGACGTGGCCGCAGGAGGAAAATTGATGAAAAATCTCTAAGAACGGATAATACTCAAAAGAGCGAAAGACAAAAGAGCAAGGTAGAAAGACTTCTGCTCAAGGAACATCAGTGTCAGATCACCAGATTCAAGTCGTTGTTGGAAGGGAACTACATGGGAGACGACATGCAAAACGAATCAAAACATCAGTGTCAGATCGCACCATGTCGAATAGTTTGAGCCAAAGTGGAATGGGACAGACAAAAATCGAAGTTTTTGCCAAGGAGGATGTTCACAGACCAAAAAATTGTATCATCTGTTGACTGAACGAAATCCTATAATAAAAAAGTCAAGACTGGAATATGCCAAACTACATGTTGACAAGCTTTTCATTGACCAAAGGGTGCTAACAAAAATCGTTCTGACAGGCAGTCAGCTGTATGTTCCCTGAACAGTATTTTCCATGAAAAGAACAATGAAACAAGCAGTCTGGAAAAGGCACTTCAATGGAGCAGTTTGTGAAACATGCAGAGTCTCATTGACAGGGAAGCTCTGTTATTGTGATCTTCAAAAGGGCGCAACAAAATATTAAATTAGGGGTACTTTGCTGCGTTTGGCATCATTTTTGTCCATGGTGTCTGGAATCTTATTTTTTTACAGGGTAATGAAATCTCAAGACTATCAAGGAATTTCTAGAGAGAAATGTACTTTCATTGCCTTGTCCTAGAAAGCTTCAGGCTATGCTTAATTCGAGGACAATGCCAAAAATACAGAAAAACACCCAAGAGAGAGGAAAAAATTGGAATTCTAAATCGGATGACCTGAGCATGCCACCGTATCAGGTTGTATCCAATTTGAATTTTATTACACCCTTACAGAGTTCATGTCTGAGACTGCTGGTGTCAGATTTTTATTTATTATTACTTTTGAGCTCGTGGTCTTTCGTTTATGTATTTATGAACTCTCATGTCGAACTGTATTTTCTGTATTTTCCATGAAACTGCGTGTCTCTTTCGATATTAATTAGTCATCTATACAAAGCGTTTATATGTGCTGCTGAAGGTCTCACGTGATATTGGGTTTCATGTTACATTATACACAGATTGCATACAGAGAGAGAAACCACCGTTCAGATCCAATTTGTATTACACCCTTACAGTGTTGTCTTAAACTCGTGGTCTTTCGTTTCTCTCAAACTATATATTTTATAGTGCATGTTACATTATACACAGATGATTTCAGAGTAGTGTTGTCTTAAACAAATTCTGTTTTCTCTAGGTTTCCGAGTCGTACAATATATGTCTGGGTATTGTCTGAAGCTTAGGCGGCTTGTTTCCGTTATACTTTAGCTAAAAAAAAAAAGGATCTACGACTTACAATGACTAAAATCCATAGTTGTATATAGGATAGCTGTGTGTTTATATTTATGTGTAAAATGTAAATTTAATGTAAACATAAATGTTCTAGGGGGCACGGTGAGATCTTGCTCAATTAAAATTCCTAAAGTGATAGGTTGGCACCTTGGAAAATTGTCCCTGTGTATGAATGGTGTGTGTGTGTGTGTGCGATGGTTTTGCATTCCTCTCCTGCTTGAAAAACATGCAGGCTCCTTATGCCCTGATGATATTGGCACAGGCTCCCCGTGACCCGAGGAAGATCGGATAAAGCAGAAATCTAGAAAATGAATGAATGAATGAATAAATGTTCTAGGAGATAACTCAATCAATAAAATTCCTAAAGTAAATCATTTATTCTTCTCTCTCTGTGTCTCTCTCTCTCTCTCTCTCCTCTCTCTCTCGTCTCTGTTGTGTTTTATTAAAATCCCCTTAAGTTTAATACACCACGAACAGATAAAAATAGATATATAAATTATTATTATGATATATATATATATATATATAAATATATATATATAGATAGATAGATAGATAGATAGATAGATAGATAGATAGATAGATAGATAGATATAGATGTGTTTACTAGCACCTAACTATCACACTATATCTGTACATTAAGTGAGCAATCAAAGAACAGTTCCTCATTCGTAAAATATTTATAATCATGTCTCTGTTCCCTATATTGGGTTGTTTTAGTCCCTCGGAAATTTCGACACATTCTATTAAGAAAGTAAAAGCCATTTTTGGTCTAATTTCTTATTTTCGGTTCTGCTTCCAATCTAGGCCTAATTTTTTAAACGGGTCACACAGTCAGGTATTGTGTATGTGTTTATAGTGTCTTTAGGATTGGAAATCCTAGCCAATGGGGAACAGAGGCAACTTTTTTAATATTTTTGCCATGACTTCCAAAGAAACTGAAGCAGTTTTACTTTTCAAAACCTGTATACGCCTGCATGTGTGTGCACGTGTGTGGGAGATACCGAGTAGGGACTGTGTTAAGAGCAGATAATGAAAGGATTATTGGCATAGAGGTGGGAGACAGGATACAATAAATGTAAAGGCAAGTGGGAGCTAAATTGACTTGGAGAGGGGGTAGCAAATCCATTTATTTCACTTCAGCCTGCTGCTAATGATGAAGGCAAACCCTGATTTTACCTTCATCAATTCAAACAGCACTGAAGTGAAGAAAATCTTTGCATCTACTCTATACCCCTTTAGTACAGGTGCAGCGTAAATGACTTATTTTGCAAATTTATGGAAGAAATATAATTGTGTTTATGATTTGCAGAGGCGAATTTGCATTCATTTCAAGCGCCATATATATGGTGTTCATTATATCCCCATGTAGAACAGGGTTATAAATGTGAACTGCATTCCTAATCCAGTTTTAAATCACTTTTACCATGTCTTCATTCCACTCTTTCAAGCTTTTGAAGACTTAATTTTTTTGCTACTAAAAAAAATCTCTTCAATTTTACTGACCGAAGTAGATACTGACCTCTGTCCAACAAGAGTATTGGCTATTAAATTGAACCCAAAAATACCATTGACAATTGAGTGCTGCGATGGCGACAGAATCCGTTCACTTTTGGTGAATGCGTGCTGCTTTCAACATCCAGCACTGACCAACACTACTCTATCATTAGCAGCAGGTGACAGACAGGTGTGTGTGCATGCTGGTCTGTCTGACAGAAAGACCTGTCAGCTTTCAAATATTTCCAAAAACTCTATTTCGCATTGTGTCCATAAAAAAAGTATACACTATATTAAAATTGACTACCACTTTGGCTCCCTTTTTCCAAATGTTTTTCTGCACAAGTTGACAGCTTATGTAGTCTCACACTGCTTGTTATCAGTAGTTACTTTGAATACATTAGTCACCAGCGGTGTGCCTTCCTCCTCTCTGTAGGTATTGTTGGAGAATGCAGTACAGGAATGAGGATGTTGGCTGGAAGGTGTGACGAAATCAAAGGCATTGATGTGGTTTTGAATGTTAATGGAGTTGAAGACTTTTCTGGTATGCACCCTGCTCGTAGGAGTGTTCATGAAGCGGAGTGAGAGGAGTACGAGACCTCGGGTTGAAAAAATATTTACCAGTCCGTTGTGAATCCTGGTGGATCACAGCTGTTTTTATTGATTCATTTATAGGGTATTTGTTATTGATTTTACTCTCGAGCAGGGCTGGGATTGTTTAAACATCTGGCAGTTGATTTGATTACATTTTTTCCCCCCATGCTTGGTGATTGATAATTATTAGCTTGGATTTTTAATTTTTTTATTTTTTTGGATCACTTTGATGATTGAACCTTCATTTATGCGCTGCGGTGTTCTTCTACCCCTGGCACTGTGTGCTTGCGCAGACAGCTGTTATGGCGGATGAGACTCTGGCCTGCAGGAGATAACATCAGCAGATGCCTGTGGCGCAGAAAGCATTTGATTTCGAAGCGCTCCGAATTATCGCTGGGTTTGTGGTGTTACCGCTACATGCAGCGATACCGTGGTGTTGAACGGTGGGTGTGCTGCACCGGAGCTCTGCAGACATCTCAAGCTGATCTTATCTGTCCCCTCCAAACCCATCTGTCCTTGAGAAGTTAATATGTGCTGGGTGGATGGGGAAAAAAAAATCAACAATAATCTGAGGAGGGTGGAATAGCATTCAGATTACACCCTTCACTTCTTTTGAAATAGTAAAAATAGTCTCCCCCCCCTCTCTCTCTCTCTCTCTCTCTCTCTCTCTCTAGGTTGTGAAGATATCATTGTGGAGAGCATTTCTCTGGAGTCGCTGATTTCCATTCTGAAGTGGAGTTCCCAGCCGTACGGCTCAAAATGGGTCCACAGACAGGCCATGCATTTCCTGTGTGAGGAGTTCAGTCAGGTCATGACATCTGAAGTGTTCTGTGAGCTCACTAAGGATCAACTGCTTACAGCCATTCAGTCAGACTACCTACAGGTACAGCTTACTCCTCTCTTATGACCATGGAATACTTTTAGGGTGAGATCAAGTCCAAACATATAAACTTCAGGTCAGAACGGGATGGCTGGTTCTAGTTATATACAATCGGTTGACCTAAAAAAAGGTCAATTTGTAATTTAAACAAAGGCTTCTGGCGTTTTTACACCTGCACTCAATTAATGATCAGTAGGTAAATAACCTCAACCTTGGCATATGAGGGAGGAGGATGTCGCACATGGAAACGTACCTGCCGACCTGTCCAAAGTAAGATAATAATAAGAGTATTGTTCTAAGCAAATTTGATTGCTTTGGATTTTGGTTATGTTTACTAAATCAATAAATAACACTTAATAAATAATAAAGCACTAGTAATGTGCCAGGTCAAATTCCGCCTGAGATACTAAAGACTTTTGTGTCTACTTGTGATAAATACGAGTTAGTTTCGGGTAGCATGGAAGCTTATGTTGGTATTCTCTTTTATGTTGAAAATATGAGTTTGTTGTATGCGTATGTATGTTTCGTCAGATGGTATATTTGAGGAAAGTAAATGCTCAAAAGATTACAATAACATCTTGACTATAAGCACCTGTAAATTGTCTCATTTCTTTTCTTTTAAAATGTTAAGAGAATATTAAAAGTATGGAATTTTAACAGCAGTGTTTTTATTCCAAAGCTCTTATTTTGCAGTTTATGGTGTATAATGGATCCCATTAAATGCATCTTTCATTACAAGTTGTAGTTGACTGCAAAATAGAACATATTTGTACATATTTGAAGTTGTACTATTAAAGGTCATACATTTGCTCACATTTAAATAGTAACCTGTCAGAATCCCCCCCGTTGTTCCCTTTTTGTTTCAAAAATGTCTATACCCAGTATTTTATAAAAATCCCAGAATTTTTGGACCTATTTGAGTTACCAAGAAACATCTATGTAGTTTTCTCCATAACAATGTGTGCAGTATAACAAGTGAGCTGATGACCCATTTTTCCCATTTTAATATCTCCTAGCTGTCTTTACCACTTAAGTGCTATTTCTACAATATGCTATAAAAAAAATTTTTACCTGCTCCAATCCAAGTCACAATATTGAGTTTGGGCTGTAATACAGATTTAACACCCTTTCCGGTATGTCGCATAAACAGCCGAGTGATGTACAAGGTAGTCCAAGAAAGATTCATGCAAAGATGTCTGCCATTTTCAGGCATTCAAGGTAGGTCACATGACTAGCTCACACAGTGGCTCCTCTACTGAAAGACTAAAGTGGTGCCTTTGCTCTAGTTTGTCATTAAAGTCTCAAATTCTTCAGCCCATCTTTGTGAAATATGAGTGCAGTCATATTCCTTTGCCTCTCTGTTTCCCCACCCTCTCTTTCACAGGCGAGCGAGCAGGACATTTTGAAGTATGTGATTAAGTGGGGCGAGCACCAGCTCATTAGGAGGATGGCTGACCGAGGTGAGATTGCCGTTCCCATTGACCCTCATGCACTGCGAATTTTCACCTCGGATATACGCCCTCTTGGATCTCTGTATTACACAAAAAGGACTGATGAATAATCATAAGGACTTGTTGTGTTAAGGCATAAACTATAAAGCACGCAGAGGCACACCGCAAGCTGTGAACCGCATTCTCTTTCTGTCCTTGTCAGAGCCCAATCTACTGAGCGGCACGGCTCACAGTGTGAATAAACGTGGAGTGAAGAGAAGGGATCTGGATGTAGAAGAACTGAAGGAGATTTTGTGTCCTCTGCTGCCATGCATCCGCATGGAGCACATTCTCCCAGCCAATAGCGACGTCCTCAGCGATGCAGTAAGTCTTCATTGTATGTGTAAAAGTAGTGACCATTTTTTTTCTTTTTTTTCTTTTTTTTTTGGAAAGAGAGAGTGCCTGACTGAGCACATCAGGCCGCACATGACAATTTAGTCTCTCTCATGCTGCTCGTTATTGCCTCCTGAAGGAAGGCTTTTGGGGAACGCTCTATAGGCAGCCTAGCTCGGTTTGCTGAGGTGGCTGTGCTTTCTTGCAGATGAAGCGTGGCTTGATCAGCACTCCTCCGTCAGACATGCTGCCCACAGCTGAGGGAGGCAAAGCAAACGCCTGGCTTAGGCAAAAGAACACGGGCATTTATGTGCGTCCACGTCTCTTCTCTCCCTACCTAGAGGAGGCAAAGGTAGATGCACATTTGTTTTATCACACTGTTCTCAACATGAAAATCATGATTAGCTTGAAAATAAACAAGTGGATTGTACTGTAGTAATGGTTAAAAACGAAAAAAAAATCACATTTAAATCTGAATTCAAATACTGAATCGAAATATCCAGTCATGTGAAATATAGTTGTGCAGGAACTGTCCCCTTGTCCACTTGTTTAGCGGTTCAGTTTGGAGTTTTTTTTTCTTCATGAGAATTGTACCATGTGTGAATGCAACAAGGTGTTAAATCTTGGATGATTGACTGGTCAGTCACTGTAATGAAATTATTAATAAGCATTGATAAACAACATTAGAAGCACCAACCAGTCACAGTTTATTTGACAAGGATTTTAACCATAGCAGAAGTGACTAAACAATTTGCATTTGGAAGGGAATTGAAGTGGAATTTGGGAGGGAAAGAGGGAGAGACATAAACCCTATAAAACCTTCCTCTTACTGACAAGCTCAAAATTAATCTGAGGTACAGACATGAATATTCAGGCCAAGTGGGAAAACATCTGACTTAATTTATAAAGTGCTGAACAATAATTAATGGCAGCATAAAGCAGTCAGTAAGCATGGACCTGGAGCTATGGTCATCAATATCATTCTCTTGTATTTTAATATTTCAAGAAGCCAAAAATGGTGTGTATTTGTGTATGTGTTTAGTCCGTGCTCGAGGAGATGATGGTGGAGCAGACAGATCTGGTTCGCCTGAGAATGGTGCGCATGTCTAATGTGCCAGACACTTTGTACATGGTGAATAATGCCGTGCCGCAGTGCTGTCACATAATAAACCACCAGCAAATCAATGGCAACCAAACCACTGCGCCGTCTGTCGTGGCCAATGAGATCCCAGGTAAGTGTTTATACCGAGTCGTACTCTCCACCAAAGATTTTCAAGCAGCATGGCCGGTAAAGACGTTTCGAGGATGTGACTCTGAAAGCACTGTTTTTGTAAGTTCCCTTATTAGAAAAGACACAAAGGAACTGAAAGTCATTCGGTGGAAAATTAGTCTCTGTTTGTGTGATCATGTGACTGGACATGATTTGTATAAAGCCGAGAGCAGTATTTCATTGAGAACATCTGATGGAACGTCTGCAAGTGTTTGTGATCGTTGACGCAACCTTTTGAAGTCCTTTCCTATTTATATCTGTGTGTGTATGTATAACAGTGCCCAGTTTGGCAGTGGTAAGAGAGATGATTTCCAGGCTACAAGAGCTCAGGCACACAGATCAGGTCCAGAGAGCCTATGCTCTGAACTGTGGGGAGGGAGCCACAGTGAGCTATGAGCTACAGCTTCGCGTTCTCAGAGAGTTTGGCCTGTCGGACGGAGCCGCAGAGCTGCTGCAGGTGAGGCTTCTTCAGCGCTCAAACGCTTTGTACATCTTGTTATAAGTGTGAATTAAAATGACTGGCTGTTTAATGATCGTTCTTTACATAATCTATCCTGGCAGAACCCACACAAATTCTTTCCGGAGGAACGTTTCGGAGATGAAAGTCCCCTCCTTAGTCTGCGTGCAGTCGGCCGTTGCAGAGTGAATAGCTCCCCTGCTATGGACACTATGTTTACAGAACTAGAGAGCCTTGGGAGCCTTAACCCCCCTCTCCCTCCTCCACCTCCCCCATATCATGCCATGTCTGCCCAGGCCCAACACAGAGTAGCTTGGGGATCGAGGGTGGTGCTGCCACCACCTTCTCGCTCCTTCTCCTACCCCTGTAACCACACACTACTACAGCAGAGAGGATCCTCCGTGCCCAAATCTGGCAACCCTCCACACCAAGCTCCCGACTACAGCATGGCTGAGAGATTGGGGAAAGCATTTAACGCAGAGTCCTGTGGGGTAAATGTTTACATTTTTGAGTATTGTGCTTATACATTATCATTTCCTCTAAACTTCCTCTGCGATTATATACGACTCCTAAAAACTGAAAAGTCCAACCATTCTCACAGTACTTAAGATGAACTACAATTTGTGGTAGCAGAGTGGTATATGATAAAAGTAGGTGTTATTAGTAGGTACATTTTAGTAGCTTTTAAAAGCTTAAATAGTTTAATCAGCTGAATACCACGGTTTAAAAAAACATTTCTTGTGTAACTGTGGAAAGTCTGCAGAAGCATGGCATTTAAGTGTACTCATTTCAAGGCTTAGAACTGTACTGAATTTTTAAACCAAGGAGAAATGAATACTACCTTTTAATGATATAGAATCACAAATACTGCCAAGAGTGTATATTGGCTTCATCTTCCTTTGATTAAGGCATATCCAAAATGCACACACTACCCATTCCTTCTTCCCAGCTACTTTCTTGACTGTTGGATGTGATGTGGAGCAATACATGTCCAACCTTCTACTATTTAACTTCCAGAATTTCAGAATTCGGGTTCAAATGACTAATTATAAGCAAAGCTTTATTAGCAGCTCCTTTCCCTTTCTAAAGCAAATGGATTCTTTGAATTATGTTAATTTAGCAATTTTTTCTATTTGTATTCCCTTTCATATATTCAATATTATATATTCAAATGTTGATTTACTGCATGTATTCCTTTTTTCTTTAGGGTCTGGAACCTCTGATTAGTGATTACATGCCAGATATTGCCCTTGGTGTGTCCACGATGACTCTGTCTGAGCACAGCAAAGCTCAGGACGCCACTCTTCATACTCTTCCCAACATGGTCCCTGCTATTCCACACTACCCACCTGGACCGTGTCCAAACGGACGATACTCGCACTCCCACAAGGGGCATGTCCCCAAACAAAAAGCAGAGCTTTCATCTGAATATCCAGATCTTTATAACTTGCCCAATCAAGATTCTCTTGCATCTAGCCTTTCTCCTCAAGCCACTTACACTGGTCCAGATGTGTATGGACAGCACAGAGGGCCATGCAATAACCTTACCCTCTCATGTCTCCCCGACACTCTGTCTGTTCACACAGAGGCAAGGCTAGGACAACCATCTGACTCCCTTCGTTTGGATGTCTTAGGCCAAAGGTTGGATTTGAACCATGCCTCCTCAGAAGTATCCTCGGTCGGGGGAGGATACCTACCTAGTGGGTGCTCATTAAATGACTCGGACCTGACCTGTGGTCTTGTACCTTCAAAAGGTGCTGCAGAGTTGTACGAGGGGCACAGCTTAGTTCCTGATGGGACATCAGATAGAAGGGAAGCCTGTGGAGGAGCTGGATACCACAAGAATGGCAGTGAAGAAGCAGGAATAAGCCGGGATCACAGGTCACCCAGTAAGCCAGAATACCAGTATAAGAAATCTGCACTTTAAAACCAGATAATGAAAGGATACTGGACTTCGACAAAGACTGTTACAAACATATTCATTGAACAAGTGCTGAGTTTCAGTGTGATCTTGCAGGTAGCTAGATTTCACTTCCATCCCTTCCAGGTTGTTAGAAGGACTAAAGCGATCAGTTGTGAAGGTTTTAGCAGGAGTCCTTCACAAATGTTTAATAATAAGGGTTAACATTTGTGTATCTAGCAATGTAGAGGGTTTGTGTCCCTTAAATTTGAATGGATTCTCATTGCTGGTAAAATTCATTCATCAGAGTCTGTGACTGATATCAACTGATGAAGGTAGCATCAATAAAATATGCCTCCCATTAAAAATGGGAATAAAAATGGGCTCCTAGATGAAAGTAAAAAAATAAATTAATTTAAAAACACCTAGCAGTCAAAAATTTGGACACCTGCTTATCTTTTTACTATTGTAGTGTCATTACAAGACATCAGTCCTTTTTAATACCAAACTGAGGAGTATTTATACCTATTAACACATTTTTCTACTTTGAATTCTTCACCAGATTCCTGTTGAATTCTTGACAATTTCCCAAATAGCTTCATCAGGGAAATTCCTAAAAATAAGCTGAGCCCTTCTTGCATGCTCCTTCTCTTAAAAGGAAAATAGTTTGGAGAAATGAATCTGTAATTTTAATTCAAGTTCAGTAGAGGATAAAGGATTTACTTTTCTTTGAAACAGGCCATCAGACAAAATCATTCCTCAGAAACGTCTTTAAGACAATGAAAAATATATTGTGTCCAAAGTTTTGACTTGTAGTGTTTTAGCTTATACCTTTTTTTTTTTTTTTTTTTTTTTTTAGGCCTAAATCTATTTCAAAGCAACATAAATGGTTTTGGGTCACCACAAGCCACTATTGTCATGGCTCCTACGTGTCTATGGAACTGTACTGGAGCGATAAACAAAATAATTCCACCAAAAGATCTTGATATTTTGATAATGGTGGTTAAGCCTTTTTTTATATCGACTTTCCCCTCTGCATGTACTGGACATCGTGTCGTTTTGTGTGTGTGAATTTTATATAGAGCCTTTTTTTTTCTCGGTCATTGTTCGGTTGCACACTATCCCAGAATGACCCGTCTTGGTACTGACATAAAAGTAAAAAAAAAAAAGAAAACATGTCCTTCTGGTATTCATTGGCCAAACATTTGTATATCAGTATAAGCAACATGTCATGCCTCAAAATCCAAGATGTCATTGTGCCATGGGCCAAAAGTTTTTATGAATATCAGCAGGAGTTTTCATAAATTGCTTTCTTTTAGCCGTCATTAAATCATCCAAGTATCCCATCAAAGATCGGTGGTTAATATAAAGATAATGCATATTCTGTTAAACTCACATGGTTTGAATAGCATCACAATAGTATAGTTCATGAAATGTGACTTTTATTTTATTTATATACGCCATCACGTCCTATCTACAAATTTTAAACTACATATGCTGTTATAGTATCTACAATCAGCACTGTTCAATATTTACATTCACACCAGCCTTGAAAATGATGAATTCATGTACTGTAGAAAACGAACTTGCCCTGGTTCCTCCAACTACTACTCCTCCCATCCAGTGGCCTTAGCTGTGGACTGAGCTCAGAAAAATGGACAAGAAATGAGTGCAAGCCATTACGTATTTTCCTTGGAATTAATTTCAAGGAAATTAATTCCAACTTCACTGAGCTCATGGTTAGTGAATCAACGTACATTTTGTAGAGGAAAGTTTGTGCAGCTTGGACTACCCCGATCACCTATGCCTCATCATATCGTTTTTTTACAGTGCCCCCTAGTGGTACAGAAACACGCCAGATTTGTTTTTTTCTTAAAGTGCGATTTTTTTTGTGGCCTCGCTCAGAATCCACATGGATAACATCTATATACAATATATTTCATATTCATCATTGGACTGCATGTGGGCTATTGATCACACGTATGCAATGTGGCAATAGAGGATTTTGTAGCTATATTTTTAGTGACTGATCCACAGTGACACACCATAATCCACATTTTATACAGTATTTTCTAGGGTTTATGAATGACGAGTCTTTCTGCATCTCTGCTTATGGTTTTAAAGAGTAAACATGAGACGTGGATACAGTGTGAAAAGTGTGTGCATTATTACATATCTGTACTGTGGAAGGGGGGAAAAAAACCCTAACACAGTAACACGCTGCTAACGCACTTGGACGTTCTGTTTTGCTGCTCGTCACGATGTACTTTAGTAGCAGAACAAGAGGTTTTTGCATTTATATCCGTTTTAAGATACATTTGCAGTTGTGCGACATAATTTTTTGTTTGTTTGTTTTCCAATTGATCCTAATTAAAAGGAGAGGGCTTCAGGGTTCATTTCTGCATCTATAACAGTGTAGATGACCTGAGAGAGTGCCTTGCGTGTGCAGGGGCCAAGTATTTTATTAAATTGGTGATTTCGGCCTATGCAAAGCCTTCTTAGGAGCCTATGTATCCATCTGCCAGTTTTTAAATGGCCTTTACTGCCTCATGTACATCTTTTGGTAATTAGGATTTTTAAACTTTTAGGTACCTTTTACTTGGATCTGACTTGTGTTGTGGTTTGATACGACTGTTTCTAATAAATATGTTGAATGTACTTTAATATTATTGCATTTCTTGTAATGAAATTTCACCTTTCTATTTTTCTACTGTTACCTCAGAGAGGGTAAATAACAGTGACCAGTTTTGCAGCTAGAAAGCATCCTTAGAATAAACATGCTTCGATATTGTTGTATTTTTATTGTGTGCGTGTGCTGATTGCTGACAAATTTATTCATCCCAATACAAGTCTTGATTATGCATCTGAGCACAACGACATGAAGCATCATGCATTTGTAATCTATTTAATCATCCAGTTTGGCAGAAACATTGGCTGACATCCATGATTGTTGTCCATTGAAACATTGAGGGCTTCTGGATTGCAGCCAACTCTACCACTCAAGCATATTGACCACCTTGTTCATATGTCTCAATGTAGACATCAGCAATGGCCACTCCATCTACATTAGACAGGGTAAGGTGCCCAATAAAAAAAAAAAAAAGCAGCAGCATAAAAACAACACTTGCCATTGCTTCTCCATAGAGACTGCAGTCTTTTTACATTTCTGTTAACTCCAAGAAGGGGGGGGGGGATGCATCCTGGAATGCAAGGATATCCATGCATACCAGCTCAACTGCAGTAATACTGCCCAACAGCAGCCCGTCTCTTTTTCCTTGCCTGAAGATCTTCAAAAAATATATGGATCGCCTCAGGAGTCACATCCTATAAGCACAATTAATACAGTAACTTATATTATTACAGTTTTGTACGATTAAGAGTATGAGGATAAAAAGTCTATTCAAGTTTTCACCTTTCCCTGGTCAGCAAACTGCTGCAGGAACTCACGCAGCTCTGTTTTCATTTCGTTGTACTCTGTCGAGACAAAAATCACTCAAGAATTGAAATATTATTTCGCTCATCCAAGTAAAGCAGTGCTTCCAACGCGATATAATCTAATTCTAGACTATTTGAGTAGTCAGCTTCTAGCAATTTCTATTTAACATTACATTGGTGTCTAATGAGCACTTCATAAACATGATTATTTTAATGTTCAATTAAATGGTGGGCATTTCTGCACTTTACTAATTTCACTACAGATCAAATGATGTGGTGGTGATGGGGGAAAAAAAATAGTAAAGTGACCTTATGGGCTCGATGTCTTCCAAACTCCTTATGTGTTATGTAAGGTGACATGATGAATAATAATACAAGTCATAAATTTAATAATAATGAATTGTATTTACCAATAATTTGTATTAAATGTCTAAAATATACCCCATTAGAAATCCCTTATCCTAAGGACTAAATCAACTGCAAATGTTACAGGAGTATAAGATTAAAATTATATACTTTAGCTTGTTTTTTTTTTTTTTACTAGATGAAGAATAATACTTATATACATATAAAAGCAGCCGATTCGTTTAGAGCAAGCACATTCTGTTGTAAATGATTTAGTAGTTAGGTCAAGGACTTCTCGTGAAATTAGCTCTTTATGCTCTATTACTTACGGTAAATAATCTCCAGCTGCTGGACACGGTCCAGGGAACCGAGGCAGGACGTGACCAGGTCTTCCTCCAGCAATGCCTCGCCCTTATTCTCATATGCAAGCAGGGTGTCTGACTCATCCATGAGGAACTGAACACCAGCCTCAACGTACAATCTCTAAACGGAAGATGAACAAACAAACAACAGATGGGGCAACTTGGACAGAACACGTTGCATAAGGTCTGGACTGGGATCCTGCAGGAAACTTGAGGGCGTAGGCGTCGGGTCAGACATGAATCTTGTAGGATAAAGAATATTTAGGCTGAATAACATGTTAACATTATAGATTTAGCGTCATGAAAATACTTCACTCTTTATGTGTAACGGAGTGTGGCTATGTGTGCTTTTATTTTCTTGTTTAAAACTGACCAAGCTTTCAGGAAATACCACAGACAAGAAAGAAACAAACAAAATTTCTGTGGAATGACTTTGGGTGGCAGGGGGCGGGGGTCAGTAACTGAAATAAGACTCATATCCTACCTTGCAGTTTGTGCAAGAGCAAAGCTTGGGCCTCCAGTCATATGGCCAGAACACTGATCCCACCCTTGGTCTCACCAAGCCTTTATCCTTCAACTCCATCAGTTTGCATGGTGCGGTTTTAGACTGGCACTTAGCAGGACACCTCTCCATCTCCTCATGTGTCCGCTTGTGGTTTGCATCCTTAAGTCCATTACTAGCAAGCTGTTAAAGTGAATGAAATGCACCATTTAATTTGATGGCGTGTAAACGGCGTTTGAATGGAAATTACAACGCCCTTGTAAATCGTGTCTTGCAGTATGTGAATTAGAACCAAGCTTAGTTTAATAAATATTTTGCACCGTCTGATGGTGCAGTAGCACTGATCAATTACTAACCATTGGTTCCTTCTGACAGTCTTTACTAGTAGAGGGCTCATTGTGGCCATTACTGCACGACGGTAACAGTGCATCAGTCTCTTCTCTGTTCCCTGCCACAAATTCATCCTCATCATCATCATCATCACCAAGACTTACTTCAGCTACTGGAGGATCTAAAAGGAATAAAAATATACACATTACATCTCCACACCTGAATGCACTGCTTTGTGTGTGTGTATATTTTATCGAGATATATATATATATATATAGATATATATATATATATATATATATATATATATATATATATATATATATATATAGTATATATATATATATAAAAAGTGTGTGTGTGAGATCACTTATCACTCACAGGAAAAGTGGGCAGCATAGGTCCAAAGGAATGGTGCTTTGTTCATACAGCTTTCACACACCATCTCCAGTAAATCCTCAGAGTCCACGACTGAACATCCCAGATGCTGCAAAAAGAAGAAAGGCATTAAAATGTTAGTGATGCTTTTAGAGGTGGTTTGTGAGGGGGAATATATATTTTTTAATAAATAAATATATTATTGCTGTATAGCAGCTTACCTTTGAGTGAAACCAGTCTTCACAGAGGATACACTGAATCATTGCCTCTCCAACCTTGCATGTGAATAAAGAGGAATGGCACATCTACATTAAAAGTGCTCTTTGTGAACAGAGTTTTACTTAACACATGCACACCAACTAGGCATAACATTATAAACAAACGCCTCGTATACTGATAGTCCCCATTTGCTGAGCATTTGTCGAGCATTAACAGCATTAACCTCTTCATCAATTTGAGCTACAGGAGCTTGTCTGTTCACTCGACACATGCTTCTTTGAGCCTTATGCGTCCATGAATGACACCGGTTCACCACTCTTCCTTCCTTGGACCACTTTTGACAGACATTGATCAATGCAGACTAGGAGCACACACATTCCCCCACTAAAGGGTGCCATGATGAAGAGTTAATCAGTGTTATTACTTCACTGGTCATAATCATAATCTTCAGTCTGCGCTTAATCATCTATGAAATATCAGCCGTCTTTCTTACGGTCCTCACATCCGATTATCCTTGTACATTCTTCTATAATGGCTTCTTGTGAAATATAGTATAGAATACAAGATTTTGCTACCTCACTTTCAAAGCTCTTCATAACCTTGCTCCTTTTTGCCTTGCTTCACACCTACATCCCAAAACGCACTCGCAGTTCTTCCTCATCTGTTTCCATCACTGTACCCGCTGTCCATTTAGTCACCAAGGGGTCTAGGGCATTTTGCTCTTCAACTCTGGAATTCTCTTCTACAATCACTATGAGAAACTGTCTGACTTGTTATAAATCATGTCCAAAAACTCATCTGTTCCAATTCTCTGATCATTTTTAACAGTTAAATAGCTGATTGATTTTATAGATTTTATTATTGTATGCTGTCCTTAAGTGCTTTGAAAGGCACTTTTAAATAAAATCCATTCATTTTAATTGTATAGCACTTTTATCATTGGACATTGACTCAAAGCAGCTTTAGACAGATAATGAAGCAAGAACAAAAAACGATTATACTATATAAGTGCACGCTTGTCCCTATTAAGCAAGTTGGTGGCAACACTAGCAAGGGAAAATTCCCTGAGAGGAAACAAGGGAGATTTTAGAAGGAGCCCATTCTCATCTGAGTGACACTGAATGTCTGTTTATTACAACAAAGACATGAGAGCAATGTTAGCAATACATACCGTATCATTCTCATCTGGGTAAGGTCTGTCACAAGAACAGTAACGGCCAAAGAAATTGTGATTATAAACATTCTTGCTGTTCTGTCCCTCTTTTTCCTGCCAATTATAAATATATAGATTTTTTAAAAAGATGAAAAATCTTGACAAGCTCATGGTATAAAAATGTTAAGAAATAAGTCCAGCAGACACTTACGGGAGTTAGTTTGCATTTAAACATACCAAATTTGCTGTTCCCACAATCACAGCGGAAATTTCTGGGTGGGGGAGAGAAAAAGATGGTGTGATAAATTTGCAAGTGGTAAAGGTGCAAACTGTAGGTTGTTGATATGAAACGTATCATCATATTATTAGAATCAGAGCTATACCTTTTCGTATACAGCTCATAGATATTATGGCCATCGTGGCAGGTGTTAGCACAGGCGAGGCAGACTCCAGCCGGCTCCATGCCTTCATCTGTGCAAGTGCTGCATGCAAACACAGCCTGTCTTTTCACATATCCCTGCAACATACAACCAAAACGCACACCACAATGAAGCTTCATTCCATACAGCCCTCTAAGCCCCTGCATTTATGCACTAAATAAAGGGAAAAGGCATGGCCACTCCACTTTATGTAGTGCACTACAGCAGCGGTTTGGTATCCGGCCAGACAAAGCAGACAGACAAAGGATTATGTCATAAGAACCGTATTACATTGCAAATGATCCCATTTCAAAACGCACAATCAGGTCTAATCATTATAATCATTCGTTAGATGTTACGACCCACCTGAAGATATGAACACTTATCCGGATCACTGCCTGCCAAAACAGCCAGCGCTTCACACAGCTCCTCATCTTCCAGCTCGCCCATGGACCCGAGATTCCCCTGCACTTTGTTTACCTCCATTCCCTATGCTCCACAAAACTCCCTGCTACGCAAAAACCTTCAGCGATCAGCTGTCGCGCTCACGCAAGAGATGCGGTTACAACACCAGCGATCACGCGACAGTAGGACCGCGGCACGGGCAACCGAGCGCAACCCGGAGCAACAAACAACACAAACGTGCAGCACTTTACTTCCGGTTTGAAGCCGGGGACAAATTTGGCGCGAAATAATGTCGCCTTCACGAGCGCCTCAGTTTCTCCTCGCGCAGCAGTAAAAAATGTGTACTTTCAAAATAGTTGCACAGAGAGCGTGATATCGCCTGACTGCATCTGAATTCGTGACATTTAATATATATATATATATATATATATATATATATATATATATATATATCGATATGAGATATGAGAGGAGAGAGAGAGAGCGAGAGATATTTCGAGAAGAGATATATAGAGAGAGAGAGAGAGATTGAGCGCGAGAGGAGCGCAAGCACGTTCGCCTCACACCGCCAGGGTCCGGGTTCGATTCCCGTCTCGGCCATGTGTGTGTGGAGTTTGCATGTTCTCCCCGTGCCTCAGGGGTTTTTTTCTCCGGGTTCTCCGGTTTCCTCCCGGTCCAAAAACATGCACGGTAGGTTGATTGGCACCTTGGAAAATTGTCCCTAGTGTATGAATGTGTGTATGAATGTGTGTGTGTGTGTGCCCTGTGATGGGTTGGCATTTCCATCCAGGGTGTATCCTGCCTTAATGCCCATAGACGCCTGAGATAGGCACAGGCCCCCCGAGGGAAGATCGGATATATGTAGAAGATGAATGAATGTATATAGTATATATATATATATATATATATATATATATATATATATATATATATATATATATAATATAGGGGAGTAGTAACTAGTTACATGTAACACGTTACGTAATTTAATAACAAAATAAAAGTAACAGTTATCCGTTACAGTTACAGCAAAAAAAACATGTAATTAAATTACAGTTACTTTGGAAAATGTTGAAGATTACTAATTCCAACAACCAACATTTAACACCCCAATCAACAATTTGATTCTGAAGTAGCTCAGTTACTCAGAAAATATATCCCACTTTTCCGAGTACCACCTAGTGGACTAATGAAAGTTATACAAAAAATGTAATCAGTTACTTTACTATTAAAAAGTAACTGAAAAGTTAGACTATTTATTACATTTTGAATAGGGTCAAGGGGCACGGTGGCGTAGTGGTTAGCACGTTCGCCTCACACCGCCAGGGTCAAAGGTTTCCGATTCCCGTCCGAGTTCGATTCCCGTCTCGGCCATGTGTGTGTGAGTTTGCATGTTCTCCCCGTGCCTCAGGGGGTTTTTCTCCGGGTTCTCCGGTTTCCCCCTCCCCCGGTCCAAAAACATCTACGGTAGGTTGATTGGCACCTTGGAAAATTTGTCCCTACCTAGTGTGTTGATGTCCCTGTGTGTGTGTGTGGAAGTGTGTGTGCCCCTGCGATGGGTTGGCATTCCATCCAGGGTGTATCCTGCCTTAATGCCCATAGACGCCTGAGATAGTAGCAGGCTCCCCGTGCACCCCGTGACACATATAAGATCGGATATAGCGAAGATGAATGAATGAATAGGGTCATTCAGTAATCTGTGTAATCTATTATGTCAATCTATTACATTTCCCAACATTCCCCCTCACACACACACACACACACATACACACAAATATATATGTATTTTCAATGTATCATAAGTTAATTTACTTATAAGTTAAGTTAAATACTCTAACTAACTAACATATATTATATACATTTCACTCAAAATCTCTCCCTTTAATACAATTTTTGATTATTTAATATTTATTTTACTATGGAAATTATTATTTTAATATTAAGTTCAAAAATGTGTTTTTGTTTCAACTGTCCCATAGGGTACGTGGCACCTTAAGTATTATATTCCATATGTAGTACATTTAGGTTATGTTTCGGTACATTTAGTAGCTCATACCTGTTGTGAATGCGCAGCTAGTAGGTGTCATTCGGGACAGTTTAGGAAGTGTGAGTGGATGTAGGTTGCTGGTGTATTTTTTTTTTGTTAATAAAACACATCTAACCTTGCAACTTTTATATTCCATCCTAATATTACAAGCAGTAAGTGCAGCTAAGGAAAGATCAATGATGAAATTTTCAGGGAAGGCCATAGACTAAAGTTTCTTTTATTAATCAACCCTCAATCTTCAAGTGTTTGTGGTAGAGCAGCCTTTCGGATTCGCCTACTACCAAAATGATGGCAATACTCGCTATGATGGTATGGTGTAAAGTGATGTTTATTTACAGTGCACAAAGGGAAAGAAAATCCACAAATATTCACCAAGTCCCCGGGACACAACAGAAAAAGGGGGAAGAAAAGAAAAAAAACAATGCTAGAGGCAAAAAAACTATATACAAGCTTACTTGCACCTACAAGTGTGCATTTACTCACAATAGCTTTTAGTCACACCAACTCTCTCACAGTTCCCACCCCAACTCCGGTAGGGTACTGGGTTTTAAAGCTAAAGCCCCTCCCCTGGACTCACCCATTGCGTTAAGAAGGGGGGACGCTACATCATGAAGCATACCATACAATAATATAAAACAAAATGGCATTTTAGAGATTATGGCCGGTCATGGAAATGACAAAAACTAATAACAGAAAAATAACAATGAAACTGTTAACAAATGCTGTAAGGGTATTTTCCCATTTGAATATCATTCAACACCCCTGCTCTAATGGATTTGCCGCCTTCCGGGTTCTGCACATGTTTGGTGCAGCGCTGATGCTTAAAAGCCGGTTATTTCCAAAGCTCCGGTTGGCTGTAAATAAATTCAACCCGGAAGACGGATGTACCAAACAGGCGAGTGTTACCTTTAGGCAAAAATAATACATACTGCTACAAACAGTATTTTGTTTTTAAACAAATAAAGGAAGTCACTTTTTTTTGTCCTTGTGTGTGTGTGTGTGGTGTGTGTGTGTGTGTGTGTGTGTGCGGTTATATTGTTGGGGTTCTGGAAATTATGACGTGAGTTTGTATTGTGTGTATGCGAGCGGCATGCTGTCCGGCGTGTGTGTGCACCCACCGCGCCGTAGCAGTAAACGGAGGAGAAAGTTCGCGTATGTATAGTGTGTTTTTTAACTTGCTGCTTTCAGGGACAGGTCACTCTGTCACAACAGTCCTACCTTTATATTGCAACTATACAACTTTTATTCTATTTGAATGCTGCACACACACAAAATGGAACTGTACAACAGGAAATTTTTTGTTGATTTTCCTTTTCTTGTGCAATGGTATTTAGCAACTGGATCAACCCATGACCGAGGTAAACCTCCAGACCATTTCCCAATCGACTGGGTTTACTTGCATTCATGAGGTGTATATATATATATATATATATATAATGTATATATATATATATATATATATATATAGTCAGATTCGGATGAATAAGTATGCAGATGTCATTTTGAATTACAGATATATGTAATCTTTTGCATTGTAATTAAACTAATTTGCCAAGTGTAGTAACTGAATACTTTGGCTACTTTAGGAGATCGCTTCAGTGTGTTACAAGGATGTCTTAAAGAAGGTCAGAGCACATGTGGAAGTCAAATCCTGAATAGGAAGCAAACATTTTTATTAAAAATGAGCCAGAGATCACCTTGTGTTTCTAAAGTTTTTGAATCTACTTCATGTACAAAAAAGAACATAATTTTATGTGGGATATACGTCTACTTCAGTACAACACTACACCAATATGTGATTTATGATTTCTTTTACTTGGCCTATTTGGAATGCCATTCGTTGTAAACACTGATTACAGTATAGTTTCGTAATTAAAAAAAATTCTGCATTTAGTGACCTAACGTAAGTTGGTCATGTCGCTGTCTCTTCTGTGGTGCGTGGTTTAATTCTTGGAAGTGTCTAGCAGCATCATAGATATGACTTCAATTAAATGATTCCTTTTGTTGTTAAATCTTATTTTGTAATAAATGTTTCACTGTGGAACAACTGTGGTTTGTGGTTTCCTCAAGAGCACAATAAATCACTATTTCATAAAATTAATTGGTTCTATAATTACTATGCACAAAATGTTCTCTATAGATTAATTAAAATAATGAAATTGTTATTTGCTTAAACGACAGTGATGTTGTAAGCACAATTCAACATCCTCCCTGAAGGTGTTTTTATATACCTTCTATGTGTTACAGCAGTCAGGACGTTACATTATTGACACAATGAATTTTAAAGATGCATTTACTATACAGTTTATTACAAACCACTCAAAGTCTACCCTTTCATTAGCCAGTCAACTAATCATGTGCCAGCCCTGTAAAGGAAACAATCAAACTGATAGACCTTTAGTTAAGGTTTGTTTTTAAAATCACAATGAGAAGAAGTGTAATATAAATTTGAGCTGGTTTTGTGTATTGCTGATTTCTTAGAATTTTAAAATTTTTGATGGCAGACAAACCTTGTTCTGCTCATTCAAGCTGACAGGAAGTCTACGGTTACTCAAAGAATCAATTTACATCTGTGGTGATACACACAGAAAAGCATCACAGAATGAACATGCCATATCTTTAGATGGATGGGCTACAGCTTAGAACAACTCAAATTACCAAGCAAAATGTATAATAAGTGATAAAGAATCAAACAATATTTGAAGTAAATATTATATAAATGTAAAAATGTCAGTGTTGATAAAAAGATTTTTTAGAATCAACATGAAAACACAAGAGGAATCAGAGGATTATTATTATTATTATTATTATTATTATTATTATTATTATTATTATTGGAACCAAAAAGAGAGAGAGAGAGCTATTGTTTAAAGATTGGTTGAATCTTTGGTGGAAGTGTTTTTTTCATCTTCTATGACTTATTAGCTCATACCAATGGGCAAAATTGAGCATTCTAGACTGTTTTAACTATTTGCATTTCGCAGATCCATTTTAGTGGGTGTGAACATGGTGCATCATTCCAAGACTTCAGTGGATTACTGGTAGGATAGACCGCTGCACAATCCTCTATGCCCAAGTCATCATTTGGCTCGCCGTCCATCCAGTACCTGTACAAACATTCACTGTTTAATCCTTTTACCTTCATATAATAAAATACATTCAAGTGATGCTGTAGTGAGGAATAGTACAAGCTATACATACATATATTTATATTTTATGATACAAAAACAAATGTAGTGAAATTAGGTACTTTTCTCCCAGTGTTTTATTATTGTGCCATTTCCATATCCCTTCTGTATGATCGTCCTTCAGTCCGATCCAAAATCCGTTATAGTAACTGAATTGTAGGTTGTAGCGAAGCGCTTTTAAACTGTCTACGATGAACTCCTAAACAGAAAAAGGGACATGATTACCATCCACTAATACCAAACTTCTTATTTACTTACTCAGTAATCAATATAGATGTGCATTAAAACAAGAGGAAAAATAATACATTTTATTTTGAAATAATTTGTGCTTAATAATTTATGGGCTCAAATGGACATGATCTCTAGTTGTTGTTATAATAACCTCCACACTTTGGGGAAGGCCATTCCGCAGACATGGTAATGTGGCTGTGGGGATTTCTGTATTTTTGGACACAAGACTGTTGTAAATAATTCCACTGATTTGGGTGAGCACATCTGGGCTTCACAGTTCTAGTTCATCCCAAATATGTTTACTGGAATTGAGGTCAGGCCTTAGTGCTGGACAATGGTGTTCTTGTACTGTGATGTTGGCAAACCATGTGTTCATAGAGCTCACTTTGTTTCACATGGTGAAACATGATTTGTCACACCTTTGTTCCCAGTTAAGGGAAATCTAAATGTAGGAGAATATTAAGTCACATAAGAGCCACATAAGCGTGTGATGCGCAGACGTGCACTTTTGTCAATATACTACAATTGTTTGTTCCCATGAAAGACTACTTGCGACAGTAAATGTTTAAGAGGAAAATTCTATATTAATTCCTTCCAATTTGAATTTGAAGCAATAATAACAACATATATTATAAAAAATAATATATGCAATAAGCATACAGGTGAAGGTTCATATTTGACCTGTTTCTCTTTTGAGTCAATGACAACTAAGTCAGCTCCTTTCTTCTTGCACTCATCCCTGCCTCCATTCCAGCCTTTGCGTGGAGTCGTTGAAGAAACAGCAAAGTAAATGCATGTGTTGTTCAGCAGCACCCAGTTGGGTAAGCACTTTCCACAGTTTTCTTCTATTGAAAAATATTAGAACATAAAAATCTGAAAAAACCAGGTTCACCAGGTTGAAATGTAGAAAGAAAATTAAATCACAGCTTACAAGTGTGTAAGTGTGTATTCTTTTTGTGTAATACTGCAGTGTTTGGAATTTTAAATGCTGAAATCACTTAATTAAACGCTTCATTTATTGACTGCAGCTTATTTTAATACTTACCGAGACTTGAAAGTTGAGATTGCAGTTTTCTTTTATCTTCTTCTAATTTTGCCTTTTGTGAATTTAGCTCATTTTTCAAGTTAGTCTCTTTGTGCATATTTATCTGTAGTGATTTGATCAGCTTTACATCTTCATCGTGCTTGTTCTGAAGTGCATTTTTAGACTCAGCCAGGCTTCTATGGTCTGACTTCAGCTGAGCAAGTTGAGAGCTGATGATTGACGAGTTGAGAAACAAGATGTCATGTTTGTCAGTCACCTTGTTAACTGAAAAAAAATAATAACTAGAAAGTTGTCTTCCATCAGCTCAGCTTATATTGAGTAGGGGTTATATAACTTGCTTAACAATAAACATGCACAGTATTTAGTATTTAAAATATATACTCACTATAGGCACTAAGTCCTATTATAACAAAAAGAAACACAGCACTTAGGACTCCAAGAAATATAGCAGCCAGGCGATAAGGCCTTAAGTTCAGTTCATCTCTAACAGTAAATCTGGTCACTGGAAACAAAAGGAAGTCAAACAAATCAGAATTATGTGTTTAAAAACGTGTCTGAAAGTCCTGGCCTATTAATGACTATGGATTTCGCATTTATGTGGTGATATGGTCAGATTGTTGTGTAGCTTTCCTTCTTCTTCTAATGTAAAATCGTACCCAAAATTTGCAGTGTAAAAGAATTTCCCAGGCCACTACACATGGATAGTTATGTTGAATTATTCAATCTAGTAGAACTAAAATAGCTCGATTTGTTTTTCAATAAGAATGAAATCTATTTTCTGTAAATTTTGGATTCATGTCATCTATCAATGTCAAGTAAATGTCAAAGTAAATATAAATCCAATTGGTTGTCAGAAATATTTTAAAATCATCTATAAATCCATTTACCTATCAAAGTCCATGAAACATGCTATTAAATGATGTGCTCCTATATCTCATTTTTGATATACAAATATTTACTTACTTTTTGAATATAGAGGATGAGCATCTTCAGTCAAATCATCTTCATGGTTCTAATTCATTGTATGTTCTCTTCCCTTGGTTTTCAGAATGAATCATAATTGTAATTTATTTCACATAAATCTAGAAACAGATTTTTAGGCTTCTTCGGCCTTTTACTCTTTACCTTGTGCAAACTGTGTGTCCTCGCTGTGTCAGTGAACTCATTTAATGTTTATTGTGGGTGGACTCAGTTTGTAGTTTGTGATGAGGATGTACTGGCCACAGAATGTTTTGTCGAATGAAATAAAATAACATTTAAATGAATTGCCAAACTGGAAAATTTCTATTTCTGCTCAACATTTTCGGTTGTGAATACACCAGACCAGTCAACAACTAGGTGGAAAATCTTTTCACATAGTGAAATAAATATAGGAGTTCACTTTTAGATGATAAGGAAAGACATGAACGGTGAGAAAAAAAAGTAAAGATTCACTGTTTGCAGCTGAAGCAGCTACCGAAAGCTGAAATGTTAGCACAGTATGTGCATTAACAACTAGATGCTGCTGTTCAGACTGCACCTTGCATAGCTTTGACAGTGGATGAATTGACTAATGTTAATGGTATACACTGGTATGTATACTTGAGGTATACACACTGGTAACAAAAGTATTTACATTATTATAGATACAAATATAGATACAAGTGTTTAAAAAGACTTAAGGGTTATAAAGACTGTAATGTATGTATATATGTGTGTATATATATATATACACAATTGAACAACATGAATAAATAGAATGAATACGAAAGTATAAACATGACTTAAAATTACCACCACAAAAATAAAAAATCAGATAAACTAGACATTGCACAGTACATGTATACATCAACAAATTTGTGCATCTCCCAGAAGTGCAAATTTTAGCATTGTGCATTGCAAGACATTTTATTAAACATTTTCAAGTACAGATCTTTGTGGTTATTATGACTAACCATGGTTATCATGCAGTACAAAGTAAAAGAAAATAATGTTTCCTATCGCAAGCACATTATCATCTTATGTGATTATCTGATCAATTTATCTTAATTAAAGTAATAAACTAATATGCTGTTAGTTCACCGCTTGGAATTGAAACTGGGAATCGATAATAATCGGAAACGATCAAATTAAAATAATACCCAAATCTAGACTTGACATATATTTGACACATATTGACCAGTTTGCAGAGTTTCTGCACTACTAACAAAAAGACCAGACGTCCTTAAGGCAGTGGGCGTGTGGCAGGTGTGAGACCAGGTGAATATGGATGCCAAGCACAGAACAAAGAGCTGCTACCTCTGTTATATCGCATATATTTTTGGCTTTAAGATTAACGAAACTGAGCAGAGAGAGGTAGTGTGACATCATGTGACAATATGGCAAATTATATCATCACTTGAAAAAGCACTGGGAATCTCCCACAGGTGTATAATTTCCTAGCTAGCATGAATCACAGATGTAGAGTCGTTTACAAAGCTAACAGTAAGCAAGGCAAAAGGCAACATGTAGAATGGCTAATGTGGTTGAGACAGAGGGAATCTCGAGTATGTTTAATGGTTGTTTCAACTGTTAAATATGGTTACTTTCCATATGAACTGGTGATACATTTAGATTACATACAGTAATATAGTGAGTAGCTCATACCTATTGTGAATGCGGAGCTAGTGGGTATAATTTGGGGAAATTTAGGAAGCGGGAATAGATGCAGATTTATGTGTTTATTTAACAAAAATATCACTTCTATCACTTCATCTGTCACTTCTTTTATATTCCATTGTAAACATTACAAGTGGTATACATGGCTGCGGAAAGGTCATTGATTAAATTATCTAGGAAGGCCACGGACTGAAGTTTCTTTATTAATTTGTTCTTTTTTGTTCTTCGTTGTCTGGGTTTCATTCATGCACCAACACAACAGAGAGTGATGGAGCAGATGGGCAGATTGTAATGTGGGCTGCATTAATCGCATCCCAATAAAGTGAATTTGCATTATTAACATGTTATATTTGACAGCCGTTATATACACTACCAGTCAAATGTTTGGACGCACCTTCCCATTTAATGTTTTTTCCTTATTTTCATCACTGTTTACATTGTAGGCATCACATAGGCATCTGAAGGCATCACAACTATGAATTAACACAATCAGGTTGGTTTGGGATGAGACGGAATGCGTGAATGCAAAAGGGTCAACAAGTGCTTCAAAACTGTTGTAAAATCATTTCATGTCACGACCTCATGAAGCTCATCGTGAGAAGAAGTGTGCAAAGCAGTAATAAAAGCAAAGGAGGCTATTTGGAAGAATCTCAAAAATGAACATATTTTGAGTTATTTCATACCTTTTTATTTACTACAGTGGGAATCTATAATGTAAATAGTCATGAAAATAATGAAAAGCATTAAATGAGAAGTGTGTGTCCAAATCTTTGACTGGAAGTGTATATATTAAAAACCTTTTACAAATGCACATTTCCACATTATTACTAATCTGTACAGTTACTGTATTGCAATCGCATATCGAAAATATTGACATCAATAATCGCAACTTGACATTTTTCCCAAATCGTGCATCCGTTCTTGAAGTAAATAAAAATATTCTATCATTTTGTTTAATTAATACTGTAATTACTGGGCAGAAATGAGAATGTATTGTCTATTTCCTTCTCACAGATCCATTTTAGTGGATGTGAACATGGTGCATCATTCCAGGACTTCATCGGATTATTGGTAGGATACACAGCTGCACAATCTTCCATGGCCTTGTCATCATTAGGCTCCCCGTCCATCCAGTACCTATACAAACATTCACTTTTAACTTTTTATATTGCATTTGTACCTTTAACTTTTTATTTTATAATTTGTAGTATCTGTAAATTAACTAATTTGTATCTCCTTCTGCAATATAATTGATGTACTGGGTACCCTTCTGTCAGCGTGGTCTCATTCAACCATCTCCAGATCCCTTCTGTATGATCATCCTTCAGCCCGATCCAAAACCCATTTTTATAAGAGAATTGTAGTTTGAACCGAAGACCTTTTAAGCTTTCGACAATGAACTCCTGTGCACATGAGCGGATGATAAACACGGATGAACTTAACATAAAAAGAGCACTTTAGACTTTGTTCTGGATTGTGTTTTCAAGTGAATTGTTAGCCAGATAATTCAAATTAATAATTGATACTAAAGGCTTTGAATAAATAAGAGAAAAAATCTATTTAAACAATTGCAGATATTAACTGAGATGTTTTAAACATTTAATCACAAAGGTTTGTATTTGACCTGTTTCTCCTTTGAGTCTATGACAGCTAAGTCAGCTCCGTTTTTTTTGCACTCAACCCTGCTTTCATTCCAGCTTTTGCGGGGAGTCGTTGTAGACACAGCAAAGTAAAAGCAAGTGCTGTTCATCAGTACCCAGTTAGGCAAGCACTTTCCACAATTTCCTTCTGTAAAAGAATAATAGATCATAAAATGTATAGCTGAAAAGACATTTCACACCAAGGTAAATGCTGAAAGGAATTCTCGATATATAATCACTTGTAGTTGTAGTTATGTAGTTAAATAATGTAGTTATATAATCATTGTAATTATTGTATTGCTTTTAAATGAAATTCAAATTTAATTGAATTCAATATGGAGAAAACACTTACCAATATGTGAAAGCTGAGATTGCATTTTTATTTTATCTTCTTCTAATTTTTGTTTTCGTGAGTTTAGATCATTTTTCAAGTTAGTCTCTCTGGTCAGATTTATTTGCAGTGATTTGATCAGCTTTACATTTTCATCATGCATGTTCTGAAGTGCATTTTTAGTCTCAGTTAGGTTTCTGTTGTCTGACTGCAGCTGAGCAAGTTGAGAGCTGATGATTGATGAGTTGTGAGACCAGATGTCATTTTTGTTAGTCACCCTGTAAACTGAGAAAATAAGGAGAATGTTGTGTTCCATCCGCATAGAATATATATATATATATATATATATATATATATATATATATATATATATATATATATATATATATATATATATATATATATACTATATATATGTATATATATATACTGTATATAAATATGTATAGCATTTTAGTACTGTATGTACTCACTGTAAGCAGTCAGTCCTAGTATAACAAAAAGCAATAAAGCACTTAGGACTCCAAGAAATATAGCTGCTAGCCGATAAGGCCTTAAGCTCAGTTCATCTCTTATATTAAACATGCTCCCTGGAAAAGAAATTAAGTGGTTCAAATATAGTCAGCATAATCTGTTAAAAAATGACCTGTCATTCTGTCTTAATGCTGCTAAAACCACTGTATTTCCCACCCCACTAAAATCTTCATGTCACAAATCCATCATGTAAAATGTTATCCCAGGCTTTTATCTGTTTATTTATGTTACTCCAAATGTGTGACTGTGCTATTCTTTACTGTATTATACATTTTATACAAAATGGTATTTAATGATATTTCATTTAAAATGTCTTTCAAATGATTTTATATATTTAGTTCAAATAGATTCAATATATTAAAATAAAGCATAAGAATTAAACACGATATGAGAAGTGGGATATTTTCTTTTAAGCAGAGTCCCTCCAGAAAAGAATCACTTCCTCCCAAAGATTATTTTTGTATTGTTTGCATTGCAAAATCAACTGTAACATCACTTCTGTTTGACAAATCAGCATTTCTGTCCTTTTGTTAACCCTTGTCCTTTTTAAACTTGCTACAGATGTAGAAAATAAATTTTATAGAAATATTTTCAATACAAAAACTGGACACTTTGTTAAGTATTCACCACTTGACTGAAATTTGCCCCAGTTATAGCTTGTTTTATTACATTAATGTTTTTTATTGAATTAAAATCTTGAGTCTGACTTGAATCTAAAACATTAACCATCATTTTACTCAACATCATATGCTAGTAATGTTTGTTGTTTAAAGATTCTGTATGGCAGCGCTGGTTCAAAAGCTGGTTTTGTGCAGTTATTTATAATTTAATTTAAAAACTAATCTAAAATAATCTAGGACATCTGGTTGGTGAGTAATTTCTGGATGCACTGAATGCAGAAGAAATTCATATTTCCTGTAATTCATGACTAATTGGATATAAAGCAAGGCCCATATAAAAATCAAAATGTTGTGAATTAATAGTAATTAGCTGAACAAAACTCTCTCAGAAATACTATTCAATCAGATAAATGTATGTAATTCTCAAAGGTTATATAACAGACAAAATAAAAATGTAATTAATTTAATTAAGTACAACAAACACATTCCATTACCTTTGATAGATATTCATTTACTTACGCTTTGAATATAGAGGATTGACATCTCCATGATCTTGAATTTCTAATTCATCAAAGACCTCGGTTTCATGGTTTCCAGAGTTCAACATCATTTCCACTTATTTGGTGGTTTTAATCTTTTCTCTGCACAGCACAAACTGTATCCTCACAGTGTAACTGAACTTGAATATGAGAATATGAATATGGGTGTGTCCCCATTTTATGCAATTACATTTTGGGGCTGATGAGGAAGTAAAAGGAATAGAATTTTCTGTCAGTGTTAATAAATGAAAAAAAGACTGTTTGGACCTGAAGAGGGAGGAAAAAACAACAATATTTAAAATAGTAACAATCAAAACAATTTTATAAAAATGAGGCAAAGAGCAAGCTGTGGGTTATTTAAAAAGAAATGGAAAATCAAGGACACATCTAAAGGATATTTATTTTTTTAATCACCACGCTTTTCATTCATATCACAATTACACTCTTCTTATATTTGTGCAAAGAATGTGTTTCATGTTACAGACAAGTGAGTCCTATTGATGGTCTAATCACCTAATGACCTAATCGCACACCCAAATATTCCTGACCTAATCTGAAGAGATACTCACGTGTAGAACCACAGTCATATACAAAGCCTGATACTTTGTTACATTTATGTTTGGTTTCCTTTATAAATTATAGAGGCCATTTACTGAATTCGTTACAATATTGTGCAACATGTCAAAGCAAAGCATAATTTAATGATAATCACTATATTCTATTTATATATATTGTATGAATACATTTATGGCATTTACCAGATACCCTTATCCAGAGCAACTTAGAACTGAGCAGTTTAGGGTTAAGGACCACGCTCAAGGACTCGCTAGTGGCAGCATGATGTTGGGATTTGAAACTACAACCTTCCAGTCTAGAGCATAAGCGTTTAACCACTGATCTACCACCTCCAAGTGCAGTATACGAGAGAAATGAAAGGAATCCTTGGACACAGAATGTTGTCCACCCCTCACTCACACTTCATCCTTCTGCTGAAGGATAAAAGGGAGCAGAGCATTTGTGTCCTTGTGATATTATTGTGTATCTGTGTTCCCTCCCCCGACCACCCTAAATATTTAAAGAAACAACTTTATTGATATTCTGAACCTGAATATACGCTTGATATTTACATTGCAGATGGCCCATGTTAGGGTTTAAATAGAAAATGTACATAGAACCCTCATGTGAAACTAAAAACTCAATGCTCAATTTATAATAGTTTTCATACTTTTATCAGTCTGAATTACTAATGCAAATATTATAAGTGTAGAATCATACGACAACTTTTGAGGTACAAAGGAAACTCTTCTGAAAAAAAAAATCTAACAGTCAATAAGATAAAATTAATGGTTTAACCTGGTTTATAATATTGTGTATATAAAATTTTGTATTTATAAGTATTGGCTAAATATTTTTTTTATTGTATTGTTTTTGATGACAGAAAAATCATATTGAAATTGGCTATTGAAAATATATACACAGTGTCTCATGTTTCATGTCGTACAAAATTTGCTATTCCCTTAATAATATGTATAAATAGTAAAAAGTATTCATTCATTCATCTTATACTGCTATATCCGATCTTCCCTCGGGTCACGGGGAGTCTGTGCCTATCTCAGGCGTCTATGGAAGGCCAACCCATCGCAGGGCACACACACACACACATTCATACATTAGGGACAATTTTCCAAGGTGCCAATCAACCTACCGTGCATGTTTTTGGACCGGGGGAAACAGGAGAACCCGGAGAAAAACCTCCTGAAGCACGGGGAGAACATGCAAACTCCACACACACATGGCTGAGACGGAAATCGAACCCGGACCCTGGCGGTGTGAGGCGAACGTGCTAAACCACTAAGCCACCGTGCCCCACCTAGTGAAAAGTATTGATTTTTACAAATAAATAAATAAATAAATAAATAAATAAAATCACTAATGGGTATTTCAACTATTTAAATTTGGCTAAATCAGAGATGCATATTCAAAAATATTTATGAAAAAAAATCCAATATATTAGAAGAAGAAAAAAAATGGTATTTGGAAAAACTTCTTAAAAAATTATAATTCATTGTATGTCTCACATTGACTGAATGGCTGTATTAAGTACGAAACTCTCATGTGTAATACATTTGATGGTTTCTCATTCTCTCTAAGTATTACTGAATTAAACCTTTGAAAATAAAACTGCATTATTTAAGCATATTATAAAGTAGTGAAAGGAACCGTAGCACCTAATTTCAAGATTATGTTTGTGATAATGCAAGCTTCAAATTTTAGCTCAGGCCTTTAATCAAATTTATTCAAAGTTATTTCTTTATAAAAAGCTGTAATACGTTATTTCAACCTTCCTCTAACGCACTATTATTACAATAACTAAACAAATATATCCGGGACAAAGAGCTAAAGAAAAGAAACATTAAAAAAGAGTCGGTTCTAAACTTTAAACGCTAAAAAGAACCGATTCAAAGATTCAATTCCGCATCTGACGTCATCCATGTGATCCGTTGGAACGTGTTGGCGGAAAAATTTGAAAATAGCGAAGACGGACGCCTATCGCAGGTATTTCATATGTAATAGTTTTGTTAATGCTAGAAAACACTGTTAAACAGTTTCTATGTAATATTAATTGTATTATAAAGATGTAAATTTCCACTGGAATTAGGGTTAGTTTTTGCCTCTGGTTGCTACTAACGTTTCTTGTCCCTGCCTCAGTTGTTGATGTCTTAGATACCGCTAGCGCTAGCATTGATTGCTATCTATAAATATATATATATATATATATATATATATATATATATATATATATATATATATATATATATATATATATATATATATATATATATATCTATTTGGTCCGTGCAGTTTTAATAGTCTGAAAACTGGACGTTTTTTTAAAGTACTTTACGTACTTTAAGTACTTTGGCTGTACCAGTAAGTGGAGGTGGAATGGGACAAAGCTGGGTTAAAGTACTTAGTATACGCTAATCATTTAGCCCGAATTGTACGATTGTTGGTGCGTTAAAAAGATATGCCATCTTTACCCCATTGGAGAAGATGAATATGAATGTCAGTTAAAATAAATTATTTTTTTTTTAGTTTTATAATCGTTATGGACAGTCTCTATTTGATTCTCCTAAATGAATAATGCAACTTGTACAAATACTTAATATATAATGCTCATGGTTTAACTGAAATTGAAATAATAAAATGCAGATGAGGGGCTTCCAGCCTTCTATATGATTTTATATGTCTGACATCACTCGGATGTTTAACAGCTCTTTTACAGCAGTGTTAGGGTGTTGTATTGACTAGAAAATACTAATATGTTCAGAACAGTTTTTGAAAGGCTTTTGTCTTAAAAAAAAATTTCACAGTTTCTGCCCTGATTGAAAGAAAAGTACTGGTCTGCTGTATATGTATATATGTGTGTGTGTGTGTGTGTGTGTGTGTAAGTATTTATATACACATACACACACACACAGCTATATATACATATACAGCAGACCTATATATATATATCTATATATATATATATATATATATATATATATATATAGATATATATATATATATATATATATATATATATATATATATATATATATATGATCTTTATAAAATAATATGTTGAAATGACCTTTCCTTCTGCTTTCAAGTCAACATGAGTCGAAGACCAAGCACCAGGTATTCTGAGATGCCGACACGTGTGACTGGCGGCAGGATGAGCATGGCGAATGCTACACCACAGAGGTATACGTATATTCACGTACTGGGATTTTTGTTGTGTTAGCTTGACTATAAATGAAAATGTATTATGTGATACTTTTTTGCCAGCAACAATGTATTCGGCAAGCTGAACATCCCTAAGCCTCAGTCTAGCACATCAGAGAGGAGGACCAGCTTTTTTGGAAAGTAAGTAAAAGTTGTGCACCTTGTTTTGTGGCCATTTTACATTAAATAATTATAAATTGATTACAAAAATTATGAGACTCTGGCTAGTTCAATAATAAATAAATATCGTCATTGAACAAATGTTGTCATATAAAAGTAATAAAACAGTTTTTTAAAATAAACTTGACATCTCACCACACAATGTTTTTATTCTTTACTATAAAACCTGATATTGTTCAAATATTCTATAAATGCATCATAAGTCTTGAGTGATGAGTAGTTGTTTTTCAATGTTACTAATATCCCCCTATATTTTCAGTCTCAGTGATGGTGTCTTAATTTTATTTATTCACAGAGCTAGTGTAGGTGCAGGTGGGCAGAGAAACAGCATGTTTGGGACCTATGGAGGAACAGAGAAAATGAAGGACCCACGTCCTCTTCATGACAAAGGCTTTGTTCAGCAGTGTATTAAGCAGCTTTGTGAGGTGTGCTTTTGTCCTTTCCATTACAATACATTTTTAATAAGTATTTATCTCAAAATAATTGCTATGATTTTGTGTGTGTATTTTTTTTATTATTATTATTGGATTCAAAATTATAGTTTACTGGATCATGTTATAATTGCTCTATTCAATTGAATTTCTTTTGTGTTTCTTTGCAGTTCCTTGGGGACACTGGATTTCCAGCTACAATCACAGTCAAGTCTCTTCAGTCACCTTCCACTAAAGAGTTCCTGAAGATCTTTGAGTTTATCTATACTTTGCTGGACCCCACCTTTCAGATGCCTACAGCCAAGGTTGAAGAGGAAATACCTAGGATGTTGAGAGATTTGGGGTAAAGTGTAAATTGACTTGGTCATTAGTGTTGCTGAAAATTCAATATATTATACATAGAATATTGTTTTTCCAAAATATGATTTGAATTCTAATCAGTGAATCGATTTGCTGACCGATATACTGGAATAATCTGTGTACATTGGTTTTCAGGTACCCATTTCCATTATCAAAAAGCTCCATGTACTCCATTGGGGCTCCGCATACTTGGCCTCAGGCTCTAGGAGCCCTCATCTGGCTAATGGACACTGTTAGGGTAAGTTTGGTTTCTGGAGTTAACCACACTTGTGGTATTGGCTTAACAACTAAACATTGTACATCAGTTAACAACATACTTTTAAAGACTAGTACTTTTATATAAAGGATGTATCTGGCTGAATCTTGAATTTCTAATTCATTAATTCACTGTTAATGAAAACAATTTAAAATGTCATTCCAAACATTTCTGAACATTTGGTCCTGCTGCAGATTCCTGTGAATTTTAAGATAATCTGCAACTTGTTAGTTATGTTACAAATGAGAACCCGTAGATTTTATGAGTCACGAGTTCAGAACCGTGAATTACCAGGATTTGACTGTATTTGGGTGTCAAGGAATACAAGCTATTAAAAACTAATTCTCATTTCAGAGCTTTAACAGTATGAAAAGTCAGGATGTACTCTTTGGGGACTTTTCAGATGGCTTCACTGAGCTGGAGGATGGAATGGAGTATAATAAGGTATAAAAGTCTGCTTTGTTATTAAAATAATTTCAAAGCAGGATTGCTTGCATTTTGGTTTCTTAAAGTGTGTGAAATGAACTCAAACAGCTTTGAATAAAAATTAACTAATGGGTTGAAACATTTATGTTATGTGTCATGCATTCTTGATTGTCTCCAGCTCTTTTTAGAATATTGCTCTAAGACATACAATAAATTCATGCAAGGAGCAGATACCTTTGAGGATGAGGATGCAGATTACCTCAGCCACCTGAGTAAGCCGGAATTGCATACCTACCCAAAAATATAAGACATAAGTTGACCAGAGTTATGATTTATGTTAAAGTAAGACATTTGGGATATATTGAGAAAAGTCATAAAAACATTATCTTTGAAATTAATAGTGTCTGTCAAAAAATATCAAATGTCTTCCCACAGAGAAGCTATATAATGTTGATGAGGCGCTACTGGAATCACAACAGGAGAAACACAGTCTGTTGATGTCTGAAGTAGAAAGACTGGAGAAAGAGAGTCATACTGTAAGTCTATACATTTAATTAATTCGATGTATAGCACTTTATAACCACTCACACAGCTGGTTTGTTTAGGATCGTTTGATGGGACAAAGGACAGAGAAACTGAAGTTAAAGACTGACCTCCAGAAACTGCAGAGCTACCGTACGCACATGGAGTCTTTCAAATCCCACCAGGAGAATAAGGCTACAGCAGTGTCTGAGGAGCTTGAGGCAGCTAGTATGTCCTTTCATGTTCAAATTGTCTCATAGATTTTTTTTTTTTATGTTCTGACATGTCCTCATTCTCACTTGTGTTCTAGCAGTTGTAGCCTACAAAAGACTACATAGTTATATTTGAGAAATAAACAATGCTCAATAATATGGTACATATTCTTTGAATTTTTGCATAAGCATTTTTTTTTATCACAATAAGGATATAAATTCCTCTGTATGTAGACCTTCAACTAGAGAGTTTGAAGAGGGAGCAGGCCAGGCTTCAGCACATTCTGGAGAATCAGAAATTCACTCCTGCCGACATAGAGCGCATCAACAGAGAGAGAAATGAGCTACAGCAGAATGTTAATACCCTGAGCCGCAGCCTTGAAGAGGCCCAGCAGTTGGTCTGGAATGAGGAGATTACCCTGGTCAAAACAAAGGAGAGGGTGGGTAGGACACTGACCTAACATAAACAATAAGAGCTTGCACCTTATTACCATCTGACATTTCTTCACTTTGTTACACATTTTACAGTTTACATTATATAGACAAAGCTATGTGGACATCTCTCACACACAATCATGCCACTGTATTTGCATGTAAGGCTAATGCCTGTATTTCAGCCACAAGAGCTGTACTGAGGTTGAATTCAGATGTAATTCCAAAGATGTTCAGTGGGGTTAAGGGTATTGGATTTTGCTTTCTGCACAGGAGCATTGTCATTTTGGAGTACGTCTATGCGCTTTAGTTCCAGTGAAAGAGAAATTAAAATGCTGTAGCCTACAGGGACATACAGGAGTCTGTGCTTCCAACTTTGGCAATAATTTGGGGAGGATTCATATAGGTCAAGTGTTCACAGAACATTGGGAAAATAGTGCAGGAAAAAGGAGGCATCAGTATGCATATATTTATTTATTTTCTTTCAGTTTTGTTCTCAAAATTTCTAAGCAATTAATTTGGCTCAATTTGTTCCTCTAGGCTGAGGTAAAGTTGGCAGAGTACCACAAACTAGCACGCATGCTAAAGCTTATTCCCCAATCTGCGGAGAATGCCTGTGGCCATGACTTTGAGATCAGAACAGTCAGTGACTATGGACCAACCACTGCCACCCAAATCAAGACTCAAATACAGGTATGGGCAAATTCACCACTACAAGTAATCCGAATACCATCAATCACATTATCGCATTGTGAGTTTTTTTTGTTGTGTTTTATTTTTATTTTTATTAATGCCCATTTAACTGATTATAGAATCCTCTTAAAAACATGTTGGTGGATGTAGAGGAGGAGTTCAGCAATGTGACTAATATGAAACTGAGCCTGGATGAGACATTGGAGCAGGTATGAAAGAAGTGTGACCTGTCATTTATGGTGTGTGTGTCTGTGTCTGTCTGAGAGATTCTTTTTTTTTTTTTTAAACCTAAATTTTGGCGTTTCACAAATGAACAGTGATATATGAATATGCTAGCTGAGTAATATGTTTGTTCTCTTTGCTAGATAAAATCAAACATTTCTGAGAAGTTAAATGACATAAAGCAACTTAAGGAGCAGATTCGCAGACTGGATGAGCAGTGGGAGCGTGATATGCAGGTATACATCATCTAAGCGTGAACAGGTTTATTACTATTCCAGTGACTAGGACACTGATATAAATATATATTTTTTTAAATAATGTTTATCAACAATGTGTTTAAATACTAGTAACCTACTGGTTGCTACAAAATTCCAAATGAGAAAATTGGAGAATTGACTTGTTAAAGTAAAATATTCATAAACCTACATTAATTATTATACCACAAAATTCTCATTTATATGGTACATCGATGTAATTGAGTTAATTAAACATTAAAATTGTTGAGTAGGGTATGGCTCATGAAGAGGAAAAATGGGCATCTGATGTAGATTCTGCTGAAAGTCACAAGAAGCTTCTAGAAAAGAAAGTTATGGATGGACACGAGGAAGCTGAGGAGCAGCTGAAAGCAGCCCAACAACAGTGAGGGAACATGAATAATTACAATACATTTACAGCATTTTTTATTAGAATTATTTTAATTGAATAACATGCATAAAACATCATCACTGTTGCTTTGTTAGGTACCATCTTGTTCTTCAGGAAACAAAAGAAGAAAGCCGTTTGGTAGCAAACAATCTGACACATGTCTTCACTGCTGCAGTTGGCCACTTGAACATAGTTGAGGTAAGAAAAAGTGATCATAACAAGCCTGTACTGTTAGTATGTACAGTATCTCACATAGTACACCCCTCACATTTTTGTAATTGTTTCATGTAATACACAGAGGAAATGACAATTTCAGTGCCATGTGACTTAATGTTACAAGGCTTGAGGTGTGAGTGGGGACAGGTGTGTTAAATTTGGTGTTACTGCTCTCACTCTCTCATACTGGTCACTGTAAGTTCATCATGGCACCTCTACATAAAGATGACATATGCTATGACACATGTTAAACTCGGTGTGATCCGCCACGTCATTTTATGTGGCCAGCAAATGCTTAAAAGGTGTATTTCTGTCTTAAAATAAGACTATGCTGCTTTAAAACGTGCACTGACAAAAAAAAATACTCTCACTACTCCCACAATGCATGTGACTGTTAACCGCAAAGACGGTATCCCGCCACTAGATTGCAGTGTATCCCACATCTGTTTACCAAGGGCGATTTTTCCAACAAGCAAATTACAAATTATCCCAAAATTGGCAAGAAGTGAAAATTTTATCCAGATTGAAGGAACCAAGAAACATGGGAAAGAGAATACATGTTTGTGCTTCAAGCTGAAAACTGGTATATCTTTTGTCTTTGATGTCGGTCATAGTGTATATAGTATATACGGTCTTAAAGTTACAACTGGCCGTTCGAAGGCAAACATAATGCTTATATGGTTCACAGTGAAAATGGGTTTGACACCCCTGTTATAAGATTACCAAGACCCTGAAACTGAGGTGTAGCACGGTGGCCAAGACCACACAACAGTTTAGCAGGACAGGTTCCACAGGACAGGCCTCATCAACCAAAGAATTTGACCAAGAATACCACCCCTGCCTTTCTAAAGAAGCTGATGGTAAAGGCAATGGACTGGCCAAGCATGGGCTATCTTCAAACAGAAGGTGGAGGAGCACAGGCACTCTAATGATGTCATGGAGAATTAGGAAGAGGACTTCAGTGGAAATCTGTGAAGCTCTGAAAAATAAGGGTGAATTTGGACATATTTACTTAGAGGTGCGCTCAATTTTGTGGCCAGGGGTTTAGACAATGAATGCCCGTGTGTTGAGTTATTTTGAGGAAACAGCAACTTTATTTGTTATACAAGCTGTACACTCACTACTTTACATTGTAGCAAAGTGCCATTTCTTCAGTGTTATCACATGTAAAGATATATTAAAATATTTACAAAAATGTGAGGGGTGTACTGTAAATGTGAGATACTATAGGTATAAAATACCATCTAGATTTGCAAATTGTATTTTGTAAGAATATATAGATGGATGGATGGATATATAATTAATTAATTTGTATTAAATTTTCAGAAACATTGTAGTGACCAAGTTAAAAAGATGGACAAGGTGAATGAAATTATCCGTGAAGACCAAGCAGATTTGCAGCAGCTAAAAGAAATGATTGAAAACTTTGTTGCAAAAGCAAATACTTTGTAATGACTAAATGGGAAACCAATTTTGTAAATAGTTTTGTACTAATGTTTTGTGTTACTTTTGAAGGAAAATAGTTTATGTTTATCTTGGAAAGCATGCATTCTACTATTTCTTTTTTAAAAAATTTTTTTTTAATTGTGACTTGTTAAAAATTAAATATTCTTCAGGAAAAACCATAAGCCTAAGATGTGACCACATGCATTTTAGCTGTGTGTGTGTGTGTGTGTGTGTGTGTGTGTGTGTGTGTGTGTGTGTATATATATATACATGTATATATAATAGTATATATATATATATATAAGACTATATATATATATATATATATATATATATATATATATATATATATATATAATATATATATATATATAATATATATATATATATCTCTCTATATAGATATCCTCTCTATATATATATCTGGGGAATGGGGGTGCAAAAAACAAACCAAAAAAAAAAATCCCCTGAAATAATAAATGTGTGTGTGTGTGTGTGTGTGTGTGTGTGTGTGTGTGTGTGTGTGTATCAATTTATTATTTCAGGGGATTTTTTTTTTTTGGGGTTTGTTTTTTTGCTCCCCCATTTTATATCTATCTATCTATCTAGACAGACACACACAGACAGACAGACAGACAGACACACACACACCAGACTTTCATACACTTATTGAGAGGCACCTTCCATTGCCGATTTAATGACCCGCATTTGGGAAGGGGAAGAAACTTGATAACCCAGGGGAAACCCACGTGGACATAGGAAGAACATGTAAAACTCTGCACAGGCAGTAACCTAAGATAGTGATGAAACTGCGAGATGGCAACACTATCTACGTTGACTCCCAAAATAGCCATATGAATATCTTTATTTGCCGTTTATACTGTATATTAACATATGAGTATTTCATGGTTTGCAAAAAAAAAAAAACTAAGCAGGCCATAAGAAATCTAACAACAAGTTATATATGTGTATTAGATTTCTTATGGCCTGTTTAGGTTTTTTGTAAACAGTGAAATATTCATACATTAATATACAGTATAAATGGCAAATGAAGATGCATATCTATCTGTTAAGCTCTGTTAACTCCTGTATTACTAGATTTATCCTCTTTACACTTGATATTATTTGCCACTATTTGTTCACACACCTACCTGATAATGCACATTGTGACCTATTTTAGTTTTTAATGCCTGTGATCTAACCTGCTTAAATAAATACATCTTTACATTTACATTTGTGGCATTTGGCAGACGCCCTTATCCAGAGTGACTTACAACTGAGCAATTGAGGGTTAAGGGCCTTGCTCAAGGGCCCACTAGTGGCAGCTTTGTGGTGGTGGGGTTTGAACCCATGATCTTCCGGTCCAGAGTCCAACACCTTAACCACTGGGCTACCACCTCACCCTTTCTTTACTAAATCCTTATATAATTAACAATATATTTTGTGGTGTTATATAAAAATACTGATCTGTAACTTCTTGCCTAAATTGGCCAGAGCTTCTGTGGATCTGCATCAGCACACATCTATAACCCAAACACGTTGGGGAACTTCAGATTGGACCTCAACTTTTAATTTCGTGTTCAATGAATCGTTTCTTTATTGTGTGTGATCAGTTCCTCTTAGAAGACAAATTTAACTTTTCATTATGAACTCCAAAATTAGAATAGATCTCTCAGATGAAACTGAGTATAAAACTAAACTACATAAACCACGCGTTGCTTGGAAAAGTTGAATGAAACGCCAATACCGAGCGTTTGCACAAGTGTTCGTTTAAAGAATCGGCTAGGGAGTCGACTTTCTGTTGCCACGCCTCTCCTTTGGCTCAGTGTTGTGGTGGTCGGAGGAAGGGAACGGGACCGGACTGGAAAAGTGATGAAGGAAGGCGAGGGTCTGGATGAAAATGTCATTTAGGCAAAAACCGTGGCGTTGTCAGGCTTTAATTTAATTCTGTAATTTCTCCCTGGAGGACTGGGTTTGCTGGATAAGTTACCGCCGTTTGTCAAATCCTTGTCGTGCCTGCCAAACTACCTAGCTTATAGCTAACGTCAAACTTCTTAACTTGTTTTTTTTCTTCCACATACACACTGAAGAACGCAATGGGAAATGTATCTCATAGTTTTTTTTGCCCGTCTTTAATGCCACATTCGTGTAGTTTTACACTAAAGTCAACTGAGTAAACACTTTTTCTATACCAAACTAGTTTGGGCTAAGTCGCTAATGCTAGCTAGACAAACTAGCAAATCTGAGAAATCTGTGTAACCTGTCCGGTAGTGATAATATTTCAACGAGCTGGAGTCATGGTGCTGCTCGGAGGCTGATCCTGTAGTAGTGTTAGCTCAGTACCGTCCGTCTTGTTTACCATTGATTAAACGCCTGTCAACAAAATGTCACTGGAAGAGTTTGAGAGACATTACGCGTCCCTCTCGGACTCGGGTTGTGAGTCAGTGAGCGGCGGCCCGGCTCCAGGCCTCTTCAGCGGCGAGGAGGAGAAGCTGCACTACATACCCATCAGGGTGCTGGGCAAAGGCGCCTTCGGGGAAGCCACTTTATACAGACGCACAGAGGTAGGAGTCAGGACATGTTATTTGATAACACAGCTCTTTAATACACACACATTTTGTTCGTTTGTTCTTTTTATTGTTTAGCAGGAAATGTGGCCCATTCACTAGCTTCAAGTACAAACTTCATTTATCAAAACATAATTAGTCCTTTAAAAAAAAAAAAAAAAAGAAAAAAAAATAGTAAAATGGAAATAAAATAAGGATTCAAAATTTTTATTGGTGGTCAGAAACTAATGATCCACAGCTAAGGCCCAGTGGTTTGTGGACCCCTACTCTTAACAAGATTTGGCTTACATGTCTCGCCTGTTTCCTTCTACACTAGATATTCTAGATTCCTAACATATTCCACTGACTTGTTATTTATTTTTTATTTATTTGCCTTTGCCCCTGAACTCTTTGGCATGCTGGCTAGCCTAGAAGTTTTCCCATGCAAGCTACACATACCAAAGGGAGAAACATCAGTACAAGGTTCTTCTCAAAAATGTTTTTAATGTTTTAATTACACTGGCTCAAACTTGGCTAAAAGGGCTCTTGATTAAGTCTCTGCTGTTCCCCATTTCAGATATAGTACTGTGTTCATTGACTATAGTCATTTTGTTTAGATTTGACAGGATTGTGGCATATGTGTAGAATTGATCTATTGTGCAATCAGTGAAACACTTCAAAACTCCATTATTTTGATTTTCCCCCCTTTCAGGATAATTCCTTGGTGGTATGGAAGGAAATTGAGCTGACCTATCTTCCAGATAAAAAGCGCAGAGATGTCATGAATGAAATCAGCATCCTTTCCATTCTCCAGCATAACAACATTATAGCATATTACAACCACTTCATTGACAAGAACACTCTTCTGATTGAGTTGGAATATTGCAATGGTCAGTAAATGCTTTTTCTAATTTCTCTCTGTATTACTTTATGTTCAGCAAGCATATAATATATAAAGCATACAATAAATGTTACAAGAAACATTATTTGTATTTTTTCAGGTGGAAATCTGTATGACAAAATTAACCAACAAAAAGGGCAACTCTTTACACAGGAGGTAGTATTTTAAAAGCCTTTTTGCATTGCAAAAGTGTTTATTAATAGTTAATTGTTTTGTTATTGTTATCCTGAACTTTTGATGATATTCCCAGATTGTTGTATGGTATCTGTTCCAAATTGCATCAGCTGTGGCTCATATTCATAAAGCTGGTGTTCTGCATAGGTATGATTTTCCATTGTGCTGCCTTTTTTTTTTTTTAATTAAATTCTAATTCAACCTGAAGAATATTGAATTTGTTCATCTTTTTAAAGGGACATAAAAACATTGAATATCTTCCTTACCAAGACAAACTTAATAAAGCTTGGCGACTATGGCTTGGCCAAGAAGTTGGATTCAGAGTATTCAATGGCAGAGACAGTGAGTTATTTTACCTACAGTTGTTCATCTATCTGTCCATCTCTCCCTGTATCTAGTTTATAAGTAATGGGAGGGGTAGCTTGGTGGTTAAGGCACTAGGCTACTGGTCCTGGGTCCAAGCCCTGGTGTTGCCAAGCTGTCACCCTTGGATCCTTGAGCAAGACCCTTAACCTGTGCTCCTGGGGTGCCATATCTGACCCTGCCTCTGACCCCAGCTTTCAATCAATATTCTATTATAAATTATAGTCTAATTTATAGTTTAGTATTCAATTCTAATTTATAATTATTAAAATGATTTATGCGGGGCACGGTGGCGTAGTGGTTAACTGCTATTCGATTCCGTCTCGACGTTTATTTTTTCCCCGGTTTCTCTGGTTTCCTCCCGGTCCATACATTTGTTCTCCAGTGTGTAGGCACTCCTTACTACATGTCACCAGAGCTTTGTCACCAGAATGAATGAAAAGATGATTATGCAAACTGCTATACGTATACATTTGTTCTCCAGTGTGTAAGTACAACTTCAAATCAACTTCAAATCAGACATTTGGGCCATGGGGTGCGTTTTATATGAGCTTCTGACTCTCACCAGGACCTTTGATGCAACGGTATTTATCGAAAACAGCTGTGGTAGATTAAAACTGCTTTAGAGTTTCTTGCTAACTGAGCACTGGTTACGACATAACATTGCCTGTTGTCTATGTTCTACAGAATCCACTAAACTTATGTGTGAAGATTGTCCAGGGCAACTTTACTATGGACATGAACTCGGATGTTTATTCATCAGAGCTCATAAAGATAGTCTATGAATGCTTAGATCAGGTGAGCAGATCTAGACACACAAGTATTTTTCAATAATTAAATTATAAGTCACTTCTGTGGTTACTTCACATAGTGTATTTGAGCGCCAGTAGTAAGTAACAAATAATGCATGAAATAAAGCACAATAACATGTTAACACAATTATTATAAATAATAATAAGTGCATGCATGTACAATGTCTTTTAGGACCCAGAGAAGAGACCTACAGCTGATCAGATTCTTGACTGGCCTATCATCTCTTGTGACAAACTGTGAGTATCAAGGTAGCATCATGAACAAAAACCAGCTTAATGAAGTATGACATTAGTCATACAAGAGAGAGAGTTTTACTTTTTATGTTTTGATTACTTCTGCAAAATATAAGGTCTTACTTTCAAGACCAAAGAGCAACACGTATAGATTTACTTTCATGACTAAGAAAACTTAGAAAGTAACTTTAGCCTAAACATGAAAGACTAAAACAATGTCAATGCTTGCAGGAAGTTTGAGGGCCGTGTGGCTGCACTGAATTCAGCCATAAGGAAGCCCAGGTATTTATGGGAGCCTTATTACTGTTTCTAATATAATCTCCTTTTGTAATTTTGGTATTTACACTGTACATTTGTGTTTCAGGTTGAGCACAGTATCAGACACCCCAGTTGCTGTAGTAACCACCCGTTCCAGAGAGGTGTATTTCTGGGGAGGAGGGAAGTTCACCCCTCAGAAACTGGATGTTTTTAAGGGTGGCACAAGTGCTCAGCAAGTGTGCGCAGGGGAGAATCATTTTGCTGTGGTTACTGTTGAGAAAGAGCTTTATACTTGGGCTGTAAGAATTTATACCTCATACATTCTGCATACCAGCATGATATATTTTTCCCTGATGAACACGTGCAGAATAAATCAGAATTATTCATTTCCTTTTCAACTTATTTGTGCGATAGATTCACTGTTAAAAAAAGTTTGACTTAACATTGCAATAGAAAGCTGCTTAATTTATGAGCAGGAGATTGAAGTATAGATTTTAGTGTAATTTTAGTTTGATATGGATTTACAGAGAATTTAACATGACTTCTATTGCCACAGTGTATTGTGTTGTACCTGTACATCAATATTATTTAATTATATAGTATAACAGTATTTTATTTCTTATAGAGTGTTCAAGGTGGTGCGAAAATGGTGGGCCAGCTTGGACATGGGGATCAGGCATCATATCGGCAACCTCGTAAAGTAGAATATCTCCAGGGAAAAGCCGTCAGGCAGGTGTCTTGTGGGGCAGACTTTACTGCCTGTGTAACGGGTAAGTGAAAAAAAAAGAATAACGTTCAGTTTTTAAGAAACTAAATCAAGCCTTTGATTATCTTTAATCACTGTGTTATAAAATACAGCCAAGTGCAAGTTTAGGTTTGTGAAATGTTTTTTGATCTTTCCTACCAGACGAGGACCAGATGTACATGTTTGGTTCAGACTATTATGGCTGTATAGGTGTGGAGAATGAAATGGGTGTAGAAGTTCTTGAGCCAGTTCTGCTGGAGTTCTTTCAGGAGCGACCAGTGCGACAGGTGTCTTGTGGAGATAACCATGTGGTAGTTCTGACTCACAAGGGAAGCATCTATTCCTGGGGCTGTGGAGAACATGGTAAGTGTGTGTGTGGATATATATATATATATATATATATATATATAGTATATATATATATCTATATATATATATATATATATATATATATATATATATATAAGTGTGTATATATATATATATATATATATATATATATATATATATATATAATATATATTGTATCTATATATATATATATATGATGTGTGTGTGTGTGTGTCTCTCTCTCTCTCTGTATATATATATATATGTGTGTGTGTGTGTGTGTGTGTATATGTTCTGATGGATGCAGAATTTGATTTCATTAACAACAGAGATTTTTTTTTTTTTCTGGGCAGGTAGACTTGTCCTACTTGGCCTAGACTGTGAGGATGACTTTTCTTCTCCTATGCAAGTAAGTGTGTTTGTGTTTGTGTTGTGTGTGTGTGTTGTGTGTGTGGTGTGTGTGTGGTGTGTGTGTGTTTGTGTGTCTATGTATGTATGTATGTATGTATGTAATGTATATATATATATATTCATCTTCTACTGCTTTATCCGATCTTCCCTTGGGTCACGGGGAGCCTGTTCCTATCTCAGGCGTCTATGGGCATTAAGGGCAGGATACACCCTGGATGTAATGCCAACCCATCACAGGACACACACACACACACACACACACACACATTCATATACTAGGGACAATTTTCCAAGGTGCCAATCAACCTACCACAGTGCATGTTTTTGGACCAGGGAGGAAACCCCGTGAGGCACGGGGAGAACATGCAAACTCCACACACACACAGGCATAGACGGGAATCGAATCGAACCCGGACCCTGGCGGTGTGAGGCGAACGTGTGTGTGTGTGTGTGTGTGTGTGTGTGTGTATATATATGTGATGTGTATATAGTATATATATATATATATATATATATATATATAATATATATATATATATATATATATAATATGTATATATATATATATATATATATATATATCTTTATATATTTATATATAATATATATAATATATATATAATTATATATATGTACACACACACGTGTGTGTATGTACAGTCCCTGACAAAAGTCTTGTCGCTTGTGTACAAATTGACCTGAAGTGCCGCTGAAATATATTTCTAATTTTTTTTTTTTATTTTTATTTTCTAAGTTTTTTTTTACAAGAAATGACTCATTTTAATCCCAACAGCTTTTGTAATAATGTTTCAGTGCAAAACGAAACTGTCAAAAAGTATTCTAATATTCACAGCTTGGTAAAGCCCATTGAGTCCATTTTTGCAAAGACATAAGTGTTGTCGCCTTGTCATATGAGCTTCACCTGTGACTAATAATGGATCAATGAGGTCTCAGGTGTGTATAAAAAGAACCCCAGTACACTAGACCTTCACCTCAACTGCAACTAGACCTCTGCAAACATGCCTAAGATTCACCCTGAGACTAAAGTGTTGATTATCAAGAGGCTGAAGACCAGATCCACTGCTGATGTGGCAGACACCTTCAATGTGTCTCAGCGTCAAGTACAGAGGATAAAAAAAAGATTTGAAGAGACTGGAGACGTTTTTGACAAGCCCAGGTCAGGCAGACCCCGCAAGACAACTGCTCGAGAGGACCGTTTGTTGGCTCGAAAATCCAAGGCCAGCCCATTTTCCACTGCAGCAGAGCTCCACGAGACCTGGTCACCTGAAGTCCCCGTGTCAACCAGAACAGTTTGTCGGATTCTATCTCGAAATGGCCTCCATGGTCGAATCAGTGCCCAGAAGCCAGCACTAAACAAAAGACGATTGAAAAACCGTGTGGCATTTGACAAGGCCCACAGCCTGCTAAAAGGATGGACGCTGGAAAAGTGGCAGTAAGGTGGATTTTTCAGATGATTTTTCATGTGAATTTCTGTTGAATTACACCACAGTCGCCGCAAATATTGCAGGAGACCTACTGGAGCCCGCATGGATCCGAGATTCACCCAGAAAACAGTGAAGTTTGGTGGCGGAAAAATCATGGTCTGGGGTTACATCCAGTATGGGGGTGTACGAGAGATCTGCAGGGTGGAAGGCAACATCAATAGTCTAAAATACCAAGAAATCTTAGCTACCTCTTATATTCCCAACCATAAAAGAGGCCAGATTCTGCAGCAGGATGGTGCTCCATCGCATACTTCCATCTCCACATCAAAGTTCCTCAGGGCGAAGAAGATCAAGATGCTCCAGGATTGGCCAGCCCAGTCACCAGACTTGAACATCATTGAGCATATGTGGGGTAGGATGAAAGAGGAAGCATGGAAGACTAAAACCAAAAAATATTGATGAACTCTGGGAGGCTTGCAAGACTGCTTTCTTTGCTATTCCTGATGACTTCATCAATAAGTTGTATGAATCCTTGCCAAACCGCATGGATGCAGTCCTTCAAGCTCATGGAAGTCATACAAGATATTAAATTTGGATCTCACAGCACCACTACTTAATTTGCTGACATATTTTTGTATTTGCAGTAAATTTGTTCAATTTCTGTTTAGGCGACAAAACTTTTGTCTTGCCAAAATTTGACCTTTCTGTTTTGATTAAATGATGAATCTTTTTTCAATTAAACTAATTTATTTCAGTGCATTAAACATCATTTGGGAGGGTTTTAGCTGTTCATACGAGCTATTTCTAACACCAATTGATTAATTAAAAGTCGATAATAGCAAGGTTAATAGCAGGTGTTTCTACAAAATAGATAAGCGACAAGACTTTTGTCAGGGACTGTATGTATATACGTATGTATGTATGTACAATATTACATGTTTATTGTGGGTTATATTTTTATAAAGCTTTTAATACAATACTGAGCTTAATATTTAATTATGAACGAAATAATAAACATTATTTTCTTAGGTCTGCCCTTCTAATCAGCCTACATCATGTGTGTGCTATGCAGGTGGAAGTACCAAAGAGCGCCTCTATTTACTCTGTGTGCTGTGGAAACGATGGAACATTTTTCCTCACAGATTGTGGAAAAGTCTTGGCCTGTGGAAACAATGAGTTTAACAAGCTTGGTCTCAATCAAGGCATTACTGGTATTAAGAACCACTCTCGGGAGGTATGGACCTCTTGAACACTGCTTAAGCACTTTCTTGTCTGTCTTTGCTGATTTTTCTTTAACTTTCAGAATGTCTAAGAGCATTTAAATCTCCATTAATTAGGGTTGTCAAGACATACCCTACACAACAACTCTGACTTTAGTAAAGCTGCTTGCCCGATTTAAGATCCAAATCATTGCCCCTGGGAAAACCCATACTGCAGCCATCGATGGTAAAGCATTTATTGTCTTTTGTGTATACATTTAAAATAAAATTCTGATGACTTTCTATACTGGTGAACTTTTGAATGACTGTTTAAAATGTTGCGTTTGCAGAAAGGGGGCGCCTTATGACATTTGGCTGTAATAAATATGGCCAGCTTGGTGTTAAGGACTTTAAGAAACACCAAGGAGTTCAACTGCTTTTAGGACCCTTTGGAGGAAAAGTTGTGTCCAAAGTATCCTGTGGAGATGGCTTCACAATTGCTGCTACAGAGGGTGAGCAACGAGAATATTAATGAAAAGAAGCAAAATGAGAATGCACAGGATGTATAATGAAAGAGAAACTGAAAGAGTATTGACAACTATAAATTTCTCTCTTCAGATAATCAAATCTTTGCATGGGGAAATGCAGGGAATGGGCGTTTAGGCATGCCGGCAGATCGAGGGTTCGGTTCTGAGGTTTGCCCTGCTCTTCCTCGCCCCATATTTGGTTCCCTACATTACGTTCCTGACTTGTCTTGTCGTGGTTGGCACACAATCATTATCATGGGTAGTTATTTTACTTTCTACCAGACCAAATTATTGTTACAAAAGTTTTGCGAATAAATCTAGTTTAAGCATTAAGAAACTGACCTAATCCTCTTGTTATACTTATCACAGAAAAGTTGCTAAACTCCAAAACAATCCGTTCTAACAGTAGTGGACTGTCCATTGGCAGTGGTAAGTTTGTTTGTTTATTTATTTGTATTTGTGATTATGGTTATGAATGTTGTTCCTTATCTGTATTATTATTATTGTTAGGAATAGGTCAGAGCTCCAGCTCTTCTTTGGACCTGGGTATTGAGCCTGGGTCAGACTCTGAACTGCGGGAGGGCATTATGGGAGGCACAGTGGAGGTCGACTTGGAGGAAAGGGGCCCTGAGACTCCATCAATGGTGTTAATGGAAAGCAAGACCAGTGAGAGTTCTTGTCCATCTTGGCTACGCAAGGTATGCACTACCAATTAAGTCAATCAAGTGTTTCTCCAGAACTGATAGAATGAGAAGATTACTGAAATTCACTTCAAGCCCTTCCTTTTCAGGAGCTGCTGGATGCAGAATTCATCCCCATGCCTGATGGCTCCAGAGATTCCCTATCTAGTGATTTGGAGGTGTCTTTTACAGATCGTGCCACACTCCCGTATGGAGAGCATCAAGATCTAAAGGCAGCTGCTGCAGCTGCTGCTAGTGGAAATGGCTTTATGGTAAGGGCCTTAGGGGGAAAAAGTTTAAACAATTTTACAATAAGAGGATTATTATGTGATTTACAATATTTTAAAAACAAAATAATGTATTTTATTTTTGACATTGTTTATATATGTTTTATAAGCAAACGGTATGGGTAGATGGTGAGAGCATGAATGGTTTGGACTCTGGACCTTGGAAGAAAAGTAACCTGCCCCAACCACATACACAACATACTTGCTGCCAAGCAAGCAGTGAGCTTGCACAGGTAAAAACATTATATACATATATATTTATATAAACATGAACACAGAATTAGACTTGAGATTCTTATTAGAGTTATTTCTCAAGTAAAACACTTGAATATGTGAAGGTTTTATTGTAGAGCTCTCTTTAAAACCAGCCATTTAATGATTTAATATTTTATACATAAATGATATTTACATATTCGTGGTCAGGATCTAAAGGCCCATTTTTGGATAGCAATTTTTCACAAGGTTCTCTCCATGTGAATTTCTGTCCATATGCAAGATATTCCTCGCCTTTATTTGAAATATATTCTTACATGATGCAATTTCTTAGATAGTAATTTCTCAAAACAATTCTTCCTGTTCCAAATATATGTTAAGGATTTAAGGAAAGTATATATTTTAAGATATAACACTGTTCAATACTGCCAGGTTCTGTTTGTTTTATTGAAAGGGTTAATATGTGGTCCACGAAATGCAGCAGAGATATGTTATGCCTTGAAATGATTTTTTTACCTGCTTTGTTCACTGTGAAAAGTGTTTCTTTGTTGTAGCTAAAAGAAATGGTGAAAAAGCAAAATGCAACAATTGAGCTGTTACAGAAACAGGTGAGTAGCTATTGTTATTGTGTTGGTTTTTTTTATCTGCATGATAAGTTGATAAATTACTCTGAATCACATCATCCCACATTTTGTTCAACGCCTGGTTTATCCTGCTGCCTGTTAACTGTGTTTCTAGATACATGGGGAAAACATGCATAGGCAGTCTCATGGGTTTACTTCTTTGTCTATGTGTCATTTTGAAATGTCCACTAGGTGGCAATAAATGCAAAATTAATCTTTGCTGGATGTAGTAATTTTACTTATTGATAGTTGAGAAAACAATCTTTCTGTTAAGATTTTCTCTGAAAAAACGACATGATGAGACAATATGGCATGTTGTGAGGGAGTTGTGACGAGGTCCCTTCAGATTACAGTCTAATATTGTTCATAACACACATCCGTTTCTCACTTTTCAGTATAATGACCAGCTCCAAGAGAATGAGAGGCTGCAGAAAGCCATTAATGACCTCAAAGAAAGCTCTTTCAATTGTGACAAGAACAACCACCAAGATGAAGAAGAATGACTGGGAGAATGAGAGATCACAAGGATAAATCTGAACCGAAGGATGTATCTTTACTCAGTGAGTGAGTAGGTGACTGGCAAATATATTAGTCATTTGGACCTGAATCTTTCCTCGCATCACAGCACGAGGGTAAAGACTGTGCAACACAATATTTTTCTGCCTCTTAACAGTTAAAGATTTTTTTTTATATCAATTCACGGTTATACTAGTTGGCCACTGCATTCCTGGTGCATCATATTTCTTTGTGTGCATGGCAGGCAACAGTGTACGCATCTTTTTATTCTTGAACCACAATTAATAATTTGAGTTCAGACCTTTTACATGTGTGTTTGGATTATGCAAGGTATTGCCTTTAAGATGGTTCATGTGTGATTCAATTGTTGTCAGTGTCAACCTGTACACCATATATGTAGTTTTTCAATTAGTAGGCTTTTAAATATGCAAAAACCATATATTTTTTTTCTTCTGTATTTTTTCATATATGTGTCTCTTAATGAAAGAATATTCAACACCACCAACAAATGAGAACCAGATGACAATTTTTACTCCGTTATGTACAAATGTGTATATGATTGGTTTCTTTACATATCATCAAATTATCTGTGACAAAGAATGTACTACTGATACTGATACGCCCCTCACTCTTGTGGTTGCAGTGTATTTTAAATAGGTGGTCAGGTGTCTAATGAGAGATGAACTACTCCTGACTGATCTTCATGCAGATTGGGCTGCTTCATATTTCATTATTTGAATGTTGATTTCTCAGTTTTTTCCATTGTATCTTCTAAAAAAAAAGCGATGAAAGGAAAGCAAGAATTGCAGGTGAAAATATTTACCAGTTGTCCTTGCTTGCTGAAACATCAACTTTAGCTGTTTCATAGTGCATAATGAATCTTCCTATTCAGTCTGGAAGGGCTGGGTAAGGGTGTAAAACATGATTTTTAAAATCAAACAATTACAATTTGATTTAGCACAATTTTGAATAACATCCCCATTTGATCAATAAATGATTCTGGGGGGAAAAAGTATTTCGAATGCTTGTTTGTGTTTGAGTGCACTTTTTGACTGCCACCGTAGATCCTGGGAGCAGAGAGAAGTGCGATCTGGAAATCATTCAGTCACTAGTCTACACTAGTCTAGTCTAGCACTTTTTAAAAGGTTTGCAAGCATTTTATAAAAATTTGTTTTACATTAAATAAAAGCTTTTTGCATGTAAGGAACTGGTATTTCTGTGGAAGATTTGACCGGTTACCACTTTTGTTACTGTCTGAAGTAAGGCAGGAACAAAAACCAATTAACCCCTTATCAGGATGTAAAATGATATACATTATTTCAGTATATTTTTGTATTTAAGAAATCTTATAGGTAACATTTTAATGAGATGTTTATGCCAAAAGTGGATTCCAATGCACAATGCACATTCACTCTCAGCACAGCAAATTCTACAGTACCGTTGTATTTTATTTTCTTTATGGTCATTTGTGTTCAATTTGTGGAGTTTTTTTTGTTTGCTCCATTTTTTAGTGATTGACAGCAAATTGCCAAAGCATTGCATTTTTCAGTCCTTTTTTTTTCCACGAGATTTTTATCCCAGTGAGTGTGAAGTGTTTTCCATCTGTAACTGCATATAGTTAAGAGAAAGAATTGCATGCCTTGTATTAATAAAAGACCTCAAGTTTCGATTATGTATCTGACCACATTACATAGTGCATTCGCTTGATGTGTGTATGTGTTGACTGAATAGCTTTAATAACTTTGATTTGTTCATGGATTTATTTTTGTTTGCATTGTTTAATGCAATCCTTTAGTTTCATGGGCAGTGGTCAGTGATTGCTACATACCTTGTAAACACAAAAAAACATTACACCAGTATGACATGGAGATCACTACGCAGTCTGTTCGGTTGAGTTTAGTGGCGATGTGGGAGAGTTGAAGGTTTGTTCTTAATTTTTGGACATTTTGGAATGTGCCTCTGAGCCAGGTCAGGAGCAAAATGTCTATTGCAGTGGGGACAGATTTCATAATCACCAGCCTTCCTTCTAGACTGTTGGATTGCCTTGTGTTTTTCTCGCCAATTACTCTTCTTAGACTGTGAAAAACAAAAAACATTTATTTTGATGTAAGCAAGAGACAAAATGTAAAAACAACTGAAATGTTTAAATTATCACCTGGATAAAAACAAACAAACAATCAAAACATCTAAATATATATTTGTCTTCAGATAGCCTACCAAGATCTTAATGTTGCAAGAATTAGTTTGCATATAAAGGCAGCAGCTGTGTTTTAATCTTACCGATGGTTCTTCTCTTTGACCATTTATTGTCATAAAGTTCTCCAGGTCAGTGCCTTTAGCCCGGTGCAGTTTGCTGTCAAAGATTGCATATTTTTTATGATATATTTTCTCACAAACGAGGTAATGCGTCTCCAGACGATCTTCTACTAAAAATCTTTTACATATTTTGCAAGGTAAACATTTCTGGTCTGGATTATATTCGGGGAAAGTCTTCATGTCTTCAGCATTGTTGCTGTGCTGTGCCATATCTCCTTCATGTGTTGTCTTTCCTCCATCATTTGCTCTTCCTATTTGCTTTTCCTGCTGATCCTCAGTGTATTCTATGTCTCCTTTAAGCTGTGTTCCTTCATGCTGTGTCTCTCCCCCATCGTTTGCTCTCCCTATTTCCTTCGGCTGATCCATAGTGTACTCTATGTCTCCCTCAAGCTCTGTTTCTTCATTCCTTCTATTTCCTCCATCATTTGCTGTCCTTGTTTCCTTCTGACGATCTTTCTGCTCCCATTTTCTCATCACTGCCCCTTGATGTTCCATTGCACTTCCTCCTCTTATGTTGTTTTCTTCAGTTTTGGCCTTTTCCCTGACAGCCTTTTCTTCCGAACGGCGGCATTCATCTTCCGAGCACTCTGTGGTTCTCTGGGTTTGTCTTCCCCTGATCTCTTTTTCCTCTCTCTCTTTCTCCTTCTGACCAGCATGCGTGCCTTTTACATGGTTCCCTTGTCTTGCTGGACGATCTCCCCCACCTCTCTTCCAGTCATTAAGGATCTCTTGTTGTCCTTCATGTCTTCTGCCTCCTAAATCTATGTCTGTAGCACTCTCCCACTCCCAGTTTCCTTTCTTCTTATGATATAACTTGTTTTCTGCTTTCCCTGTGCCCTTCTGCTCCTCCCTCTTCTTCTCCTCAGATGCATTTCTAAGTTGAACCATCTTCAGGGTTTCAGCAGCCTTTAAAAGCTTTTCCTGTAATAAAATTTCCTTCTTGCGTATTTCTGCCGTCATCCAGATTTCATTTTCACAAAGTATGCGTTGGCTCTTGTTTAAAGTCCCAGTGATTAATTTCCTTTTATTTTCATCTTTTTGTCTGAACAGACCACTGGTATCAGTATCAAATTGTTGTACTTTACTCCTACCCTGTTTTATGCGTCTCCTGTTATTGGTGGGTTTGTCATTTCCCCAGTGCACCTCAAGCCAATCTAGGGTCTTTTTATCTTTTGGTGTACAATAATCACTGTCTGCTGGATAGTCGTTTCGGTTCAATGGCAGCCTGTGGCACCCAGGATTTCCTTCAGAATATAGGTTTTGCTTGGCAGTAGCAGATTTGTGTCTCCTTTCGTGAGGATTTAACCAGCGGAAAGTGTCCTGCTGGTAGTCAATCATGCCTTCTTCTTTTGATCTAAAAGGTGATCTGTAGCTTACACCTTCTCTTCTCAGGGGTGGAAGTTTTTCCACTATGGCTCTATTCTTTGGGTAGAAAATAAGAAAAGGTTAACCTAGTGATTTTTTTTTTGCATCACATAACGTTTACATATAATTGTATAGTTATATGTTGCGTATGCACCTTGGAAAATTGTCCCTAATGTGTGAATGTGAGTGTGTGTATGCCCTGATGGGTTGGCCTTACATACAGGGTGTGTCCCGCTTTGATGCCTGAAGACGCCTGAGACAGGCTCAGGTTCCCGGCGACCCGAGAAAGAAGTTGGATAAAGCAGTAGAAGGTGAATGAATGAATGGACGAATATATATATATATATATATATATATATATATATATATATATATATATATATATATATATATATATATATATATATATAGATATAGGAAAGTTTGGAAATCTGAATTTTGAAAATCAGAAATTGGACATTTTTATTGCCCGTAGAATGAAGGAAGCTTTTTTTCCTGTCGATATTGCTTTTTAAGTACTGTAAATTCATAACCCATTCATAAACCCACAAAGCAATCGGGACTTCATGTGAACGTGTTAATCAATCAACAACAGCGAGTAGTTGAGGAGCAGAAGAACTTTTTTTGCGCGATTAGTATATATTCCATATGGTTTGAGTTTATCAAAGGAATCTTGTGCACATAAAAGACCTGGGTTTCTGTTACATACATGTAAACACAAAAAATGATTTTTAAATATTTTATATATATATATATATATATATATATATACTATATATATATATATATATATATAATATATATATATATGATAGTCTACTTTACACACAAAAAATGATTTTTAAATATTTTACTCTACTTTATTTTTGCATACATTTTGGAAGGTTACAAACTTACCATGTCGAACGTCCGAAGGCTTTACAACGCTTTGTTGATGCGTCTCCTAGAAACAAGACAACACACGTGACTTCGATTCACTCATTTGAATGGTTCTTGGGATATGACGTTAAAGTGACACGAAAGAGGGAGGATACTTCATTTTGCACATTTTACTCGACACTTGCGTAAATGAGTAAATGAAAAAAGCTCATCAACAGTTTCCCCCCACTGTTTTAACCTACCTTTCCTCACGATGTCTTGAAATAGCCTGTAAGTATATCTGTGGCCAAATCAAGTTCTCCTCTGTCAGCCATTGTGGATTGGGAAAAATGCTATTAATACAAAACAAATATATTTAAAATTGTGTAGTTGTTTCAGGTGTGTTTTGCAAGCTCTTATAGTACACTCTCATCATCCAATCAAAGGTCACAAAACGTCCAACAATATTTAGGCTTGCTGGATCTCAAAATCTGTTTGTTCAAACAGTAATTTTATTGTTATGGATTTGAAGCTACAGTCACAATTTTTTTTTTATTATATTTTCTCACAAATCTAAATGTCTTTTACATATTTTTGGTAAAATATTTTGGCCTGGATTATATTCGGGGACAGTCATCATGTCTTTATCTCTTTTGCTGTGCTGTTTGCTATGTCTCCTGTAAACCGTGAACAGAATCCGCAGTATACTGTAACAGAGCACCACAGATATTCTCTCTCACATAGAGAATCAATGTCATTACTAAAGCAAGAAAGAGAGTGCACACAATTCAACCACAGTAGCACCATTCACATACCTCATGTCATCATCAGAAGAATCATCAATATTTACCTAATAAAATCTTTGAAATCTTTTGAAACCAAAGTGTGTGTTTTCATGCAAATTCTACAGAAAAGAAAATGCAAAGTCTAAATGGTTCATGAAAAAGCTTAACAACTGTTTTAGTTGACCGTTCCTCACAATGTCCAATTTTCCAAGAAAAGTCTGTGTTGAAATAGTCTCATAAGTATATATGTGACCAAATAATTTTTTTCTTGTCTGTTATCTATTGTGGAATGGGGGAAAACAGCTATTAATTCTAAATCTATATATTTGAGCTTATGTAGTTTTTACAGATGTGGTTTGAAAACTTGAGTGACTAGTGCATCCATTCAAAGAACATAATAAAATGCCTCCGTTATCTTAGGGCTGATATATAGTTCCGGTGTTGCACACTCAAAATTCTGTTTGGTTAAAAAAACAATTTTATTGTTAGGAATGTGAAGCAGTTGCTGCAATGTTGATTCCAAAGGCCTCAATGGAGATTACTTTACAACACCTGATGATTTTGACACCTGGAAAAAAACTGAAGCATGACCATACATCCCTTGAAGCAGCATAACAGAGAAATACTAGGAAAGGAAGGAGAATAGACTATCCGGAATCAATTAATGCATATGTTATATTTTTAGCATGCCTGAAAAAATCCCATGCGATATACGATGCCTGTGGTGTCTTATCTAATCAGCACGCAGAATGGCGCATACATTTTATTCAGTTTATTAACGATAACGAACGAGAACAATGCACAGCAGTGCCATCTTGTGGTCAAAGCGTTTAAAAGCTGCCGTTGGGCCCTTGATGAAGCAGCAATTTCAGATTTTTGTATGTACAAGTGCTGTAATAAATCAACCACTTTGTGGTAGAATAAATATATTATATTAATAATAAATATAGCTACAAGGAGCAATCTGCAGGGTTCGAGCAACTGAGGCACTGAAGGACAAAAGGACAAAGACAGAGTTGTTGGACTTGGGAAAAACTTGATATCGCCCGCTAGTGGCTACTAGGTAGCTATTGTGTACCTTCGCCACTAGGTGGCCAAACAAAGAAAAAAAATTTAAGCGCAAACAATTGGCAAAGATACGTATATTTTGGGATTTGACCAAGAATTGGAGACGTAGAGAGATCTATCAAGTTTCATAAAGATATCTCATTGCGATCAGGAGTTAGCCATTTTTGTCAATGTGGCCCCTCCTACTTTGAAGTTTTAGGTGAGCCGTTGCAAAGGTTCAATGTTTTTGGATTATTGATAAGCTTTGTCTATTGAACATTTCTACACTGGTGTTCTGATGCCACAAAAAAAACCTACGACTAGTTCGCAAATATAGGTATTTAACATAACCATAAAACTGTTAATGAGGCCTTTCTTTGGTTTGGTTTGAATTTTATAAGAGCCATGACCAAAAATGTGTGAAATTCTTTTTTTTTTTTTTGGAGTATAGCACTCCCCTGTGGCCAACTGGGTTGATACTTTGTCAACCTCTCCCCAAATTGAGATCTACCATCTTTCAAGTCTCTAGGACTTTGGTCTGCACAATTAGTTTTTATTATTAATAATAATAATAATAATCATAATAATAACAACAACACCAACCACCAACAACTGCAATAGGGTTTCATCACTATGTGAAACCCTAATAACAATAATAATAAATACTTTTATTATTGAAAAATTTCAACCTACACCCTACAAGCCAGAACACAGTTAAAAACTATCCCCATACTTCTTTCCACTCTTTAGAATTACTCATTAGAAACAAATTAGTAAGATTAGTACCGCATGCAAATAACACATACATTAACTCTAGCATTTTAAATACATCTGCATATGCAACTTCATAGAGAGAGAGACTGAAGAAAATAAAGCTTACTTTTCCAGACACAATGTTTATATGTATTTATATGTTGGTTTGTCACACATACTCTGTGTATGCACGATTTTTCCTCTAGGTTTCTAGAGGGGGAAAAAAACAACGCAAAGCAGAAGCAACATGCCAAACATACAGGATATATACAAGAAAAAAGAAAACCAAAAAAAAGAACAAATTAACAAAATACACAGAGGAGGGATGAACCGCGGAGATGGCGCCAAAACAAAACAACTTCCCAACTCGTATACAAGTTGACCTGCCGAAAAATACAGAGGGTGTCGCCTCTAACACTAGTGTGTGTAAACAAAACTCTTCCTATATGCGGGAATGTAGAGACACAAACTACCTGTCCACACAGCGCGTTCAGACTGGTAGTAACAGGGTTAACACTGGGAAGTAGGAAGCATGAGTAATACATGTACCAAAGTTCTTAGGCGGTCACCGGAACTCTACACAACGAACAGGGTGGCGATATTTAAATTAAGGGAGAAAACATATGGCTCCCGCTTTTGCCATTCTCCTCCTCTCTCGTCCTCCACGTTGGCGTTTAAATCATCGAAGCCCCGCCTCTATTGGTGACGTCAGCTTCTGCCAACCGCGCCAATGAGACAGGCACCTGCATTCCAGGAAAGACCAGGGCAGATACAGAATTAGAAAGCAATCAGGCAAAACTGCACATACTGGACACAAAAAAGAGCCGTTCAAGAGCTCCGTAATACGCTTCAACATATTAATGAACATACGCTCTACTCTGAGTTTAAATTACAAGTCCACCTCATTTTCTTTCAACTACATATGGACCCGAAACGTGGCTGAGAGGGATCATGATCTAATACTACGAGGAACAGCCTTTTTAATCATACCCTGCTTTCATTTTCGTCTGGGATAACCTTAGGTTTCTCTAACCCTACCCGAAATAATACTTTATTGCTCAGAAACTGGTGAATAAACATGAGGGCCATGGGACTCGGAATGATGAGGGCTAGAAACTTAACGTTATAGCCTGCGTGAAATTCTAGAAACAAAATGTGTATCCGACCTATGAAGAACCATAGGTAACGAACGTAGAAAACAACTTTATTAAAGCCAGAATTACAAAAGGAGCCGTAATACGACGTAAGGGGAATGGCTTCAGTAAAACGCGTCACGGCACATAATCGTCAGAAAAACTGGTAACTTTATTTTGACTTGGGTAAGGGACCGACACAGTCTACTAACACGTTCAAATGGTTCACCTATAACCGGAATAGGACGGAATATGACGCAACCGGCCAAAATAAGTGATTTAAAATCCGCGCATATTTTTTGTCAAGTGACCAGAACACGGACTTTCATGAGCCATACATAACATGTTGTCTATACACCGACGCCACAACTATTTTATGAGTGCTCTTCTAAGTTGTATCATTAAGAGGTTTCCACTTACGTATTAGCAGGTTGTCCTCCAGAAGATGGCCACCGGTTTATTAACAACCTCATCGTCGTTAACTGCAAGACTGAAATATACAGCCTGTTGTATCATTTCCGAGGAGAATAAAATCCCACAAACGGGCAAAGCAGAACATACTACAACCCTAAAGCTACCCAAAAGTAATTCCGTAGAGAACTCCAATTCCTGTAATGGTGCTATTACATATCCCACCCCCAGTCCCTGACAAACAGCAGGCGACACCGCAGAACGAAGCGCTCGAAAGCGGGCAATACACAAGTTAAAATAAACCAGCTGAGCTGCTCCGGTGTCTCTTAATTTTAATAGTCACCGACATTCTCCTCGTTAGGCAAAACTAACCTTCCCAAACAAGATAAAAGGCTGATAAGGATCTACGTTTGGTTCCACTAAAGAAATAGTATCGGGCTGCACGGAACTCGCAAGACCACGCTTATTAGGACTTGCAGTCACTTTGCTTAGGCGCTCTCTTCTGAATGCGCTATTAGTTCCCGTTGGCTGCAACTCTAGTCCGAACTCTAGAAGGTGAGCGATTACTTCGAACAGGCTTAGGCCTACTTTCACTTGTACTTTCGTTTCGTTTCATTTAAAGAACGTTTCATGAGTACGTGCGAAGACTGCACCGTGGGAGAGTGTACAAATAGCGCGTTCGTTTAAATAAACCACTACCCGCTCAGGAATACACTTCTAAAACTGCTCCAGTAAAATTAGTTCCCGCAGTGATGCATAATCATTCACCTTATTTGCGCTACAAATTCCACAAACGTCTGAGAAAACGATTTCTTTAAGTTACGAAAATTCTGCCGGTATGCCTCTGGAAAAAGTTCATACGCCTGTAAAATCATACCGAAGACTTTCCGCGAGGGATACGGTGGAACATACGTCTTGTGCTTTTCCGACCAACTTGCACTGTAACCACAAATCCCGTATATCGTTAGACCAAAGCGACGTAGTAGTAGCATGCCTTTCAAACACACTAAAAGCAGGTATTGTGGAGAGCGGAGTGGTGAGAGGAGATAACAAAACATATATAATAATTAAAAAAAAAAAAAAAAAAAAAAAAAAAAAAAAAAAAAAAAACACGACTACGCAACCCTGAGAGTTACACCGAGGGAACTATTAAAGACCTTAAAACTGCAAAAGGGCACAGGTCCGTTGTAATACAGATGAGCAAGAGACATGGGTATAAAAAAATATTTATTGATACAAAGGTAAAAGTCGCGAATAAATTGCGGACTTGGAAAATGCCATATACACTAAGGGTGCAGGCAAGATTCACACTGTTTACTCCAAAATAAAGACAGCCAATTTAATAATACAGCAAGACTGCGACTGATTAGGACAGGATAGGTTAAGATATAAATCTACTCACACTGTAGGTGCACACCACCACCACACTCAGTCATTTCTCAGTGAAATTGCTATTGGTGATCACAGCACACGGTGAAGGAAGCACTGCAATCCAAAGGGTGGAGATAGAATCGCCTTTCTGGCTTTTGTAACTAAATACAAAAAAACATATTCACAAAAACGTAAAAATACAAATAAATAG